>CM076580.1:1348888377-1349149853 GCA_034641835.2 Pinus albicaulis
GGAGTTTCTTTTGAAGAACATTTAGTGGCTTTATATAGTTATGCTGACAACTAAAACATTAAACATGAACATCTCTAGTGAAGACTCTTTATTCAGATCTTGGATGGTGAAGCTCGTAAATGGTTTCAAAGTCTTCCACCAAATTGAATAACAGGAATTGATGTACTAGAGGAAGCATTTGTGAAGAAATGGGGTGATAGGAAAGACTATGTGTACTATCTTATAGAATTTGGAACTCTATAGAATAAACTAGATGAGTCATTCGCCGATTTTACCAAGAGGTTTAATAAGATTTATCTGAAAATTCCCGAAGAAATTAAACCTCCTAAGACTACAGCCATGATAAATTTTGTAAATTCTCTAGTTTCTAAGTTTTCTTTATGGTTAAGGGCTAAGAAAGCACAAACATTGATGGATATGCAAGAGGCTGCAATTGGGTGCAATCTAATCTTATGGCTTCTAATAAATTGAAAATAGAGGAAGAAAAGGTAGCAAAATAGAAAAAGAAGATGAAAGAAGAAAAAGCCTTCTTCTTCTAAGTCTCTTACAGCAGAAGAAAATATTGGTCAAATTTCCAATTTGATCAAGGAACTTTATTCTAATGTGAAAAAATTAGAGTTATAAAACAAACTAACTGCTAGAGCCAATCAAAATGAGGCCAATAGAAATCAAACTCCCTTCAGGAGGAATTTTCAACCTCAAAAAATCCTATAGCGCCCAAGGAGGGATTGCTAATGATAAAAATGTTTAGCCTCCTTTGAATAATTTTGTTGAAGAAGAGCAACAAGAACATGAGGAAGAAAATGAAGAAATAAAGCATGTAGGAGAAACCTCATAGTAAACTTATTTGAATTTGCAAGAATATGAAAATCAATCAAGGATTTATTTGCTTTTCAGATGATGAGAATGTCCAAATTTATGCACAAAATGATAATAAAAAAAGAAGAAGCTCAAAACATAAATTATCCTTTTATATCTAAAGGTCCTGTTCATCAACCTTAAGAAAAATCAAATTCAGATAAACAAGCTACCAAACAGAAGGCCAAAGTCAATGAGGTTCCTCCACCTCAAAATTCTTCCCCAATTGTCAAAATCATTGTAGAAAAAAAAGATTTAGTTCCAATTTATTTTTAGCTTCAAATCTGAACTAAATAAAATCAAAATTCCAATCCCACTTCGAAAATTGTTGAAAAATCCAGCATATAAAGAGTCTTTTAAAATTCTTCTACAACGACCTCTCGCTCCTGATTCAATCAACCTTCAGGATGAGCATTCCACTATTTATATAGGTTGTCATGTCCAAGACCAAAATGATGATAATTCACCACCTTTATACCTCTCACTCAATATACATGAGAAATTGCTGCATAATTATCTGTTAGATTCTGGGGCTTCTCAGAATCTAATGCCAAAGAAAGAGATGGATAAATTAGGATTAGAGATCACCAATCAATACCATGACCTCTACACCTTTGATTCCAAAAAAATCAAGTGTCTAGGAGTAATTAAGTACTTAGTTGTTTCTCTTACCCAACTACCTATGGAAATCTTAGTGATGGACATTATAGTTTCAGACATTCCTTCTAGATTTGAGATGTTGCTTTACAGATCTTGGTCTTAAAAATTGGGAGGCACCCTTTAGATGGATATGTCATATGCCACAATCCTAGTGTTTGGAGGGGAATTCAAAATACTGTATTGGGAAACCCAAATGGCCTACATCATTAGTGATCAGCATAATCCTTCAAATTATCCCATATATGATGAAGAGAAGGAATTGGGATCATCCATACTACACCTTGTTGCTGATGGTAACAATTTCCAGCTTGAAATTAGTGAAAATCAACACTTTCAAGGTACAAATGAGCAGCATTTAGAGGAAGGATAGATATGGAAATTGTACTTCAATGGAGCCTCATCTAGAGAAGGATTGGGAGCTGGTGTAGTCCTTATTTCTCCCATCAGAAAATGGTAACTATATCATATAAACTATTGTTTTCTACCACTAATAACACTACTGAATATGAGGAACTTGTGCTAGGTATGAAGGAAATGAAAGACTTGGGAGTTGAGTACCTAATTTCTTTTGGTGACTCAGAGTTGGTGATAAGGCAGGTGAGAAACAACTACCAAGTGAAAATTTCCAAGTTGAAGAATCATAGGAATGAAGTCTGGGACTTGATTGAGCATTATTTTTCATCATTTAATATAAATTTTGTCACTAGAGAGGAAAATAAAATGGTTGATTCACTAGTTATTGCTACTAGTAATTTCAATGTTCCTTTGGATGTTAAGGCAACATATGATTTTCAAATAAAAAATAGACCTTCAATTCTAGATAACATCAAATACTGTCAAGTATTTGAGGATGACAAGGAGATACAGAAAATTTTAGAATGTGTTGAAGAGGTTGTAGACATACAAATTGATGATGAGTAGGACATTGTTGAAAATCAAACCACGGTTGGGAAGAACATTATAGATCTAAAAACTAAATATATTCCTAAAGGCCTAGTTCCTTTAGAAAGATTGTTTGAAAATAATGATGTTTTTATCAACCCTGAAAGTAAATTTGATGGTGAGAGTAAAATTGAATGTAACATTTGCACATAAGATCAACCAAAATTAGTCAAAGTGTCCAAATTCCTTTCTCTTGAAACTAGAAAAAAATATATCAAGTTGCTGAAACAATTTGCTGATATTTTTTCATGGTCTTATATTGAGCTAAAAACTTATGATACAGGCGTAATGGAGCACAAGATTCCTTTGAAAGCATATGAAAAGCATGTACCACAAAAAATTAGGCATATCAATCCCATGCTGCTCCCAATCATTGAGAAAGAAATCAGAAAATTATGGGAAGAAAAAATAATTTTGCCTTTGAGATTTTCTAACTGGATAGCTAATATAGTCCTGATTCAGAAAAAGAATGGAGAGATAAGAATTTGTGTTTATTTTCGCAATATGAACCGATCTTCATTGAAGGATAATTGTCCATTACCCAATATTGATTATATTTTGCAGAAAGTTGTAGGATCCAAGAGATTATAAATGATAGATGGATTTTTAGGGTATAACCAGATTTTGGTTGGCAGACAAGACAGAGAAAATACAACATTTACCACGCCCTGGGGTAATTTCATGTACAAAAAAATTACATTTGGTCTAATGATTGCACGCACAAAATTTCAGTGGGAAATGGATATTTCCTTTGCGGGAGAAAAAGACAGATTTTTAGTCATCTATTTGGATGACATTACAATCTATTCAAAATATGATAAAGAACACTTGAAATATTTGAAATAAGTTTTTGACAAATGCAGAAAGTTTTGTTTTTTCTTGAACCCAGAAAATTCATCCTTTGTTGTCCAAGAAGGGAAATTATTGGGACACATTGTAACAGAAAGTGGTATATGTATTGATCTGTCGAGAGTAGAAGCTATTCAAAAGATTGGTTTGCCAAGGAACAATAAATATTTGCAGTCATTTTTAGGGAAAATAAATTTTCTGAGGTGATTTGTTCCTAACTTTGCAAAGTTGATCAAACACGTAAATGTCTTGATGAAAAAATATGCAGAATTTAAATGGCGAGATGAAGCAAAGAATTCCTTTTCAGCAATAAATTCGACCTTGATTGAAGCTCCATTTTTTATTAGTCCTGATTTTGAAAAATATTTTCTGATTTTTTTCATATGCTTTAGAAGAAATAGTTGCAGTTGTCTTGCTATAGAAGAAAAAAAAAAGGTTTAGAGCAGCCTATTTCATTTTTCAGTCATGCTTTAAGTGATGTTGAATTAAAGTACAACCTGACTGAAGAACAAGCATATGCACTGGTTAAGGATTTGAAGTCTTTTCGAGTTTATGTGCTACATTCAAAAACTGTTTCTTTTGTGCCAAATATCACTATTAAAGATGTGTTGCTACAGATAGATACAAATGGCAGGCGGGGACGATGGCTGACCAAAATTCTGGAATTTGATATTGAGATCAGACCAACTAAATTGATAAAAAGACAAGGTTTGGTTTTCTTGATGGCTGAATCTAACTGCAAGGCTCTAAATTTGAATATAGAGGCAGCTGAAGGAAAATATGTAGAAGGTATTTCTAATTATGTTGAAATATTTCATTCAGATTGGTACAAGGATATAGTATAATTTTTGCTAAATTTCAACTGCCCCCCTGAAATGGAGAAGTCAAAAAGGAGAGTTTTCAAATTGAGAACTATGAAGTATTGCATTTCGGAAGACCATATTTATTTGAAGGACCCTGTGGGAGTATTATTAAGATGTGTAAATGAAGCTGAATCCCAAGAGATTATAAGAGAGATATATGCAGGAGTGTGTGGAGGGAATTTGTATTGGAAATCCACTACAAACAAAATCTTAAGAGTTGGTTATTATTGGTCAACTCTTTTCTCCGATGTTTTTACCAAAGTCAGAAGTTTTGTCGAATGTTAGAAGTTTGTTGGTAAATATAAATTTCTACCATTAACTCTTATTCCTATTTCAATAGATCTTCCTTTCCAGCAGCGGGGGTTAGAATTCATCGGCGAAATCCATCCACCTTCATCAGGACAACATAGATGTATCCTCATAGCTACTGACTATTTCACTAAATGGATTGAGGTTGTACCAACCAGGAATGCTACTGATACGATAATTATCAAATTTCTGTTGGAAAAAATTATGTCCAGATTTGGTTTTCCACAGAAATTAGTAACTGATAATGCAATGGCCTTTAAGTCTACAAAGATGCACAACTCCTTTCAGCAATATGGTATTGAATTGACTCATTCCACACCTTATTACCCTCAAGGTAATGGATTAGCCGAGTCATCTAATAAAATTTGTGTGAGGATCATTAAGAAAATGCTGCCTAAAAATAAGAGAAATTGGGAGACTCAACTACTACATGCTCTTTGGGCAGATAAAGTAAGTGGTGAAAAATAAATTGGAATTCCTCCCTTTCAACTTGTATATGGTACTGATGTTGTAATTCCTTTGCAATTAGCTCTTCATGTGAAAAATTTCTTGCAATATTAATTTGATAATTAAAATCCAATCCAAAGGAGAATGCTGCAGTTGATAGAGGCACATCAAATCAGAGAATCATTGATGGATAAAGTACATAAATACCAGACTAAAGTCAAATATTATTTTGACAAAAGAGAAAATAAATAGTTATTTTAGGAGAATTATTTGGTTCTGCTTTGGGATATCATGAGAGAAGACCATGGAAATCATGGTAAGTTTGACAATTTGTGGTTTGGGCCATTTAGAATTATTGAAGTTTTGGAAAACAATATTTTTCTGCTCAAACATCTCGATGATGATTAGCTGACTGGAGGTCCAGTTAATGCTCATTTTCTTTAAAAAAAAAATTGTTTAGTAAGTCAGTTGAGTCATTTCATTGTAAATATTTGGTGTGATGTGTCAATAAAACTCCATGCCCAATGGTACTTGTGTTTGTATATATGGTCAATCTTGAGTCCAATTAGTCAAAGGTCAGTCCTAGTCATAATTTTGAAGAAGTATTCTTATTTCTGAAAGTTTTAAGGCACTAAGTCTACAGTCCTTGAAGCCTCACAGGGATGACTTCATCCCCAATAGGAGCCACTGTTAACAATGAAAATTTTGATGGTGTGATCCTCATTGTATCATTCTTTTAAATTTTTTCTAATGTTCTAGTTCATGTTAAAGTTTGAGTCATTTTCAATAAAGGTAAAAAACGGGTCTCAAAATTAAATTACTTTTAAGTGTATAGGTGTTATTAGTGTCTTAGGTTCATAAAATAAGTTAGAATCACTGTTTTAACTTAAGTTAGTGTCGAAGGATATTTTTCATTTGGATAATAAAGTTACAACCACCATGTTTGGGATAATAGCTACCTCTGTTTTAATTTCATTGTTAACACAATGATGTAATGGAAGGTAGCTATTTCTCTAAATTGAAGGTCATATTACTCACTCAGTGAAAAGAGCTGCCATTTCTTTAGGGACATGTTCATAGTGGTAAATTAGTGAAAAGTGCAGCTATTTTGCTGAGATTTGGTTTATTACAATTCAAAGGTAAAGACAACTATTTCTCAAGCATATAGGGGTAGAAAATAGTATTTTTAAAGCAAGGACCATTCATGTTTTAAGATCATTGAAGACTTCCTATGATATAAACATGAATATTCTTTTAAATAAGATTAATTATTGTTTGACCTAGGAGGTTTATTATAAATGAGTGGCTACAGTACCTATGCAACTAACATATAGCTACCCCACTTAAGTGAAGCATAAATCATAGTATGCGGTATCAGTAATTTAATGATACTATGGAGTGTTAAGAATAATGGGGTGACTTGGCGCTTGTTTTAAAATTATTTCAAAGCATGTCATTACTCCATACCATGATTACAGGCGCGAAATTAGAGGAGTGAATTTGGTGTTCACTTACCAAAGTTGTTTGTGCAGGCTACAAGTAACAGAAGTCATTTATCCAACAAATAGTTTTAGTATTTCAAGGTAGGAAAACCAGGGCTTCGTGTAGGGTTTGGCAACCAGAATTGAACAACTATGTGTTTGTAAGTGGTATAACTATTAAATATATGGGAAGAGGTGGTAATGTCAAGAGGTCTGAGCCAAAAAACAGTAAGTTCGTTGATGCTAGGGCCAAACCTCAGTATAAATCTGTTGGCTGGTATAAATTTCTACAAAATTGTTCTGGCGGGAATGTGGCTTTAGCTCAGGCTTTTTTCGAGATTTTTGATGGTGAAAAGGTCAAACTGGGAAGTAGGAAATTCAACATATTTAAGGCCATCATAGCTCGTGCTACTCAAACCTCTGCAAATGGTGAACGCTGGTTCAAAAACAAAATGCTACCTACAAAAGTAAGTCTCTACCTTAAGCATGAACATGTCAATGTTAAGCGGAATCAAAATGCACATATTTCCTTCTTTAAGGCTGAAAGGAAACATGCAATCACCACAGTGAAAAAATACATTACATGCAAGTGTACGTTCTTCTCTTTCCACCATTATCAGTTAATATTTCTTGCTCATATTACAGGAGATAGACCTATGAACTTGCCCTATTTTCTATATAAATCCTTTCTCAAAATATCCCTAAAACTATAGAAGATCCCTAATTACTCTTTGCACAATTTATATCATAGGGGTCTACTTAAAATTCTGATTGTATACCATCTTAGAAAGAATAAGACCACTTGGGATAAGTGCTTGAGAGAGGAAGGGTTCGGTAGCATAAAATCGAGGATAAGGGTAGGGAGGCCCAAGAAAAGAGATACCCATGAAAAAACTAGTGCAACCCATGCCTCAAATAGTTCATAGCCGAACTCTATCCATTCATCAGTTTTCTGCCAAGTTATCTCTCCCTCCATATTATTCAAAAGGCCATTTAGAAGCTCGATTAGGAAAGTGGAGATCCTATGCCTATGCCAACAATGACACCATTTAATGAAGCCCATGTCAGTAGTTCACCAGTGATCAATTCACCTAGAGAACCATAGACCCTAAGAGCAATCATGGAGGAATATAAGAAGAAACTGAAACAAAAAAATGTTATGCCTCCTAAAAATTCTATGTCAAAAGACAAGGAGCAAATAGCTTCCTCTTCAAGAGGCAAACCTAGGAAGAAGCTCTTCATGGTAGAAGAACCAGTGGAAGTCAACCCTAGAATTCTAACATCTAAGCCTGCTTTGTCACTAGTGGAAGACAACCCAGGTGTAAAAGATCAAGCCATGTTCCTGAAAAAGCTCATCAAGCACAACCAAGCAGTGGTACTCTCACAGAATCCACTCTCTCACAGTTTTTGCTATCTCTTAAGAAAGGAAAACATAAAATGTGAGAGACTGTTATAGAGGAAGAGCCTACTCTGGCTAAACTAGTCTCCTCCATTGCCTTTTCGATCAAGAAGAGAAATAAGACTGTGACACACTCCTACTCCTCTTATGAAGATAACAATGACCATGAGTATACATAATCAGTGTATGACAAAGGAGAATCTTGTAGATTCATGAATGGAGGTAAGAGGTCTAAGTTCATTCCAAATCATTATATCCATAGACCTCATACTAAGCCCAAAAATAAACTCAGTCTAAACAATAATATCATTTCTAATCCTTCATTAAGAGATGAACATATCAACATTGAGGAGAGTCTAGAAGATAAAATCAAGAAGAATAAAAATACTCAGCCAAAGAGTCAAACACAGATAAAAAGTTCAGACAATAGGTTGACTAAAGGTGAGGCCATCATGATTTTTGCCTCTATTATGGACCTCTGAAGAATGAAGGAACAGGGATTCCTTTGGAGAAAATTTTCATTTTTTGGGGTAATTTTCCATGTTTTCGGATATAGCTACTTTTTCTGCGAAGGTAGAAATTATTTCTTAATATTAACATATGATGAAAAAGAGCTACTTTTTGTTTTATTATCATGATGTTGACATCAAATTAGGTGAAGTGGAGGAGATTTTAGTTATAATGGATGCTGCTAGTTATCATGTATCAAGTCTCCTCCAAAATTTTAGGGTTCAGTTTTGCACTTTTTATGGAGAACATCAACATGTCACTTTCACTGTTGTTTACACTATTTGTGAAGTTGGTTGCATCAGAACAGAGGAGTAGTCTTCCAACAAACTGACACATCATACAACTACTTCAAATTTTTAGCCTTCATGATGCTTACTTTATTTATGATATGGAACATTATATTTAATTTTAGGGATAAGCCTCATCCCTTGCACGAGATTGTAATAATTTTTTTGAAAAAATTCACTCCTTTTGTGGAGAAAATAGTATTTTGTTTTTGTATATATGTGAAAAAATTCTATGAAGTAAAGGTTTTTGGTTTTAGAATCTTGGCTCATATGACCAATGCTTTTTAGTGAATGAGATTGAAAGAAACTTCTAAGGAATTGTTATCAATCTGGTGTGTGTATTTTTAATTTTCACTTATGCTTCCATATCTTATTATCTTCAGTTGTAGTTTGCAATCCCTAATGTTGTTATGTGTTTTTACCAGTCTCTTGACATGTTCATGTGTTCTATAAATTTTTCATAGTCTCACATAGTGAGCCTTATTTGTAAAATATATATAATAAATGTGTAAAGAGCATCACTTATGATAATTATTTTCATAATATTTTAGTGAGAATATTGTAAGACTAGACATAGCTTTCTATTGTTGAAATATTGTCAAATTGCTGCTTATGTTATTTCCTACCAAAAGCAGTGGATTTCTGCCTTGTAGAACCACTATTTCTTATTCCATTTCACATTTTCTTCTCCTCATAGGCTGCAAACTCACTCTTTTTCTACCACATCAAGATCCAATACCCTCATCAGTAGAACAGTGGATTTCACTGAAATCTCTATTCAACGAATGAGAGTTTAAACCACCTACCAATATTATAAACCAAATCATTAAATTTCCTTAGATTTTAGGATGTGTCTGGTCAGGCACTTGATGCAGTCCAAGTGCTGATTCTAGTGCTAACAGTAGGGAAGGGACCAAGACATGTCAAATCTCACAAATTTTTTTCATACACTTCGCACGAAGTCGGGTATCAAGTATTTTGAGTGGCATCTGGTACTCTAGTACTATAAATATCTACACAAGTACATACAGAACAATATGGAGTTCCGAGAAGCCTCCTCACTTAGTGATGCTTATCGATATGCTTTCAAGATCAAGCATATATTTTAATAGAAGAAGTGTTACATTCGATATATGAATCTAAAGCAAGGGAAAGGCATTGCCAAACCATATATCAAAGGATAAAGACAAGTCCAGGTGACCCAGGACAACCCACCGAAGCCACAAGAAAATAAAAAGAACAAAAAGACAAAGAAGGACACAAGAAAATGGTGTGAGTTCCATAAGAGCCCCACTCATAGCACAAGTGAGTATCAAGCCAAGCAGTCACTAGTGGCTGAGCTTAAGGCTTCATTGTCAAATCCATTTTTTGGCTCTGAGTCAGAACCCAATAAAGTGAATGAGATAGGGTAGAATATTATTGAGGCAGAGCCCAACACGATTGTTGCCACCACTAAGATCCAAAATATTGAGCCTGAAGATGAAGAGGTGGGGGGGCATCTCTTCCACCCAAAAATATTGGTGAAGTGTTGTCCACTGCAGTTCATTGTTGATAGAGGGTGCCAAAAGAACCTCATTGGAGTGGAGGTAAAGAGGTGGTTGGGCCTACTGACCAAAACACATATTAATCTCTACACCGTTGGGTGGCTTCACCTAGGACGAGATCTCCACTTCAAACAGTACTGTCACCTTCCCTAGATAATAAATCGTTGCATGAATGAGGTATTGTTTGATGTTTCTCTTGAATTTTGTGATGTATTATTAGGAATAACATACTTGTGGAAGTTCCATGTTGTGTATGACTCTAGGCATTTCACATTTATTATTACATTGGATAATAATTTATACATGATACCAAAGGTAACACCGCCTACTACCATCTCTTTAATATCTTCTAAGCAATGAAGTAATATCCATTCCTATAATAGGAAATTTTTATTCCTTATGATTCACCCTTAGGGTAAGAAGAATATTGTGGCCACATCCATAGCCTCCAGATAGGGGTCCTTCACAATTCAAGAACAAATGGGCAAGGTCTTGGAGGAATATAGGGACATATTCACCTCACCCATAGGGGTACCTTTTCACTATCAGGTCAAGCACTCCATTGATCTGACCCCAGGTTCTCCTCTGCCCAATGGACCAATATACTAATCCTCTATTATGGAGAATAATGAAATAAAGAGGCAAATTCAGGAGCTATTGCAGAAAGGACACATTAGGCCATATTCATCACCATGTGCAAGCCTGATCGTGTTTATACAGAAAAATCATGGAACCTAGAGGGTTTGTATTGACTATTAGGCATTCAATAAGAACATTTTATGGAATAGGTACCCAATCCAATGGATTGATGAAATTTTGGATGAGCTTAAGGGGGCCAAATATTTCAGCAATATTGACTTGGAATTTTGTTATCACTAGGTACAAATCAAACCCTTCAATGTCTGGAAGATTGCCTTCAAGTCCAAGGAGGGCCTTTTCAAATGACTAGTCATGCCTTTTGGGTTGAAGAATTCCCACACAACATTCATGAGGATGATAGATGAAATATTATGGCACTACACTAGCTTGTTCATGGTAGAGTATTTGGATAACATCCTAATCTTCAGATAGAGTTGGGAAGCACCTACACTGTATTCAACAAGTCCTCCAAACCCTGTAAAAAGAGTAATTTTTTCCAATTTGCAAACAATTTGGAGAATTTCACTTTTTTTATGACCTAAGTTCAATATTTTGGGTACATCATTGATGACCTGGTGTTCATGTGGACTCAAACAAGATACAAGTGATTCATTATTGGCCACCCCCAACCACTCTAATAGAGCTCCGCAAATTTCTCAGTCTTTCCAATTTATATTGCAGGTCCATGTTGGGATTCTCTAATATCACTCGGCGTTTAAGTGAAGTCACCAAGGGCGGAAAAAAAAGAAAAGAAAAGTTCTTTTGGTATGAATCCCAACAAAAGGTGTTTTCCAAGTTGAACCATCATCTTTTATGTGCACAAGTGCTCACATTATCAGACCTTGAAAAACCATTTGAAATTGAGACATATTCCTATGACTATGATATTTGTGTTTTTCTTACCCAGCAGGGGCATCCATTCACATATCACATTGAGACACTTTCATATACAATACACATTAGAGAACTTTGGAGGTCTAAAATGGGCCTCCTAAAAAAAATGTACAACCAAAATAAAATTTATAAGAACCAATAGGATTCAATATGATGATATCAACCATGGGGGATGATTCACCATTTTGGGGATAAAAAGGTAAAAAGTTTAAAAACTAATAAAATAATAAAACTATTTTTTCAACTTGTATTTCTACTTATATCCCTAAGGCTATATTCAAATTTCAAGCGAGAGTACTCGTTTGATGAAAAATTTAATTCCTCATCCAAAGATTACCCATGTTGTATACTTTCGATGCACCTTGCTACATGAAAAAACGTGATTGCAATCATGTTTTTCATCTATTTATCATTTTTTGTGTAGTAGGGTCCATCAAAATTATGTAACATGGATACTCCTTGGATAAGGAATCACATTTTTCATCTGAGTGTTCTCGCTCGAAATTTGAGTAAACCCATAGGGATATAAGTTGAAAATACGAGTTGAAAAATGGTTTTTTTTCCCCTCTAAATTTTGATGATGTAATCTAATATTATTTTATTATTTCCACTATTATTTTACTATTCCCTTAGGAGGCCAATTTTATATCTCAAAATTTCCCTAATGAAAGAATTACAATATGGGGAAAGAAACGATCATCCACACAGACCACTGACCCCTATAGTTCATACAAATAAAAGGAAAGTTCCATAACGTTCAACATCATTAATGGTCCACATATTTTCAAAAATTGCATTTGAAAATTAAGTACAAGAAGGGGAGCACCAATAATGTTGTAGACTGCCTCATGTGACCACCAATTGTGGTTTTGACCACTATGCTTAACTCTTATGGACATGAGACTTCAATATGGCCACATATTTATCAGGATGACCTAGAATTTGACACCACATACCAAATGCTCCTAGAAGGCAAGAAAGTTCCATACTTTCAACCCCTAGATGCACTTTTGTGCCACATTGGAAACCTTCATGTTCCTTTAAGTGAGCATTCCAAGATGATTTTGGAGGCACACTGTGATTGGCTCGCTATAATTTTTGTGGTAAGAACAATAGTGGCAGTTTTGAAAAAGAAATTTTATTGGCCAAACGTTTGATAGGATGTTGGGAAGTACATCAGATCTTGCACTGCCTACGCCATTTCCAAACCTACAATCAAGAATCAAGGCTTGTATACTTCTCTACCTACTCCTACTAGGCCCTGGGAATCCATCTCCATGGATTACATGTCGGGCCTTCCTTCTACAAGGCATGGAAACTACTTTTTTTCATGGTAGTCGATACATTCTCTAAGATGGTCATTCTAGTAGCCTTCAAAATGATTATCAAAGAAGAATCCAATCCAAAACTCTTCTTTGAATGCATATGGGTACATTTTGGGATCCCATAGTCCATTATCTCAAATTGGGACAATAGGTTCCTAAGTACATTCAGGTTAAGACTCTAGTCATTTTTGGATGCCAAGCTCACTAAGTCCATGACCTTCCACGCCAAGATTGATGGCCAAACTGATCTGAATGGGAAAGCTAGTGTTTTTTGTGCTAAATTCAAATTCATAATATAAAAAAAGTGCTTGAGGATTATGGAGTAAATTGCAATTTAACCATGATTTTTTAATGTTTTTAATGTTAATTTCTTGAGAAAATTAACATAAACAAAACACTGAACAACAACATATAACATACACGAACATCACCATAAAAATTAACACAAAAAACTTGATGAACGATTCCAATGGCTTAGCCATATTCAGATATGTTCAAAAGTGTGATTACGTACATTTACAATGCTCAAACAACTCCAAAACCTACTCCAATGGATCCAGAATGCCCAAAAAATGCACGTCTAGCCTCTTGTTCTTTGCATTTGGTCAATAACTTAATTAGTTATGGATTCCCCCAGTTTTGGCACTAAATGCACCAAAAAATCCACCAAATTTGACACCATCCTACAATTATGCCTCCAAATCTCCTAATCAAGTGCCAGATTGCCCAATTTCCGGGTGAAATTGGTGGGGCACGAATTTTTCCACTAAAGCCTTAAATCCTAATTTAAAACCATTTATTGTATTGCCGTAATTTTTTTTTTTAAATTCCCACCAGACGGTTAACTAACCATGGGCAGGTTTTGAAATGGTGGTCACTTTGGAATGGAGGCGATGAGAGCTAAGCTGGCGACTATCAAAAACGGCGATCCTGTGGTAGTCTCAATAGTGTGTCACATGGAGCCGTCGACGTTAATGTTAATGATTATGAAAAATGGGGGGGAGGGGGGGGGGGTGCTGAGCTAGCCTCCCACCCATGGTCCTTCCCCTAAGTGCGGTGACTAGGGTTGGGACTAGACCTCGGCCCCCTACCCCATGGCAGAAACTATGGTCATAACAAAAGTATGCTGAACCCAATCTATATTCTGTCTCATTGTAATGGCGCGGTGGTATGTCGTTTGGAGGGTTAGATACCCAATGCCTCTGTTTGGACCTCCATAAAAAAAATTGGTGGCACTCAGGCTGCCACATGGCAACCCCTGTCCATGCCACATGGCAGTCTATGATTGGCCACCATAAAACCAAAAAAGTCAATGAACATCTACCACCTCAGACCAATGACGAAGTGCCACTTGGCCCAATATGATTCACCAAAGAAAATACCTTTGACCAGTCAACCTTCTAAGTAGGCATGCCCAGTCAATAGTAGGGATTGCTGACTGGATTGTCCCTACATTTTTTTTCAAAAATTTACATGTTTGACAAAGCAAAGAGAACATGTTTTTGGGAGAATACAGTGTCAGTTTTCTGCAAAACGAGTTGCACCGGATTCATAATGACACTATATACATAGTTTTTTAGGTTCCACACCATTCTGAAAACTTCAAATTTTTAGCATAATTTTGAGCACTTGATCACTCCTCCCCACTGGAAGTGTTTGGACTCAAAAATATCACTTTCTATTGTTCAGAAGATGAGGATACAATTCCCTCATCTTTCCAATCTCGATCCATTCTACCTTACTTGGATTTGTTCCTTTGAGCCCACATGAAGGTAGTCTACACTCCCTCGTTCTTCTGCCAAGAATGGTATCTTGTTGAAGCTCATCAAGGTATTCAAGAAGAAAATCTTCAATATATGGAATATTAACATTTTCTCCTTGATCTTCAACCAAAGGAGGCTCATAAAACCTTAATTTATCAACATTAACATCAGAGTAAATGTTCATGTATGAAGGCAAATATAACTTGAAGGCATTGTCGCCAATATTTTCCAAAATTCTGAAAGGATCATGATGGATTGGTTTTAGTTTTTTACCTTCTCGTTGAATCCTATGTTTTCTAATGTTAAGCCAAAATTCGTCACTAACTTGGAACTTGTGATCTACACAATGCTTGTTGTGCCTTGCTTTGTACTTTCCTAAGCTCTTTTCAAGCTGATATTGAACTGTTTGATGTATCAATTGGATTTGTTCTATGAACTTCTTGTATTTTTATATGCCTCTATGGCCATCAATAACAACATCCTTCCCAAAAATTAAATCCAATGGCGATCTAAGAAAGTATGTAAGACATGCCTCAAATGGTGGTGTTTGTGTAGAGGAGTGTTTGCATGGTTGTAATCATGTTGAATGTAATGCAACTATTCATCCCACAACTTAGGATGCTTGTTGCAGTATCCTCAAAGAATATGTATGATTTTTGATTGACCACTTTGGTTTTACCATTTTTTTGTGGATGAAAGGTTGTACTCGTTTTCAAATTGGTACGCATCAAGTCCCACAAAAATGACCAAAAATTCCCAGCAAATCGAGAATCTCGACCACTAACAATGGATGTGGGCAATCCAAAATGAACCCAAACACACTGAAAGAATAGTTGAGTTGTTTATTCAGCTGTGATTTTATTTTTACATGGAATTAATATACACATCTTGTCAAACCTATCCACAAACACATACAAATAATCATGACCTCTTTTTGGCAATGTAAGATCTCCTACAAAATCCATCGAAACACTCTTCGATGGACATGAAGGTATGGGCGTGATGTGTACAATCCTAAATTCCTATATCTAGGCTTATTTATTTTACACAATGAAAAACATTTAATGAAATGTGACACACTTTCAAGCATATGAGGCCAATAACAATACCTATGAAGGTTTGACAATGTTTTGCTTACACTGAAATTTCCAACGATAAGAAAATTGTGTGCTTCCCTCATGACATTCACTCTCTCCCCCTATAGAATACAAATATTTCCAAAATGATACAACATGTTATTATGTACCTGGTAATACAATTCCTCTACTTGGTTTCCTTGACTCAAGTTTGCATAAACATCTTGAAGGTCATTATCAAATGAAAATTTCTCAACATAACGTTCATGCAAAAAATAATTATGCTTGAGTAAAGTAGCTGCACTAAAAATAGGCCTAGAAATCATATCAACAACCTTATTGTATATACCTTTCTTATACCTCATAAACAAGTTGAATTTTTGTAGTAAATCCATCTATCGAAAGTACAGTGATTGTTGCAACTTAGTTTGCGATTGGAAGTATTGCAATGGATGGTGTTGGTGTGTATGATGTTTTCCTTCCACATTAAGTAGTGTTTCCATTTTTTCACACTTTGAATCAACACATAAATATTTTTGTCAGAAGTAGGATAATTAATCACTACACCATTGAAAGTTTTTGAATGAAGTGAAATGGGCTTACCATGTTTCATAAATATTGTGCCCTTGGCATAGTTGCTTGCATCAATTTGAATATCAAGGGGATATCTCAAGTCCAGTAGTGAAATTATTGGGGTTGAAATCATCTTTTCTTTCAAAGAATTGAATTCTTTTTTCTATTTTCATCCCCATTGGAGGAAATTTTTCACACTAGTCAATGCATGCAATGGAGTTGCGATAAAAGAGAAGTTAGCAATAACCATCCTCCAATATTTGGCTGCTCCCAAAAAAAATCTTACCTCATTGATTGTCTTGGGCATTTCCAAATTCACAATGAACTCAAGCTTAGATGGATCTAACTTCAACTGAAATCCTCCAACAATATTCCCCAAGTACACCAAAGAAGTTTTACCAAACTCACATTTTGACATCTTCAAAAATAATCGTTCTTTCCTTAAGACATCAAGTACTTTTCTTACATGCATGACATGTTCATCATGCGATTTACTAAAAATAAATATATCATATATGTAGACTATGAAAAACTCATAAATAAATGGCCTCAATACATCATTCATCACACACATGAAGGTAGCAGGAGCATTACATAAACCAAAAGGCATAACTAGCCATTCAAAGAAACCTTGTTTTGTCTTGAATGTTGTCCTCCAAATGTCACCTTCAGCAATTCTAATTTTATGGTAACAACTCGTTATGTCCAAATTAGTAAAAAATAATTTTCATCTTTCAATTGATCAAGTAAATCATCTATTCTAGGAAGTGGATAACGATTCTTTACTGTAATTTTGTTCAATGTATGGAAATGTACACACATGAGCCATGCCCCATCCTTCTTTGGAACCAACACAATAGTCGGCCCACATGGAAAATTACTTGGTCAAATGATCCCTTTGTCCAAAAAATCTTGAATTTACTTTTTCATTTCAACACTCTCGATCACTAAAATCCATTACATGAAAATGTTAAGAAGAGGGCAATCTTGTTGCAATTGTATTTCATGCTGGATTCCCCTCTTGGGAGATAATCCCTTTGGTTCCTGAAACATATGATTATTTTGATTAACCACTTCAATAAAATCATATTTCAACTTTGGATCATAACCTTGAAATGCTTCATAATCAACATCATTCTTTGGATTAGTCATAAGAAGCACATAATTCTTGCTTGAATTGACTAGTCTTTTCATCTGTCCTGCATCAACTAATGATAAATTTAGTTTCTTGCTATGAGCTCTCACAATATACTTCACACCATATTTGAACAAGTGGTAATTTTTTTGAAGGAAATAGAAGATGGATTTTCTGTCATAAAGGTAAGGACTAACAAAAACAATTCCTGAAATATCAATTGGTACAACATCTAATTCAACTTCATCAATGAAGTTTGTTGTGATTGCAAACCGAAGAATACGCTTTCTTGTAACCTATAAATTTGTGTTGTTGAATATCCAACCCAATGGATATGGTTTGGGATGTGTAATGGTTTCAATATTAAATTTCTTGACTAAGTCTTAAAATATCAAATTGGCTTGAGACCCACTATCAAATAGTGTGTCAATTTTTGTATGTTTTGCAATAACCCTCACGTGGAATAATTCAATCCTTGTTTCTTCATTTGGAGTACTAGTGTGAAAATTTCATGAACTAGTGGTAGAAATCGATTATTTTCCTTTCATACCCATGGTTGTAATTTTATTTTCATCACCCAAATTAGATCCCAAATCTTTTTGAGTGGTTGCAGTTGTTTTTTGTTTTCCCTTGTTGTTAAATTTCTTGGGCCTCATATCTGGATGAAGCTTTCAACAATGGTCCTCATTGTTAAACTCTTTGGAAAAATGTTTGTATGTTATTTTATCTCCTTCATTTTTTAATGGATGCATTTTTATTTCATTTTCCTTTGTGTTGGCACTCCACCAGTTCTCCGAAGGCTGAAAAAGAGACTCACAAATGTAACTACATCCCACTTTGACCTAGTAGCTAGCCCTACCAGACTAAGAGAGCTCTCTTAATGAGATCATAGTCAGAGATTGACTATGACATGAAAGATCTTAGGCTAGATATCATATGCTTAGGTATGTTTTGAGAAATTTAGGGTTTGATGCTAGATCAGGGATGAAACCAAGCAAATAGGTCTAGGGATGAAAGGGTTTACAACTACAAAGATATAAAGGAGCAAGGTAGTAGTGGATCTATGATGGATTTAGGGTTTTGTAGGTATAGTGGGGAGTCATAACATTTAGAGGGATTTAGTGAGCATGTTCATTCATGAATTCATTAAACTGGAAGCATGAAACACAAAATGACATTTCCATGTAAGAAAAACTAAATCAATATATTTTTTCCTATGGGCTATAAAGAAAGCCACTGAAGATACAAGATATGAAAGAAGAGTTATATATAATTCAATAAATACTATAAAAGATAATATACATTATCATAAACTCATTTCACATGAATCCCTAGATAATAACTGCATCCTTTTGTTTCTAAAAATGAGAGTGAAAGTACAAGCTACAAGATTACAATCCACTGATTTCAAACTAGTAAAATGACTTTTAAAATGATAGATATAGACCAAAACAACATATCCCCTCTCTCAGGGGTAAAATATACCAGTTGTGGATTTGATTACATGATAAGCTCAACAAAACCCTAATCTCTAGTGGAGGTCAACCAATTCACCTCATCATAGGAAACTATATACATTTGACCAATAATTACATTAAAAAGCATGTAATTACCCTAATTTACTATGTACCACTTTAATTACACCTCGTGACATCATAATTTCATCAATTACAACAGTAAAAATTCAAACTAGGTCAAAATTTATGTTAAAATCTTCCTTTTGGAGAAAGCGTAGCAAGGATAGAGAAAGTGTAGCTTGCTAAAGAGAATTGACTTTTGGGGGCCTTCTAGGTGTCCAAATCAAGATCTAAAGGTACCATTGGAAAGAACTAGATGTCTTCTACAGGATAGGCTCATCAAGAACTCAAAAATGTGGCTCCTAGTAATGCAAATATTAAATCTCCCAAGATTACTCATAAAGTGTAGCGAAGGTTCCAGAAATAGGGCAAACAGGTGATTTTTAGCATGATTTTGGTCATTTTTACCTCCTAGAACCGGCTGAAATGACCCAAAATCTCATTCATATTGATGTAATGATCAAGAGGAATCCAAATATGCTGAGTTTTCCTCTAGTGGAACCCACCAACAAAAGCGTAGTGTGGCTCGTGCTACGCTTTTTCCAATATGACTCGTTTTTTGAATTTCCAAATTGGAACAAAATTTTCTCCAAAAATCCTCAAAATTGGTCCATAGATGTCTCAAGAGGTATTCTATGCCACTAGGGAAGCATCAACAAGAATCTCCAAATTTTCCTTCTCCTTTTTAATTTTTAGGGTTTCCTTCAGTTTGGCTTGGAATTGTTTGACTTTTACATTACAAATATGATTTCTTGCAGAGTAGTGGTAAGTCATGTTTTTTTGCATCTGCTTGTCCCTGTTGGCCTTGTCAAGGAGCTTCTCCAAGTGAATATTGATTTTCTCAAGCCAAAAATCCATTTTTTCATTTATTTCCATGGTTATCCTTTCTTCAAAACTCAGCTCTTCATCTGGTGGATTTTGCTCTTTTCCCTTCTGTAATGCTCTTCTGAGACCCATGGTCCTTAGTCTCTTATTTATCAACTTCTTTTCATGCTTCTATGAATCATCAATGTTAGCCACTACTTTTCCTTTCACATCATGCATACTAGCCTCAAACTAAATTTCTTATAAAGACAATTGTTTTGCCTTTAACTAATTGTTTTCTTGCTCTAGGAAGGAAATGATGAAATTATCACTTGGAAAGTTGTCTTGGAGTTCTTTGATCTCAACATATTTATCTAGGGTTCAGTTTTTGAGACTTAGGAAATGCGAATGAGGGTGTGTGAAGGTTGTGGGAGATGGTTTAGAGTGTGAGGGAGGTAAAAGAGTCTAGGGGAAAGTGAATTTACCTTGCAAATGGTGAAAAATAGGGCTAACCACTAAAACAGAGTGTTGAGGCCAATGGAGGGTTTTCACACTAATTTAATGAAATTGAGCTGCAAAGAGGGGTTTCCTGAGCTGATACTTACTTTTCCATTGATGTTTGACACACTGAAAACCTTCACAAGCATTTAGAACTTGATTTTATTCCTCCAAATGAAAATATGCAAAATTTTTAGGAAAGCGTAGCATGGAGGGAAAAAAGTGCAGCGTGGCTGCTTTTAGCACCAAATTTGGAGTGTTTTTTACTTGAAATTGGTGAATTTTGACTTGGTGAGGGATGCGAGCTCTTCCTTAATGAGATGAATGAGAAAATGAGCTTGAATTTTCCTTTTATAGCTTGTGGTGGTCACTTTTATTCTTGGTAGTGGGATGGCCCACTACATGTCATTTTCACTTTGATTTGTAAACTTGTTACTTTGACACTTTCTTTTGGAGCTTAAGAAACATGATGAAATTATTACATATTTTAACATGAATTATATTTGAAATCAAACTTTATTGAACAAATTTACCTATTACAACTCCTCCATTGCCATATTTTATGCATGGAATGACAAATTTGGTGACCTTGAAACCCTAGTGACCTAATGGAGACACTAAACTGAATGAAATCATGATGGTGATCACTGAAGTGATAATTATGACCTTTCAATGGTGATACAATCAGTTGAGTGATGACACGGACCGACATGTAAAAATTTTGAAAGAAGTGGAAATAGCCCTAGACACACTACCCAATGACCAAATTTTTACTTGAAGACCTAATGAAATGACAAAAATTTAACTATGAGACCCTAAAAAAACATGATAAGAGCCCATTTGATCACTGGTGATAATATATATAGGCTGACACTAAAATCAGCTCCAGCTGGGGATGGAAGCTCCTTGGAGCTATAAAGAACATTGTAGACCAAGCAACCTAACCATTGGGCACGGAGTCAAAAGCAAAAGATGATACTAAATAATGAAAACTGATTCAATACTGAAAAGAAACTGAGAAACTGAACTGACTCTGACTGAAACAAAACTTACAAAAATTATTGATGGTAGCATATCACCAAGACTTGAGGTCTTCAAATCTTAATGATAACTGCCTACCTGTCGAAAACATATGTACAATCATGTGAAATGATCCTTCCAGTCTAACCAATATATAATATGGCTACATACTTGAATTCCTCTCTCAATTTCCTCGAGCAGGAATAAAAAACAAAATATAGGAAACTCCGAGTGTCCACTAAAAATGTGATCATGGTCTAGAAATACAAGAAAATTCATCTCCCGTGTTGATTGTAGCAAATCAGTGTAAGGATCTTCAATAATTTTAAATGTTACCTTGTCTTGAGATCCAACAAAATTAAAAGCATACCCTTCATTCTAATCTGAAAGAACACTTGGTTGTTGATCCATAGGAAGGCATAGGGAAGTATGACTTTCTGCTACCTATGTTTTGGCTGTAAATTCCTCAAGCATGAGAAAATCTGATTCTATATCTAGCATATTTTCTCTTTTACACTTATACTCCTTAAATTCATAGTCTAAATAATCCTTGAAAAGAAAACATTCTTCCAGATTGTTAAACATGGCAACCTTATTCTCTTCATGAAAGACAAAAATATATGTTGGCTGATCTCTTTGCAAGAAATCATTATCACAAATTGGATTAGTCACAACAACTTCCTATATAGTTTCATCAGTATCATGATTGTCATCATTTAAACTCATATTTTCATTTTCAATAATGCAAGAAGTTTCACTAACACATTACTGACTATGTGAACACTGCAAACCTGCCTTAGCTTGGGTGGTAACATGACTTTTCAGGAGTTGATCTATTTCATATTTAGATAGAGGAGACACATGATTTTTATAGCAGTTGACATTGAATTGGTGATTTTAATTTTCAAGATCGGGAATATGCATTTCTCTTTTTTGGTCCCAGTATGTTTCATCTAAGGAGGAAGCTTTTGATTCTTGTTGGGAGGAAAAATCATCAAAGGTTTCTATGATCTCGTCATCTAGACACTCTTCATCCCCATACAAATTTTCAAGAAACTCAATGAAATTTTCAGAAATCCCACAACAACTATCAATCATCGACAAGGAAGAATTAGAGCTTTGATAATGTTGAAATAAAATTGAATGAAAGTCCTTTAGAGAATATAAACTAGCAGATGGTAGACTCTCATACCATGATCTCGCTTGTTCCTCTAAGGTAGCCATGAACATCTTCATCAGACAATCTTAAGGAAACTCAATCTCTAGTGTGTGAATAGGGGAATGAAATTTGACCAAATGAAAACTAGCATCTTCTCTATCCTGACCTTTAAACTTTGACATTCTTTTTTTCCAATCTATACAAGGAATAAAATTCGAAAAACCAGGAATATGAGATCGATTCATAGGAGCATACCTTCGAGAAGTTGAATCCATCTTGAAACAGTGAGGTCACCAACAATATCTTCAAACTACCCATTCTTGAAAAGTGGTGTCACCATGAAAATTTTAAACCTTTGGGTTCTTTGACACTAGAGTTTCCACATGAAAGGTGCACAACCTTATTATGCCTCATTATTGTTCACCATGAGAAATCAGATTTTATTATTTTTTCTCTTTCTCGGGGAAGGTCTGTCACTTTATTCCCTGACAACGACACAAGAATGTTCTTTGTTTTCTACACCTCAGCTCTCTGCATTTTGAATCAGCCTTCATGGATAGTAGGGCCTATCACCCACAGACCTAGAATTCGATGAAAATTAATAGTACACCCAGCGAAGATCTGTTACTTCATTCCCCGATAATGGCACCAGAATGTTAACACTCCACCATTTCTCTAAAGGCTGAAAAGGAGACTAACAAAGGTAACTAGTGACCACTTTGACCTAGTAGCTAGACCTACCGGGCTGAGAGGGCTCCCTCAATGAGATCACAGTCAAGGATTTACTATGAAATGAAAGATATTAGGCTAGATATGATATTCTCAGGTAGTTTTTGAGAAATTTAGGGTTTGATGTTGGATCACGAATGAAGCCAAGTAGCTAGGTCTAGGTATCAAAGGGTTTATAGCTACAAAGATATAAAGGAGAAAGTTGGTAGTGGATCTATGGTAGATTTAGGGTTTTGTATGTCTAGTGGAGAGTATGAAAATTTAGAGGGTTTTAATGAGCATTTTCATTCCTGAATTCATTAAACTAGATGCATGAAACAGAAAATAACATTTTCATATAAAAATGCTAAATCAATAGAATTTTTCCTATGAACTATAAGGAAAGCCACTAAAGATACAACATATGAAAGAGGAGTTATATATCATTCAATAAATAATATAACAGAGAAGATACATGGTCATAAACTCACTGCACATGAATTCCTAGATAATAGTTGCAACCCCATCCATTGATTTCTAAAAATGAGAGTGAAAGTACAAGCTACAAGATTACCATCCACTGATGTCCAACTATTCAAATGACTCTAAAAATGATAAATATAGACCAAAACAAAAAATCCCCACTCTCAAGGATTGAATCCATTAGTTGTGGAGTTGATTACATGATAAGCTCAACCAAACCCTAATCTCTAGTGGAAGTCAACCAATTCACCTCATCATAGGAAAATAGATACATTTGACCAATAATTAAATTAACAAGAATTTACTTACCCTAATTTACCATTTACCACCTCAATTACACCTCATTACATCATCATTTCATCAATTACATCAATACAAAGTCAAACTAGGTCAAAATTTCTGTAAAAAATTGCCTTATGAAGAAAGCGTAGCAAAATCAGGAGAAAACGTAGCGAGCTCAGAGAAAGCGTAGTGAGCTGAGGAGAATTGACTTTTGGAGGCCTTCTAGGTGTCCAAATTAGGATCTTAAGGTACCATTGGAAATATCTAGATGCCTGCTACATGATAAGATCATCAAGCACTCAAAAAGGTGGATATTATCCCTCCAACTCTTAAATATCCCAAGATTACTCAGAAAGCATAGTGAAGTCTCCAAAAACTGGCCAGAAAGGTCATTTATAACATGTTTTTGGGCAGTTTGACCCCCCATAACTATATGACATGGCCCAACCTCTGAACTAGATTGAAGTACTCATCAATAGGAATGCAAATATGCTAAGTTTTTCCTAGTGTACCACCCCCCCCCCGAAAAAGAAAGAAAGAAGTGTAACGTGGCCCATGCTATGCTTTTGCCAGTATGACTCATTTTCTAAGTTTCCAAATTTGACCAAAATTTCTCAAAAAAAAAAAAATTCTCTAAAACACCTCAAAATTGGTCCAGAGGTGTCTCATGAGGTGTGTTATGCCACTAGGGAAGCATCAATAAGAATCTCCAAGTTTTCCTTCTCCTTTTCATTTTTAGGGTTTCCCTCAGTTTGGCTTGCAATTATTTGACTTTTACATTGAAAAATTGATTTCTTGCATAGTAGTGGTCATCCTTGTGTTTTAGCATCTTGCTATCCCTATTGTCCTTTTCAAAGAGCTTCTCCAAGTGAATATTGACTTTAACAAGCTAAAACTTCCTGTTTTCATTAATTTCCATGGCTATCCTTTCTTCAAAAATCAACTCTTCATCTGGTGGATTTTGATATTTTTCCTTTATGATTCTCTGACTCTTTAGTCTCAGCTACTGCTTTTCCTTTCACATGATACATGCTAGCCTCAAACTAACATTTCTCTAAAGATAATTGTTTTTCCTTGAATTATTATTTTCTTGCTCTAGGAAGGAAATTATTAAATTAACCCTGTCTTGGAGTTCTTTGATCTCAAAATATTTTTCTTTGATGATCCTCTCTATGTTTTCATGCTCTTCACTGGCCCCCAAGTCTACTAAGTCAAATTCATGCTACTCATCATGCATAGATGTCTCATGTTGTGAATGTAATCCCTGCTCTGCTGATGTGGGCTTGGCCCCTTCCTCAATATAGGGATAAAACACAAGCCTTTTTCCTCTTTGGTATGCTTTAGTGACCTCAATCTTCCTATCACTGAAAATGTGCTAGGTGAGCTAACCTCCACATGTCTATATGGTACTGATGGTGTTGATGGAGAACTAGGGCTAGTATGTTGGCTACTAGAAGACAAGAAGACATCTTCCTGCATGAAAGTTTCCCAACAGATGATATTCTACTAAAGCTAGTGTAAAAAAATAATTTTGATCAGATCATGGTGGAAGAGGTTGCTTTTAATATTACTCTGCTTATGCTGAACCTTTTCTGCGATCTTTCCCAAACTTATGTAGAAGTAATAGGGAAAATTGAGTGGCTTTACCCCTGTGAAATGGATGAGAAGTCTAACATGATACCCATATAGTCTAGAAAATATTCCCTCATAGGTAAAGTAATTCATGATGATCTTTATGAGTGGTGTGTACTTCTCAAGGAGGTTCCCAATAGAAAAATATTCTTCATGTGTTGTTGATGATGTCTTCTGAGATAGGGCTGATAATTTTGAAGGGATAGATCTTGGTTCTTAAAACATTTTTCACCATGATTAGGCATGCCTGTGGCCTCAGTTACTATATCAATTGATATAGTGAAAGTAACCCCTATAATTTTTACTTTGTGCCTTTTGAGTTGATTGGCAAACAACTTGGTCAATGTGGCATTGTATTTGACTTTCTCAACTAGTTAACAAAAAGGAAGACACCCTAGTGCTTGAAAACAGTGCTTGGAAAGTGGTGTAGACATAATTTTAAGAGTGGTTAAGGCATCATGTGTTATCACATGGCCTCCTTTGTTATAATTTTTCTTCTCCTCCATTTGGTTGTTTGCAAGGGGGGAAACCCTTATATGACAAAATAGGGGAAGGGAGAAAAGCGATAGGATGAGTGAGTTAGGGAAGGGAGATGAGAGTTAGAAAATTTAGGGAGATGGGAAAGGGTCTTAGGGAGGTATATGAAGTAAAACTTAGTGAAATGAGTGAGCTAATTGGGCTAGGAAAGTTTAATACAGTCCTAGCTAGGAAAAGTAACCAAATTGTAGAACTAGGCTAGGGTTTAGGGTTTGATACTTAGGAAATGAGAATGAGGTGGTGTGAAGGCTGTGTGAGATGGTTTAGAGTGTGAGGGAGGTAAAAAAGTATATGTAAAAGTGAATTCACCTTGCAAACTATGAAAAATAGGGCTAGCCACTAAAACATAAGTCTAGAGGCCAATGGAGGGTTTTCAAACTAAATTAATTAAATTGAGCTACAAGGAGAGGTTTTTTGAGGTGATAATTACTTATCCACTAATGTTTGACACATTGAAAATAATAAAAAGCCTTCAGAACTTGGTTTTATGCCTCCAAGAGAGAATTGAGGAAACCGTAGCGTGGAGGGCATAAAGCGCAATGTGGATTCTTTTGGCACCAAATTTGGAGTGTTTTTTACTTTAATTTGGTGAATTTTTCACTTGGTGAGGGATGAGAGCTCTTCTTGAATGAGATGAATGAAAAAATGAGCTTGAATTAGCCTTTTATAGCTTGTGGTGGTCACTTTTCTTCATGGTAGTGGGATGACCCACTACATGTCCTTTTCAATTTGGTTTGTAACCTTGTAACTTTGACACTTTATTTTACAGGTTTAGAAAAATGATGAAATTATTACATATTAAAACATTAATTACATTTGAAATAAAAATTTGTTGAACAAATTTACCTATTACCACTCCTCGATTTCCGTACTTTATGCATGGAATGACAGATTTGGTGACCTTGAAACTTAATGACTTAATGGAGACACTGAACTGAATGGAATCATGATGGTGATGAATGAAGTGATAATGACGACCTTTCAATGGAAATACATTCAGCTGAGTGATGACAAGGGCATGCATGTGAAAATTTTGAAAGGAGTGGAAATATCCCTAGACACACTACTGAGTGACCAAATTTTTACTTGAAAAACTAATAAAATGAAAAAAAAATTGACTATAAGACCCTTAAAAAACATGAAAATATCCCATTTGATCACTGGTGACACGTTGTATAAACTAACACTAACACTTTGAAACCATTTTTTTCTCTCCACCTTTAAATGGCTTCTTTTTACCCTCATCTAGAATATTTTTCCCTCTTGCCTCAAGGTGAGTGGTTTGCACACAAACCTCATCTATACTAGTGGGATTGAACATATGGATTGTGTGCCTTAGGTAGCTATGTAAACCCCCTGTATACTTTAGCAATGCGTCTTGTGATTGAAAATCAACACCTAACATAAGATCTCTTCCGAGAAATTCTTGGGTGTAATATTGCACATTTTTTCCTTTAAGTTGTCTAAATTTCTCCCAATTCATGATGGATTTTTGTATATATGCTAGAGGGTAAAATTGTCTTTTAATTGCAGCAATGAAATAATACCAAGATATTAAGGTCTTACCATGTTCTTTTATCTCATCTTGTGTCTTGGCTTCCCACCATACTGGTGTTGCACCCTCCATTCTCAAGGAAGCTAGTCGAATCTTTGTATCATCATCTTCAAGGTTTTGAAACCTCTAGTAGACCTCCAAATAATGAACTGAATTGTTAAGCTGCACTGCATTCACTTGAAAATTATACATAGGCAAATCAAATTTAATATCAAGTTTTAACAGAGGTGTTTTACCAATTCCTTTTGAGGTATGTTAATGAGTGTGAGTAAGGGTTGTAATAGTGTAAGAGGGTGAAGATGAAGGTGAATATGGTGGTGAGGATGATGGTGGATTATCACCATTTCCATTACCTCCACCTCCTGGATAACCCTCTCCTCCTGGAGGCCTGCAGCTTTCATCCTACAACCTTGTATTCCTCTCTTCATAGAGGAATTTCACCATCTTTGTCATGTCAAACAAAGCCTTCCTAAAATCCTTCTCATCCTCTGTCATGTTATCATTTCCTCCTTAATGAGATATGCTTACTGAAGATTATATTGCAACTAGAGGTGGAGTTTGTGGTGGATATTGTGGTAATATTTCTCTCCTTTGACTTGTCCCAACTTGAGAGCACCCACAAGCTTTTGTTCTCTTCTTTTGAGATTCAACCTTGTAAGCATCACATTCACTTGCAAATAATTAAATCCTTATTGCACAAAGGAAATCTAGTGATATGATACCAAATTGATATGAATGGGAAAGTTAGTGTTTGTTGTGATAAATTCAAATTTAGAATCTAAGAAAAGTGCTTGAGGATTGTGGAGTAAATTGCAAGTTAACCATGAGTTTTTTTATGTGTTTTTATGTGAATTTCTTGAGAAACTTAAAATAAACAAAACATTGAACAAAAACATATAACATACATGAACATCACCATAAATAGTAACATAACAAGAGTTTATGAAGAAATTAACCCCTCATGGGCTACATCTCCTTGGTCCAGCTTCCAATGGCTTGGTCCTCTTAAATTATTCTCAAAAGTGTGATTCCATACATTTACAATGCTCAAAAAAATCTAAAACATGCTCCAATGGCTCCAGAATTCCCAAACAATGTCTGTCTAGCCTCTTTCTACTTCGAATTTGTTCAAAAACTGAATTATTTATGGCTTCCCCAAGTTTTGGCACTAAACTCAACAAAAAATCCACCTAATCCAGCACCTTTCACCTCCAAATCCACTAACCAAGCACCATATTTCCGAATTTCGGGGCGACATTTTCAGGGCGCTAATTTTTCCACTAAGGCCTTAAATCCAAATTTCAAACCATTCATTGTATTGGCACAAGTATTTTTTTAATAAAAAAACTCGTCGTACGATTAAGTAATTGTTGGTGGTTAGTGCAATTATGGTCACATTGGAATGGAGGCGATGACGATTAAGCTAGCGGGTAGCCAAACCGACAGTCCAGTGGTGGTCTTAACGGTGTGTGACATGGAGCCATTGGCGTTAATGTTAACAGTTATGAACAGTGTGGGAGTGGGTTGGGAGGGGGGGGGGGTGGGGTGGCCAGGGGAAGGTGTGTAGGCCTAGCCTCCTGCCCATGGTCCCGGCCCCAAGCGCAGTGATTAGGACTGGGGCTAGACCCCGACCCCCTCCCCCATGGCAGAAATTATGATTATAGCATAACTATTTCGAACCCAATATATTTTAAGTCTCAATGCAATTGTGTGATGGTTATCATTCTGTTGTTTTTTCGGAGGCCACGGGTTCGATCCGATGCACCTACTTTTGGAACTCCATACAAAATTTTGGTCGCCCTTGAGCTGCCATGTGGCAGCCCCTGGCCATGCCACATGGCAGCCTGTGATTTTCCACCGTAAAACCCAACTAGCCAATAAACATCTCCCACCTCAAACCAATGGAAAAATTCCACTTGGCACAACATTATTCGCCAAATTAAATCCATTTGAATAGTCAAACTGCAAACTAGGCATGCCAGGTCCGTAGTACAAACTGTTGACTAGACTGTCCCTGCCTTTTGTTTCAAAAATTTGCATGTTTTACAAAGAGGAAAAAATGTGTTTCCAAGAGCATATGATGTCGGTTTTCTATGAAAAAAGTTGTGCTAGATTCAAAATTACAAGATCTACGCGGTCGTTTAGGTTCCACACCATTCCAAGAGCTTTCATTTTTTATCATAATTTTGAGCACCTTAACACAAATAGACATCGTCAATAGGATTATTGTGCACATATTTCACATGTACAACTCGAATAATATATATATAGTTGTTTTTTACTCAACTCTTGAGTAGTTCTAGATGCTTCCATATAAAATTCTCATCCTCCCATTTTGAATCTTCAGTGGGTAAGTTCATCCACTTGATGAGATACTCTGAAATTGATCATTTTTGTAGCTTTCGAGTTGTTGTTTCCATGACTTATTGAGGTTCCAATATGATTTTTCCTTCCTCATCAAGTTCTAGAAATATTTTTTGAACTGGAAGCTTGTCACCTATAACCTTCCTTAAGCATGAAACATGGCAATCTGGGTGCACTCAAGAAGATGCAGGAAGCTCCAATTTGTATGCCATAGTACCAATATTTTGCAACACCTTATAGCGACCATAGTACTTTGGTGATAATTTATTATCCTTCTTGGCTTGCTTGAGGGAAATTTGTTTGTATGGTTTTAGCCGTAAAAATACGGAGTCACCTACATCAAAAATTATTTTGTTGTGCTGTTGATATGCCTGTTGTTTCATTCGACTATGCGCCAAAGTGAGGTTATCGTTTAAGATTTGGAGAACTTGTTGTTGATGCTCGATGTGATATTCCACTACTTGAACCTTAGATCTATCTCTTAAATATGATGTGATAGAAGGTGGACGATATCCATAAAGTGCCATAAATGGGGTCATTTTTTCTCCAGTATGGAAGGAAGTGTTATACCACCATTCAGCCAGAGGTAACCACTGGACTCGTTATGTTTTATTATTAGATACAAAGAAATGAAGATAGCCTTCCAAAAATTTATTCACTAACTCAGTTTGCACATCATATTGAGGATGATAAGATGAGCTATGAGCGAATTGAGTACCCAGAAAAGAAAATAATTTTGTCCAAAAAAATCCTGTAAAAATGGGATCTATTTCACTTACAATAATCTTTGGGTTTCCATGTAGCTTTTGAATTGTTTCTATAAATGCAGTAATAATTCTGCTAGCTTTAAATGGATGAGATAATGTACAAAAGTGTTCATACTTGGAAAATCTATCAACTATCACCATGATGACATTTTTTGCTTCGGACTTGGCTAAACCCATGATAAAATCCATTGAAATCTCGTCCCAACATTGGCTTGGAATGGATAAAGGCCTCAGGTCTTAATTGTCTCAACTTCATTTGGTTGGAAAACCAAACATTCTGCCACAAACTTTTTAGTATCAGATTTAAGGCCATCCCAAAAAATTTCTTCTTGACCCTGTGTTAAGTTTTATAAAATATTGAATTCCCTCCTGAGGGATATGTGTGCAATTCCAATAGAATAATTTTTTTAAGTTGGGAATTCTTACAAAGATATAAGCTATATTTTTACCATAATGAATCATTTTTCCAGCTAAATGTATCATATGTACTGGGATCTTGCTACAAATTTTGAATGAGTGTCCACACTACCTCATCATTCTTCCATTCATCTCCTTCTTCGGTTATCAAAATTTATTGGATAATAGTAATGGCACAAAGCAATGCTTCAACATACTCATCCTTTCTTGAGAGTGCATATGCAACAACATTTTTCTTCCTTTTTTTGTCGACGATTTCAAAGTCATAACCTAACATCTTTGTGACCCATTTTTTATTCTCTTCTAAATATAATCTTTGATCCAAAAATTATTTAAGACTATCATGATATTTTTTTACCTTGAAGTTTCTTCCCATTAGGTAAGGTCGCCATTACTTTAGTACATGTATTATTTCCAACATTTCCTTCTCATAAATAGCTTTGTGTAAATAATTTCATTTGATTGGAAAAATTTGAAAATCAATGGTACTTCATTCTAGCGTTAAAATTACACCAATTGTAATTCTTGAGGCATCACATTTCTCAATAATTTTTTTTGTGAAGTCTGCAATATCTAACACTAGTGTGTGGTACATTGCTTATTTAAGATGTTCAAAGGCCTTAGCTTCTTGTGGAGTCAAATAAAATACATATTTCTTCAGTAATGTTTGTTGGAAATACTGAGAGGGGGGGGGTGAACCATTATTCCTTTTAATTATAGAATTAGTTAATATTCAATTATTATAAGTGTTTGTACAATGATAGTAGTAAACAAAAGGAACACAAATGCACATATTTGTTAAGGTGGAAACCAACTCTAGGACAAAAACCACCTAATGCTTTTCTAATAAATCTTTAATATTAAACTCTAATTGAAAATAAAGCTCTAACTTCCTCGAATCTATAAAAGAATTCTTCTCTAGCTCCAACTGGATGGTCGATCCAATGCCCGAGATTCTTCAGTAGTCAACAGAATGGATGCCCCAACACCCAACGAGCTACAACTTGACCTAGCACCACCCTACCACCCTGTACAACAATAAAAGAAGAATGGACTCTCATACCAGGGAAAATGGTCCACTTTACAATGATATATAATGACGTAGAAGAAGAAGAAACACTGGAACATAACCCCAACTATGACGCAACCACCTAATGATGATCCTATACCTCCCGAAACTACCTCTTCAACTCTTGGCAGATAGACACTAGTACAATTTTTACAATAATGTATTTACAATGACTTAGTACAATGATACCTTTACAGTGACTGTATGCAGTGCTGCCCACTTGAAGACTTCATGTGATTAATTTCTTGCTGCTGTTCTTCACCCTGGTTGTTGCTCTTTTCATGCTACCCTCTGTTGTACCTTGCTTTTCTTTCTGCCCTAGAAAGTCTAGTCCTTTGCAGCCCTTGACAACACATGATCTAGCTTTTTCTTTCCTTCTACGAGCTCGATATTGAATCTGGTGTATCTCTGTTATCTCATATCCCCAATATGTGATTTTTGATCTTGTATTATTCCTATGAGTCTACTTTCCAATTCCATGGGTCTAACCCAATTTTGATTCTTAAAGGGAGAGTTATGCCCAATCTCTCACAATTCCCTAATTATGGACTGTTTCAGTGGAGAAAAATTGTATGGTGTGCCACATGTCACTGTTTCTTCATTCAACTTTGAAATTGATATAGCAGAAACTACAATCTGTGCACTATCTACCAATTTTTACATCATTCCAATATGATACTCAGAGAGAGAGTTATGATGATTTTCCCAAGGTCACTTCTTTGAGATGAATTTTAGGAGCTTGCAAAAACACTGACTTCCACAGATCATATCTCCAAAAATACTGTGCACCTTGATCTGAAATTTTTGCAGGAGCTTCCTTAGGATTTTGGCTTCACCTCATAAAAATTTCAACTTCTTAACCTTCGTATAAAAATCGTTAGAGTGAAAATTCCACAATGATCTATTTCAGATAGAGAAATCCCTTGTATAAGGAGGATATGAGGATCACAATTTATATAAATTCTTAGGTTGAGAGGGGCTTCAACAAGTGAATGTGGGAGGGATTTTAGGAGCTCAAAAAATATTAATTATGACTTTTAAATGACCCATGCCACAACCCCATTGGGTTTTAGCCCAGTAACTGGGGGTACAAACTTCAAACATGAATATCTCTCAAACTATGAAGAATTACGTGGCATGCCATATATCAACGAAAACATCTCGACAAGTAGAAACCATCAATAGAATTATTGACCCAAAATATATTATTTATTAGGTCAAAATTTCCATGAAATATCGGGGTAGCCCCTGGTGCTGCTTGGGTTGACATCAATGAAAACCGTTGATCAACAATCTCCCCCTTTGGCATTGATGGCAACACAAGTACTCCCCCTGTGATCATGACACGTCTTCCTACAACATTCTCTCCCCCTTTGACATCAATGGAAAAGGGTAACTCCCCCTGACACACAACCATCCTGCAGACCTGTACACACTTCCACTCCCCCTTTATATTATGAATAAGGAAAATCTAATGAGAACTTGGGAGAATCCCAACCTTATGGAGAAGATATTCAAATGCTTCACGAGGTAAAGGTTTAGTGAAGATATTAGCGATTTTTTCTTTTGTACCAACATAATCATGTTTGATATCATTTTCAGCAACTTTTTCTCTAACAAAATGATATTTGATCAGAATGTGTTTCGTTTTTTAATGCATGACAGGATTCTTGGAGATGCTAATGGTAATGGTGTTTTCACAGAATATGGGAATAGGCTCACTGAATTGTACTTGAAGATCTTGAAAATTTTGTTTCATCCAAAGGAATTGAGTACAACATGATGTCGCTGCAATGTATTCTTCTTCTGCTGTAGATAATGAGATTGAGGTTTTCTTTATTCTCAACCATGATATGAGACAACCACCTAGATATAATGTTGCTCCACTAGTACTCTTACGATCATCAACACGTCCTGCCCAATCTGCACCTGTAAAGGCTTGAATAATGAGATTGTTACCCTTGGGATACCACAAGCCATATTCTTCTGTGCCCTTTAGATATCTAAGAATTCTTTTGATGAAAATAATATGTGATTCTTTTGGTGCTACTTGGAATCTTGCTACTTGTCCAACTGCATGCATAACATCTAGCCGGGAGGCTGTTACATATAGAAGACTACCAATCATAGATCTATACAACCTCTAATACAAATCCTTATATGAGTCGTCTATGCTCAGTTTGAAACCTGTTACCATCAGAGTAAGGAAGGGTTTGAAATATTCCATTTTGAATTTCTTGAGCATTTCCTTGATGTACTTGGCTTGACATATAAATATTCCTTTCTCTTGCTGAGATATTTGAAGCCCTAAGAAGTATGTTTTCTCACCAAGTAAGGACATACCGAACTCACTTTCCATCTTTGTAGAAAATTTCTTAATTAGTCAATCATCATTGCTACCAAATATTATATCATCCACATATACCTCTATTGTTTGGTTAACCCTTACACTAAGAGAAAAGAGAGCAGTCTAAAGAAACAAAGAGAAACAGGGTCTTCGAAGATGGCAGGATGAGTATATTAAAAGAAGAGAAAAGTGCTTTGGGTTAGGAATTCCTTAAGGCGCGGGCATGAATGGGAGTAGTTGAACTGCAAGACAGTTGAATGCCAAGGCTGCGTTCCATATGGCGGAAAGTCAAAAGGAAGGAACCACACACAGGGCATTCCAGGGGTACCAAGGGTGAGCAGAGGGTCATGAAGACTTACCCCCCAGAGTAGGTGACATCACACGATGTCCCAACTCTCCCAAAAGTTCAATGGGGTAGCAGAGTATGACAGGAGATCCTCATGAACCCCCATCGGAAACATAAGTGGGCCACCGAGATGGACAGATGGCGCCGTGTAAATAAAAGGTAAGGTAAGTTTAGGGAAGATGATACAATACCAGTATAGGCATTAACCCGACATGTGGCTTTCACCTACCTGGCTCCTGGTAGCCAACTATCTATTGCCACACGTCCCATTGTCGACGTCCTTATGATGTTAGCCCTACAGTTGTCATCCTAGCTTCGTGTTCCACACACCTTGGTCTGTTTTGATCTTGTTTTAATCCCAAACTTAGTAAAATACTTTTTTTTACGAATCTATCATGCAACAAAGTTTGATATCTAGTACCAGGTCGATTTCTACCCCCACATTGCTTTCCCCTCGGGCTTTCTCACTGTTCGCACATATTTAGTCATTTATCTGCTTCACCATTTTCCTTCTGTTTTACTTTTCAAAACGGTCATGAGTAAAGAAAATTCTAGGAAGTCGGAGCTTGAAACTCCTCAAGCCCGCGAGGTCAGGGCTATCCCTAGACCCGAACCCCTTATTGATGCTCAGGCTCGAATCCACGACCCGTTCTACCCCTTCAGCATATCCCGTGTTAGACCTGAGTTGTTCGAGCATCATTTGAAGGGCCAAGATAGGTTTAGATTTGTTGAGTCAGGTCTTTACTACCAGATTACTCCGACCACATTCCTAGTTCCCGAGTTTATTAGTTGGCTTAGTGAATCCTACGATGAGTGTAGGGAGTTATTCCTATCTACTCAGGGTAATAATATTTTCTGCATATCCCTCGAGCTCATAAAGAATGCCCTTCATTTCGCTCACAATAAAAATTATGTCAAGTTCACTGAGCTATCCCTATCCTGTTAGTTCTCAAATTTTCCCTGGAAGAAAAAAAGAAAATTTCTGAGCTTTCTTTCAGACTCTCGTCTCACAGCTCTCCCGCCCTTGGATGCAATTCCCTTGTCCACTTTCAGAGACAATCTTCAACCAATCCTTGCTTTCATTTCAGGTTTATTAGGTCTTAAGGAGATCAAGCGAGTGTCAAAATAATGTGTAGCTCCTCTGTGGATCATGACTCAAAAGGGTATGCTTTTGGATATCCCCACCTTCCTAGCTTTGGCTATTCAAACTCAGTTCGAAGAGCTACCTTCAAGTGGGTCTTTCCAGTTTTTTTCATTAGTATTTTATCTATTCCTGTTTGAACATGCTGACAAGTTTGAGAGTCTAGGTCTGGAGAAACTTTTGAGAAAAAATGCCCAGCCAAGAAATTTCTTTAAGTGGAACATCTCAGTTCGTCAATAGCCTAATGGGAGAGGGTATACGAGGTTCTTAAATGAATTCATGTCTATAGCCTATACTATAATACATGATAACCCCCCACCCAGAATATTTCCTAAATAGAAGGACTGGCTACAGTTCGATGAGGAAGATAGCACAAGGGAATAGTACCTATATGATGACTACACTAAAATCAGAGTCTATGGCATGGAAGTGCCCCCTTACCATTTGTCGGTGTTTCCATCCATGCAAATTTTCACCCTTGAGCTCATCCGTCAAACCCTGAAGGTCGACCAGATCCACTTCGTGCCTGCTAATAAAGGATATATTCTCAAGCTTCTGACTTCTGTTGGGCCCTTGACCGTAAATTCAAGGCATTCCCTCTCCACAGTGGAAACACGGTTTCAAGGGATGGACTTGCTACAAGGAAAATTTTTGCCTTATGACCCGAAGGGGATCCTTTCCAATAGGAAAAGAAAAATAAATTTGTTTACTTATGTACATGAGACGAGGCCCTTCATTGAGTGGAGAGCTAACCTTGATACATGGCCTTTGGATGCACAAATGGAGTCTGAGTCTTCAGCCGCAGAAGGAAGGGGCGACACTGCTTCTGTAGAGATAGAAAGGAAAGGACAAGTAGACGAGGAAGGCACTTCAGGAGAGCAAGGGGGTAGGAGCATAGACGAGGAAGCTCATCCCTCTATGAAGTAGAGGATGGAATAACCAAATATTGTGTGGGAAGAACCACCACAGGAAGAGTTTTCCCGATATGGACTGCTTGATAGAAACAATGCTAGTTTCATGATTAATTTCGACGGTGCATCTTCGTCTAAACCTTCTGGGCTATCACAGGCCATTTCAGTTAACAGAGCTGAGGTGAGGGAAGAAATAAGCACCATAAAAATGACTACATGAGACAGGCTGAGGGATGAATTAGCTAGAGTCATGGACAATTACCACACCTGACTTACCTCTGAGTTAGATATGGACAAAGATCAGCTCGTAATTGCTATTACATAGGTAGTGCTGCAACTTACAGCTAAGGGGACTAGTTACTAAGCCCTGGATCTCACTTTTAATCTAGCCAACGTCCCTATAATGGATAAGCTTGGTTTGCATCAGTGTGTTAGAGATATGTTGAGAGATGAGGTAGTGAAGCTTGCACTCTCTCTAAGGAAACTTGAAGACAAGTACAGCTCGGTATTGGAAAATCAGAAGAGAGAGAGAGAGCTAGTTCTAGGGTGACAAACAACAACCTGGAGACTCTCAGGAAAGTAGTAAGGGACAAAGGGGCTGACAAAGATACGGTTTGGAGGAAGCTCATCACCGATCTAGAGGCGGAAAACTCTGAGCTAAATAAGAGACTAAATATTCCCCGCAGAGAGCATGTTCAAACAGATGAGTTGATCCAGATGGAGAGGGAGAAATCAGTTCTCACTGATTCACTAGTTAAGGAACAAGAGGGAAACACCAAGATGGCTGTGGAGATTGTGGACTTAAATCAGATATTTTTTGATCTACAGGGAAAATGGGACCAGCATGTATGCGTGGCTCTAAATTCTGACGAGCTTGGAACTACCCCTGAGCAGCTGACCAAAGCCTTATCAGATTTAAAGGTTTTAGAGAATGAAGCCTGAACAAATTGCATTAGACTAAAATAGATGGAAGCTAAACTGGTGAAAAATGAGAAGGTGGTAACGATTTTTCATGTTGAAGTCAAGAAAATGACAAGAGAGAAGCAGGTGCAAGATAAGACCATCAAGGATTTGAATACTCGGATGAAGGGAAATGTGATGCTCTTGGAATCCAGGCGCCTAATCTGGACGAACATAATATCAGAGGTTAGGAAGCATTGGAAATACCTCACTCTAATGGATGACAATAAAATCGTCTTACTCTTTTTAAAATAAAGTTTCAAGAAGGGTGCGAAGGGATCATAGACCGTTTCAGAGGAGTGATGGAAGTCAAAAGAGTGATCGAAAAGGAGACTGCATGCGCGAAGGCACTGATATGTTTAGAGAAAGTTTCACAGGGAGTTGAACAGTTCGATCGAGAGTGGGCTCAACTAGTGGAGGCAGGCATGCAGGGATCCTGAAATGGCCACATTTTTTGGGCTAACAGTTTATGAATAGAAGTTAACGGAAATTATGAACCAAGCTGATTTACATTTGGAGAAAACTGCCCGCCTGAAGACAGAAAAAATAATCGCTACTCTGAGTAAGGAGTTCTCTCTCCTCTGCCAAACCAAAAAAAATTTAGCCATCTGAGTAGGTTACATGGAGCTTACAGATATCCAAGCTTTATTCGAGAATTTTTTCACCATGTCGCCCTTAGGGAGAGTGCATGGAAAAAATGCAATGAGTATGCCAAAACTTCGATAACAGTATCTTCTCACCAGTCGTTGCTTCCTCTCGGTTGCAAAATTGGTTCGTCTTCATCATCAGCACGTCCTAATCAGCAACCATCCGACACTCCTATCCGTTCCAAAAAAATTAAACTCATGTTCTGGTGCAGGTGGCCTATTTACTTTTTATTTTCCTTTCTATATTTTGTAGAATCGGGTGAAATCTTTGTTACACCCAGTGCATTTTTATTTTTCATTTTACTATTATGATTTCAGTTAGTGCCTTCGTTAGGCCATGATGTAGGTGATGAGAGGTCGTTTTCCTCATTATCATTTTTTATTCTTGATTGAGACCCCAAACTGAGAAAAATATTCAGGGGAATATTTTGGTCTAAAAAATATCTTTTCGTAACAGTTCAGCTAAAAAACTATAAAAGATGTAATCAAAAACTAAGAAAGGGTTCCAGATTTTTCAGAGAAGAACCAGTGAATTGTGTATTATCTCTTTTTAAAATTTTTAAGGTCCTTCTATAGTGTATGCCAGAAGACCCCTTTGGGGAAATGAATGAAGCATTTTTTGTTGTGTAACGGATTCCAAATGAGATGAGTAATAGTATGTATTTTCTTAGCGTTGTTTTAATATAAATGTTCATTTTGTTCTTCATCACTTCCTTGTTATCGTGGCTTTCAGAATGTGAGTGTTATAATTTCTTTAGATGTTAATTTATCTTGTACGATGCTCATATATTCTCACCTGTAACACTTTAAATATGGCTCGGGGCACAGTTTTATGTTCATACCATTGTTCTTCTTGTATTAGTGAGGGGTGGATTCTTATGTCAGTATAATCCTACTTCGCTCTGATATTTCCTTCATGTTCTTTCACAGTTTTTCATACTCATTTACTCTGATAACTGTTTACTGGTTTTATGTTCTGCCTATTTCATAAAAGTTAGTTTTCATGTCTGTATCTTATTCATGCCTATAGACCCTTATGTTTCACAATGAGATGTCATCTTGGACAATACTCTATCTCTAATATCTTGGTCCCACACCAAAACTCAAATCATCGTTACATAAAAATAGGTTCTATTCAATCTGCTTGTAAAAACATTTTGAATCCTCTTGACTTAAGATGTCCTAGGCACTGGTCCTTAACAACTCAGGGCTATCTCTAGGAGTTACAACATCTTTTTGGCACCGTTTCTGGGGAACGAAGTTGAAAATCCTTTCCCTCAGATACGATAAAGAAAATTCACCCTTCAAAATTAGGTGAACAAGAAGGGTTGAGAGCTGTAGATCCCTCACCTTAACTACTCCATTGGCCTTTAAGTTATAAAATCCTCGCAATCCTGGCTCATCACAAGCCACATCTAAGGTCAAATACCTCCCAATTAAGAACACCCTCTGTTTCTGAACCTGAAAAAATCTTTTTCAAGAGAATTTGGAAAGAGAAACAACTAGCTTAGACTGATCTACCCAGATTCTCGCTAGAAGATTCTCCATCCTCTTCTCAGAAAGCCCAAGTCCTGGGGCCCAGTTCAATTGCCCGAGTGCTCGAGTACCCCCATGATAACCTTGCTTCAATTCATTCCCAGATCAAGGATGAAGGTGAGTCAGTCAATATGTCTGAGCTCCGTTTGCACCCTACCCCTGAAGTTGAAGAAGTCAAACAAGTTACCATTCCCTAGGTCCTCTTCGCTCAGATAAATCTGCAAGCCACCATCCAGCATATAACTGTCACTATTCATCAAAACCCTCCACAAAACCCACCACCTCCCATGGATATTCCCAGGTTTTTCTCAATAAATATTCCCCCTGGCATTAACCCAAATTCTAAATGATATGACACAAGATTATATGAACCTCTTACCCTGGTTTACGGGGGAGGATAGTAGTGCTGCCCTAAATCACATTGAAGATTTTTGTGCCTTTGTTGAGAATTTCAATGTCGAACACCTGGACGTAGTCTTGAGGTTGTTCGTGCAATCTCTGGATGGGGAATCCCGAAAATGGTTCAAAACTCTTGATGACTGCACCATTACCGAGTGGGAGGAGTTGGAGACTAATTTCACCTGTAAGTGGGGAGAGAAGAGAGACGATGGCTAGTTTCTGACTAAATTCAATGCTCTAAAGAAAATCCACAATGAGGATGTGTCGGAGTTTATCAAAATATTTAATGAGCTATATAATAACATGCTTGCTGATGTGAAACCCCCTTAGACAATGGCTAAGGTAGTCTTTGTGGGAGCTTTTGAATCATAGTTTTGTTTCACCCAGAGGGAAAGAAAATCTGCATCATTAGATCAGGCCCAGACTGATGCATTAGAGGTAGAAGAAAACTTTTCTTCTATAGGGAAATTAAAAGGGAGAGTAAACCATGATTTTAGACGGAAAGGAAAAGAAGAGGCCTCTCCTTCGAATCAGTAAAGAGAATTTGTTGATTATAATATTGAAGAAATGAACAAGATGATAAATAATCTCTCAAATAATTTGGTAAAACTAGAACTGGAGGCTAATAATGCTTCCTCCCATTCATCTGAGATAGCCCCTAACAGGGGGTATAACCCACAGTACCAGAAGCCACCCTTACAAATATTACAAAGGGAAAGGAAAGAACAACAAGATCATCTACAACCCCCTCTATATTTGGAAGGACAAATGGAAGGTCCTAATGAAGATGTTCCTGATGGATAGGATGATCAATATCTTTCCTATTCGGAAGGAGAAGAGGTAGAGCTTACTCTAAAGAAAGAAGAAGAAGAGAAAGGGAGCTTCACCGAAGACCCTGACATTGATGATTATTGCAGATAGTTTGTGGACTTCATGCAAGCTCGGTTCCACAAGAAGTATGATCTTCCGTCTTCCAGGAAGAGAACTCGTACTGAAGACCAAGATGAAGATTCATCTCCCAAAGAGCCAGTTCCTTAAAAATTTGATAGGAAAGGGAAGAAACATGTAGAAGAGCCCTTGCATCGAGATTTTTCTTCTCCCTCATCCTTTAAGTCAATCCCCAAACCTCTTGCAAATACTATAGAAGCTTCTTCTGACATAAGACCCTCAGTCCTCCCTAACGAGCCTAAAGAATTCATCCAGGAAAAATGCCCTGCTGTTTTTGACCTCCAGAAGGAATTAGAGAAAGTAAAATTCACAGTCCCTTTAGTCGAGATTTTGAAGTAACCTTGTTATAAAGCTTAGGTGTCTCAGTTTATGATTCCTCATGGAGCAGCTCCACCCCCGGATAGTCTCAACCTTCAGGAAGAAAGACCTATGGTTGTTTTTGGCCCACATGTTGAAGAGTTGGACTGAGCGACCCCACCTTTTTATGTATCCTTAGTCATTCATGATTTACTTTTTCACAATTTTATGTTGGACGAAGGGGATTCACACAACCTGTTACCTCTGTCATTCATGCAGAGACTAGGCTTGCAGATCACCTTCCCATACAAGGACCTTTATTCCTTCAACTCCAAAAGAGTCAAATGTTTGGGGATGATTAAAGATATGGTGGTGAACTTGGCCCAGATCCTGGCTAAAAGTGTTTTCATGGACATAGTGGTCGCTAATATTCCAGCTCAGTTTGGGATGCTGTTTTCTAGGTCATGGGGCACTAAAATAGGTGGGTCAATTAAACTCAACCTCACTTATGCTACTATCTTGATGTTTGGTGGGCAAGAAAGGAGGCTGTATCAGGAATCTAGATTTGTGAAGATGGTGACCAGAGCTGATGGCTTAGTCAATTCCCCCATTTATAACAAAGAGGGTGGGTTTTCATGTCTAATGCTCGAAGAGGATCAATATTTCTTACAATAGAAAGAATTCAACCTTTTGATACTGGGACAATCTGAAAACAATGAAGAAAATGGTATGTGGACCCTACATTTTGATGGGGAAAACTCAAGGGAAGGAAACGGAGTAGGGGTTCTCCTAATCTCCCCTACTAGAAAATTGGTCCCCTTCTCTTTTAAGTTGGAATATGAAGCGACCAATAATCTAGTGGAGTATGAGGCATTACTCTTGGGGCTACAAACTGCCAAAAACATGAAAATTCAGAGTCTCAAATTTTTTGGAGATTCGGAGCTGGTGGTGAGGTAGATCAAGAATCAGTGCCAAGACAAGCATCCTCAGTTAAGAGCTTACAGGAACAAATTATGGGACCTAGTGGAGAAATTCTTCCTAGCTTTCAACATACAATTCACGCCAAGAGATCAGAACTAGATGGCTAACTCCCTTACTGTGGCAGCAAGTAATTTCTATCCACCATAGAATCTGCTCCTAAGATATGAAGTTGAGGTGCGATACCATCCTTCTATCCTAGATAACATCAAACACTGGTAGGTGTTTGAAGATGAGGAGCAATTGAAGCATTTTATGGAGACTATTGGGGAGTTCTCTAACTTAATTATAGATGCCAGAGAAGAGGAAATCGAAGAGAAACCCCAAAACAAATGGGAAGAGACAGTGACTGGGCATAGGATGCTACAATTGAAAGGAAACATGATCCTGAGGGGTCTTGTCCCTTTGTAAAGACTGTTCGATAAAAAAAATGTCCCTATCAGCCCTAACAAATCGACCGATGAAGATCAAGTAGATGATGTAAACATCAAGATAGAAGCATATCCTAAAATTGTAAAATTTTTTAAGGGAGTCCCCAGAGAATACAAAGATAAATACTTCCGATTGTTTCAATCCTATAGAGACATTTTCTCTTGGTCATACCAAGATCTAAAAAAAATTTATATTTACGTCATACAGCATAAGAGCCTGCTCAGAGGGGATGGTAGGCCACATAAGAAAAAGTTGAGGCAGATCAATCCTTTGCTTCTCCCATCCATATAGAAAGAAATAAAATTTTTTTTGAAGGCTAAGATTATAGTTCCTCTAAGGTACTCAGAATGGGTGGCAAACCTAGTCGCAGTGAGAAAACAGAATGGAGAAATAAGGCTATGTGTAGACTTCCAGAACCTGAACAGAGCATCCCTTAAAGACAACTACCCTCTCCCTAAGATGGATCACATACTACATAAGGTGGTGGGATCCTCCCGAATGTATATGATGGATGGTTTCTCTGGGTATAATCAAGTGGCATTCCTGTCTGAAGACAAAAAAAACAGCATTCACTACGCCCTGGGGCACATTCAGGTATGCTCGAATGCTCTTCGGCCTGATAAATGCGGGAGCTAATTTCCAGCGGGCGATGGAAATTTCTTTCGTAGGAGAGCAAGGAAAATTTGTCGTGATATATCTGGATGATATCACCATTTTTTCAAAGAATGATGCTGAACATATTGAGCATCTATGATGGACTTTCAACAAAATTCGCGGGTATGGTCTATCCCTAAATCCTCAAAATTCCATGTTTGCTTTAGAAGAAGGAAATTTTATAGGGCATACTGTAATGGAAGTAGGATTTAATATTGATCCAAAGACAGTGGACGTAATCAACAAAATTTCACTACCTTCAAATAAGAATGAGGTCCACATGTTCCTTGGACGCATAAATTTTCTAAGGCGATTTACCCTGAACTATGCTGAAATAGTTTGGAACATCACAGAGATGCTCAGAAAAAAAAACGAAGTAAAGTGGACACCGGAATCAAGAGAAGATTTTAACAAAATAAAAAGTGCTTTCGCAGAGGCCCCGGTACTGGCAGGGCCCGACTATGGTGAGCCATTCATGATCTTCTCATTTGCGTCCCCACACACTGTAGCTACAGTATTATTACAGAAAACGAAAGATGAGTATGAGCAACCCATTTCCTTTTTCAGTCAGGTACTTAGAGACACAGAGTTGAAATATAACATCTTGGAGAAGCAGGCATACGCCCTGGTAAAGTCCTTGAAAGATTTTCGAATGTATGTGCTGCAGTCAGCCATCACCACATTTGTCCCAACGTCTGCAGTAAAAGACATCTTGATTCAAGGGGAAAGTGAAGGAAAGAGATGTAAATGGATCGCCAAGATTCAAGAATATGAATTGGACATTCGCCCCACGAACCTCATCAAAGGACAGGGACTAGCAAGAATCCTGTCTGAGTCAAATTGCCAGGCGTTTGGCATAAATATATCTATCGAAGGGGGAGAATTACCTGAAGGTACAGAGGAACATCCTGGGATAGAAACCACTGTGAAAAAAACACACATGAAGTACATGCTCAGTACTTGGAATATAGACATTGTAGAGTACCTTTTAACTCTCACGTGTCCTCTAAAATTTGATAATACTAAAGATCAAACTCTGAGATTGAGATCCCATAAATACATTGTTGAAAATGGTCGATTATATTTGAAAGATCCTTCATTAATCTTTCTCTTATGTCTAATAGAGTCAGAAGTGGAGGAAATCAGGGCTGAATTCCATGAAGGCATCTGCCGAGGTCACTACAGTTGGCGGGCCACAACCCACAAAATTTTGAAAGCAGGTTTATTCTGGCCTAAATTGTTCAGATATGTTCATGCTCGGGTCAGGGCATGCAAGAAATTTCAAAGGTTTGCTGAAAAACAGAAATTTTCTCCCTTATCCATGATCCCTGTACATATAGAAGAGCCTTTTCAACAATGGGGTGTTGACTTCATCGGGGAAATTCACCCAGCATCAAGTGGTTAGCACAGGTGGATTCTCACCCCCACTGACTACTTCACTAAATGAGTAGAGGCAATAGAAGCAATAAATGCCACTGATGCAGTTGTGATCAAGTTCATGGAGGAGAATATCATACCCGATTTGGCTGCCCAGTTAAGATCGTGACAGATAATGCTGAAGCTTTCAAATATGCCAAGTTTATTAATTTATGTCAATTGTACAATATCACCTTGGGGCACTCTACAACCTATTATCCCGAGGGAAATGGGCTGGTAGAGTCTTCAAAAAAAACTCTGGTAAGAGCATTAAAGAAGGCTATAAACGAATATCAGAAAAACTGGGACTCCCAGCTCAGGTTCGCCCTCTAGGAAAATCGAATTACTAGTAAAATATCAACAGGTAAATCACCCTATGAACTAGTTTATGGTCGAGCAACGGTTTTTCCAATTCATCTTGCCCTTCTTGTGGCTAGGTTCCTCTAGGATATCCAAGAAGAACCTGACGACCTCATCAGAAAAATGAACCAGTTGGTTGAGTTGGAAGAGACCCAGAACCAAGTAAATAAAAAGGTTAGCATAATATCAGGAAAAGATGAAGGACTTGTTTGATTAGCACGCAAAAGATAGGGAAATGTAGTCGGGGGACCTATTACTGAGGTGGCACATCAGGAGGGCAGATAAAGGTAAGCATGGAAAGTTCGACCCCTTATGGTTTAGGCCATTCAAGATTGTCGAAGTGAGAGGTAACAACACCTTCATATTAGAAAACATGTAAGGTGACTTGATAAAGGTGCCCATGAATAGGCAGTTCTTGAAACCATATTTTCAATATTGACAAAGGTCGTAGAGGCCTTTTATATATAGTGTATATAATTTTCATTCTCACATTCATGTTTGCTATTTGTTTTACCATAGGAGTGCTGGAAAATTTTGAAGGGGGCTCTTGTTTTCAAGGAATATTATGTAAAGTGTCTTCCCTAGGTGGAGCCAATGTTTATTTGGTTAACCCTTACACTAAGAGAAAAGAGAGTGGTCTAAATAAACAAAGAGGAAAAGGGTCTCCGAAGATGGCAGGGTGAGTAACTTAAAATAAGAGAAAAGTGCTTTGGGTTAGGAATTCCTTAAGGCATGGGTGCGGATGGGAGTAGTTGAACCACAAGATAGTTGAATGGAAAGGCCGCGTTCCATATGGTGGAAATTTAAAAGGAAGGAACAACACACAGGGCATTCTGGGGGTACCAAGGGTGAGAAAAGTGTCGTGAAGACTTACCCCCTGGAGTAGGTGACGTCACACGATGTCGCAACTCTCCCAAATGTTCTATGGGGTAGTGGAGTATAACAAGAGATCCTCATGAACCCCTGTCGAAAACATAAGTGGGCCCACCGAGATGGACATCTGGCACTACATAAATAAAAGGTAAGGTAATTTTAGGGAAGCCAGTAGAAGACCAGTACAGGCATTAACTCGATGTGTGGCTTGCACCTACTCGACTCTTGGTAGCCAACTACCTATCCCCACACGTCCCATTGTTGATGTCCTTATGACGTCAGCCCTACATTTGTCATCGTAGCCTCATGTTGCACACACCTCGGTCTATTTTGATCTTTTTTTACTCCCAGACTTAGTAAAATAATTGTTTTTATGAATATGTCATTCAACAAAGCTTGAAATCTTGTACCAGGTCTTTTTGAACCACCGCGTCACTTTCCCCTTGGGCTTTATCACTGTTCGCAGGTATTTAGTCATTTCTCTGCATCACTGTTTTCCTTCTATTTTACTTTTCAAAATGGTCATGAGTAAAGCAAAGTCTAAGAAGTCAGAGCCTGAAACCCCACAAGCCTACGAGGTCAGGGCGGTCCCTGGACCTGAACCCCTTATTGATTCTTAGGATCGAATCCACAACCCGTTCTACCCCTTCAGTGTATCGTGTGTTAGAGCTGAGTTGTTTTAACGTCATTTTAAATTCCAATATACGTTTAGAGTTGTTGAGACAGGTCTTTACTGCCAGATTTCTCCGACCACATTCCTAGTTCCCGAGTTTATTAGTTGGCTCAGTGAAGCTTATGATGAGCACAGGGAGTTATTCCTATCTACTCAGGGTAATAATATTTTCGACATATCCCCAGAGCTCATAAAGAATGCCCATCATTTCCCTCACAGTAAAAATTATGTCGAGTTCACTGAGCTATCCCTCTCCTATCAGTTCTCAAAGTTCCCTAGAAGCAACAAAGCGAATTTCTCAGCTTTATTTTAGACTCTCGTCTCACACGTCTCTCGCCCTCAGATGTCATTCCCTTGTCCACTTTCAGAGACAATGTTCAGCCAATCCTTGCTTTAATTTCAGGTTTATTAGGTCTTAAGGAGGTTGAGCGAGTGTCAAAAGAATGTATAGCTCTTATGTGGCTCATGACTCAAAAGGGTACGCTTTTGGATATCCCCACCTTCCTAGCTTCGGCTATTCAAAATTAGTTCCAAGAGCTACCTTCAATTGGATCTTTCCCGTTTTGTTCGTTAGTATTTTATCTATTCCTGTTTGAACATGCTGACAAGTTTGAGAGTCTAGGTCTCGATAAACTTTCGAGAAAAAACGCCCAGCCAAGAATTGTATTTGAGTGGAACATATCAGTTCATCAACAACCTAATGGGAGGGGGTATATGAGGTTCTCAAATTAATTCATGTTTATAGCCTATACTATAATACATGATAACCCCCCACCTAGAATATTTCCTGAACAGAAGGACTAGCTGTTGTTCGATGAGGAACATAGCATAGGGGATTGGTACTTGTATGATGAATACACTAAAATTAGAGTCTATGGCATGGAAGTCCCCCCTTACCGTTTTCTGGTGTTTCCAACCATGTGAATTTTCGTCCTTGAGTTCTGTTATCACCAAAATAGGACCTTGATAGGTTGCTGATCAGACTACCTCAGTGTAACTATTTCAAACCAATCTTTTAGTTGAGGCTTAGCCTCCTCAGCCTAAGAGGGCTCTCTCAAGGATTTATGATATTGATTAATGATAATATAGATGGATAACTCTATCTTGGTTTTGTGTGTTTATAGGTTGAAATATGAAGGCTTGCTACCATTGGGCTATGGAGTCAACAAGTTAGTAGATTCAGTGGCAAGGTTTCTGGACATGGAAGCTGAGGCAAATGGGGTTTTTAAACAAATATAATTCACTCAAAAACATAGGTCAACACATTAATTCCATTACTAAAGGAAGTCAGAGAATAGGGTTATGAATTCTGAGTAATAGCATTGGAATCTACTGCTAATGGTTCAAAGGTAATTTACTCACAAAATGCAAAAAAACATAGTCATCTCATTACTAAAGGAATTCAGAGCACATGGTTGTGAATTCTGAGTAACAAAAAATGAGATCTATTGCTAAACACAATAATTCCATTACTAAAGGAAGTTAGAGCACATGATTGTGAATTCTAAGTAATAGTAATGAAATTTACTGCTAGGGTTTCAAAGGTAGTTTACTCACAAGATATAGGAAAAAAACAGTCATCCAATTACTGAAGGAAGTTCGAGCACATGATTGTGAATTCTGAGTAATAGTAATAATATCTATTGCAAGTAATTAAAAGTAACATATAGATCAAGAAAACATTAAACCCTATGAGAAACTCAGATCTGTTTAGAAAAAAACTCTCTGTATTACTGATTATATTCCATAACATCAAATAGTAGCTGGGCCAAAAAGTCTCCAACCTCTTCCTAATTCGACCTCTTGCTTCATATATAGCTTTTACAATATTTTATTCTACGATCCATCATCAAGAGAATTCGAATTTCTATGACTGACACCTATTCTACTCTTAAAACAGACTCTTAATTACATTGACAAATAACTGTCTCTTCTAGGAGTCCTAATACAAATAGGAGTGAAACTCATAAAACATGTTTCAACAGCCTTATCTAAGACTTAAATACTTCCTTTGAAAGCTGAAACCTCATCAGGTTGAATTTGGTGATGCCTCCAACCTTGTTATGAAATCTTACTGACTCATGTCTTATCTGCCCTAAAAACCAGGAAACCTGTTTTCTGCAATTATGCCTTTACCTTCATTGATGATCTTCAAACCATTTTGCTGGAAATTTTGAATTCTTGAGATAAGTGTCATGTGTTTTTATCTCCATGGAACCATACCTTCCACCTGTAAAGAAACCAAGCCTTTGAAAAAGTAAAAGGAGAGATGGTATGGTTGTGCTACGAAATGAGCAGTTGTTTTCGTAGCGCAAAATTTGTATCTTTGTAACCTCTCTCAATGATCCAATTTATTTTTCTTTAATACTTGGAGTTTCATTTATGAACCCTTTCCAACCACCAGCAGCAACCAAATTTAGAAATGAAGCTTTTTTACCCTTTGAAACCCTTATAAAATGTTAAAAAATGTACCTACAGTAGTTTCGTAGCGCGCTACAAAACTGCTGTGTATATCCTTTTTACACAAACTTTTCATAATCTTCAGATCTTAAGAGTATTAGAGCCCTTTAATTATTTTCTTGATGCTAATATACCTTAAAAATAAACACAATTTTACTTTGCAATGTTTTCAAAAAGTGGTGTCCTTCCCAAAACAAAACTATATTAGGGATTTGTCACTTACTGCCCTGTTTTTATCTGAAAAATAGGTGTTGAGACAGAGCTTTTATCTTCTCACCCATAATGTGTTTTGAAAAAATTAAGGAGGCATTTGGATACCATTATTTCTTAAATAAAAACCTATCTTTGTTTTTTGAAATACCTCTCCTACTGCCCAGAAACTGTTTTTGAACAACCTGTATAAAACTGGAAAATCCTGTTTTCTAAAACTATGGCTTCAAATAAAGACTTGTATCTCTCAAATGGTAACATTTTTGAGACAAGTGAGATAGGTTATTGTATCTAGGGAGTTTATGAAGAGAAACCGCCTTCATAATTCCAAAATACTTTTTCTTGTGGGCCGAAACGGATCATGAAGTTGACTACTAAAAACAGAAAACAAAGTTTTTCTCTCAATGACTTTCAACAATTTCGTAGTGCAAGTTGAGTGATCGATTTCTCCCACATAATAATGAATTGGAAGAAAATGAAAGAGGTTTTTGTATTTTAGTATGTTATTAATAAAAGCCTCTTTCAGTTTTCAAAAATGAGTTTTAAATGGCTCAGGAAACCCTATGGAAAACGACTACTAAAAGAAGAAAAACAAGTTTTTTTTGTTGAAAAAGGCTTTTTCAGCCATTTCGTAGCGCGCTACGAAAACAACAACATTCTCGTAGCGCAAAATATGTTTTTTACACTATCTGCACTAGGAAAACATGGTTTCATGGCTAATGCCAAAAATTCTTCAAAATGGCTAAAAACATGACTTTCTAAACATGGTACGAGACACTCAAGGTATGAAATAAGGTTGTTGGACTTTATTTTGTAAATTAAAATGAGACTCTAACCCTATCACTTAACCCCTAAAAACTTAAAATGACTCAAGAATAATTGAAAACATGACCAAAGAAGAGTTGAAACAATGATTCTTTGAAAATTTAGGGTGTGATAAAAGTGGCTCCACTTGGGATAGTGTGCCCCTGTGGTACACTAAGAACCGGTAGCTCCAGTGCTGCTATCCATCCTTTAGAATAAAACTCTGAAATTTTTCCAAGCTTTTCCTCAAGCTTTATTTGCCTTCACCTCGAGCTCGAGCTTGATGATCACTACATAAGAAACAAATCTATACCTACTGAAAATATGCTTAGTCAACTTTGAGCTTATTCACACACTCCTACCTACCCTATAAGCTGCAATCTCCATTTGTAGCTCAAGGAACATGAAACGTCCAATGAAGCCAGTCATTGATCTGATCTGACACTTGAATCTTTTGATTGTGCTTGAAGCAAAAATAAACATGATACTGAAATAACCGAGGTAGCATGAGATATATCCGATCTTCATAATGGAAATATAGTTGGAAATATGGACTATAGAACCTTTCCATGTAGCCAGCTATAGGATCAAAGAATACATGGTTAGTTTGATGTTTCTTATGACATTCTGCAGCTTTGGACAACTCACCAACACCAATACTTTGATCATCTACACAAGGCTTCAGCTGTGTGCTCTCCAACTACTCCTCAAATTGATTTTCAAAAACAATGTATTCTTCCTCAATCTAAAAAGAGAAAGGAAGCAACACCCTCTCTTTGTATTCTGCCATAGAAATATTTTGAAAAGTATGATCATGATCATGAAGACTATATGATTGAATTTGACCTTGTAAACCTTCAATGTATTTTTCAATGTTCTTAGCAACTTCATCCAAAAATTTAATCTTATCTTCTGTCTTGCACTCAAATGATTTTAGATAAGAAGACAAGGACAAAGAAAAATTTTCATCTATTTCTTCATTAATATGATCATCATTCGATTGTTTGAAACCTTGAATTGAAGGAGAGTTTGCCACCAAATCTATTCTGTCTATCCATTCCTTCAAAAAAATAAGATAAAAGTCTGCAAATGACTTAATAGACCTGACAGGAAAACTTTCAATCCACTATTTACATTTCCCTTGAAATGAATAATAGAACAACATAATGCAAACATCTTCATGTTTGAATCTAAGAATCTTGGTAAAATCACAAAAATCTGATATATGCTTCAAAGTCAAACTCAAATCATCTCCACTAAATTTTGGACCATTCCTTAGAAAATATGTATCCTTGGGAAAATTATTTGGGAAACCATGAATTCCTGAAAAATTTATGCATGCATACCTTGAAATAAGAATGGCAGCATTTGAGTTCTTCATAACTCCAATGGAATCACCATGAATCTATGAATTTTGAATTCTTCAACAATGGAGTCGCCAAGGTAGTTTTGTAGCCTCGAAAATATTTTCAAGCTCCTGCTACCTTCAAGAGTTCAGCTTCATGATTTTTTGAGAGATGTATATCTTCAGACTCCTGGCAGACACACCAAAATGTTATCACCAAAATAGGACCCTAATAGGCTGTGTATCAGACTACCTCAGTGTATTTATTTCAAACCAATCTTTTAGTTGAGGCTTAGCCTCCTTAGCCTGAGAGGGCTCTCTCAATGATTTATGATATTGATTAATGATAATATAGATGGCTAACTCTATCTTGGTTTTGTGTGTTTATAGGTTGAAGGATGAAGGCTTGCTACCATTGGGCTATGGAGTCAACAAGTCAGTAGATTCAGTGGCAAGGTTTCTGGACATGGAAGCTGACGCAAATGGGGTTTTTAAACAAAGATAATTCACTCAAGAACATAGGTCAACACAGTAATTCCATTACTAAAGGAAGTCAAATCATAGGGTTATGAATTATGAGTAATAGCAATGGAATCTACTGCTAATGGTTCAAAGGTAATTTACTCATAAAATGTAGAAAAAAATAGTCATCTCATTACTAAAGGATTTCAGAGCACATGGTTGTGAATTCTGAGTAATAGCAAATGAGATCTATTGCTAAACACAATAATTCCATTACTAAAGGAAGTTAGAGAACATGATTGTGAATTCTTAGTAATAGCAATGAAATTTATTGCTAGGGTTTCAAAGGTAGTTTACTCACAAGATACAGGAAAAAAACAGTCATCCCATTACTGAAGGAAGTCAAAGCACATGATTGTGAATTCTGAGTAATAGTAATAAGATCTAATGCAAGTAATTAAAAGTAACATATAGATCAATAAAACATTAAACCCTATGAGAAAATCAGATCTGTTCAGAAAAAACCTCTCTGTATTACTGGTTGTATTCCATAACATCAAACAGTAGCTGGGCCAAAAAGTATTCAAATTATTGCTAATTTGACCTCTTGCTTCATATATAGCTTTTAAAATATTGGATTCTATGATCCATCATCAAGATAATTCAAATTTCTATGATTGACACCTATTCTACTCTTAAAACAGACTCTTAATTACATTGACAGCTAACTGTCTCTTTTAGGAGTCCTAATACAAATAGGAATGAAACTCCTAAAACATGTTTCAACAACCTTTTTTAAGACTTAAATACTTCCTTTGACAGCTACAACCTCATGAGGTCAAATTTGGTGATTCCTCCAGCCTTGTTATGAAATCTTGCTGACTCATGTCTTATCTGCCCTAAAAACCAGGAAACCTATTTTTTGCAATTATGCATTTACCTTCATTGATGATCTTCAAACCATTTTGCTGGAAATTTCAAATTATTGAGATAAGTGTCATGTGTTATTACCTCCATGGAACCATACCTTCCACCTGTAAATAAACCAAGCCTTTGAAAAAAGTAAAAGGAGAGATGGTATGGTTGCGCTACGAAATGAGTAGTTGTTTTCATAGCGCAGAATTTATATCTTTGTAACCTCTGTCAATGATCCAGTTTATTTTGCTTTAAGACTTGGAGTTTCATTTCTTAACCCTTTCCAACCACCACCAGCAACCAAATTCATAAATTAAGCTTTTTTACCCTTTGAAACCCTTATAAAATGTTAAAAAATGCACCTACAGCAGTTTCGTAGCACGCTACGAAACTGCTGTGTATATCCTTTTTACACAATATTTTAATAATCTTCACATATTAAGAGTATTTAAAGCCCTTTAATGATTTTATTGATGCTAATAAACCTTAAATATAAACACAATTATACTTTGCAATGTTTTCAAAAAATGGTGTCCTTCCCAAAACAAAACTGTATTAGGGATTTGTCACTTACTGCCCTATTTTGATCTGAAAAATAGGTGTTGAGATAGAGATTTTATCTTCTCACCCATAATTTATTTTGAAAAAATGAAGGAGGCTTTTAGATACCATGATTTCTTGAACAATAACCTATATATATATATTTTTAAATACCTCTCCTACTGCCCAGAAAATGTCTTTGAACAACCTGTATAAAACTGGAAAATCCTGATTTTTGAAAATATGGCTTCAAAGAAAGCCATGTCTCTCCCAACTAGTAAAATTTATGAGAAAATTGAGATAGGTTATTGTGTCTGGGGATTTTATGAAGAAACACCTCCTTCATAATTCCAAAATACTTTTTCTTGTGCCCATAAAATGATCATGAAGTTGACTACTAAAAACATAAAATATAGTTTTCTCTCAATGACTTTAAGCAATTTCGTAGTGAAAGTTGAGTGATCAATTTCTCCCACCACATAATGCGTTTGAAGAAAATGAAAGAGGCTTTTGTATTTTAGCATGTTAGGAAGAAAAATTTCTTTCAGTTTTCAAAAATGAGTTTTCAGTTTCTCAGGAACCCCTCTGGAAAAATACTACTAAAAGCAGAAAAACATGATTTTTTGCTGAAAAAGGATTTTTGAGCCATTTCGTAGCGCACTACAAAAACAACAGCATTTTCGTAGTGAATTTTTTTTTTTACACTATCTACGCTATGAAAACATGGTTTCGTGGCTAATTCTAAAAATTCTTCAAAATGGTTAAAAACTTGACTTTCTAAACATGGTATGCGACACACAAGGTATGAAATAAGGTTGCTGAGCTTTATTTTGTAAATGAAAATGAGACTCTAACCCTATCACTTGACCCCTAAAAACTTAAAATAACTCAAGACCTACTTAAAAACATGACCAAAAGAAGAGTTTACACAATGATTCTTTGAAAATTTAGGGTGTGATAACAAGTTCATCCATGAAACCCTGAAGGCCGACCAGATCCACTTCGTGCCTACGAAGAAAGGATATATTCTCAAGATCTCGACTTCTGTTGGCCCCTTCACCGTAGATTCAAGGCACACCCTCTCCACACTGGAAACACTGCTTCAAGGGATGGACTTGCTACAAGGAAAAGTTTGGCCCTGTGACCCGAAGGGGATCCTTTCCAATAGGAAAAGGAAAATAAAGTTGATTGCTTATGTACATGAGACTAGGCCCTTCATTGAGTGGAGAGCTAACCTTGATACATGGAATTTGGATGCATGGATGGAGGCTGAGTCTTCAGCCGCAAAAGGAAGGGGTGACAATGCTTCTGCAGAGACAGAAAGGAAAGGACAAGAAGACGAGGAAGGTGCTTCAGGAGGGCAAGGGGGTAGGTGCATAGATGAGGAAGCTCATCCCTCTAAGAAACAGAGGACTAAAGAACTAGAGATTGTGTGGGAAGAGCCACCACAGGAAGAGTTTTCCCGATATGGACTTCCTGACAGAAATAAGGCAGGTTTCACAATTAATTTCGATGGTGCCTCTTCGTCTGAACCTTCTGGGTTGTCAAAGGCCATTTCAGTTAATAGAGCAGAGGTGAGGGAAGAAATAAGAACTAGAAATAGGACTACATGAGACAGGCTGAGGGATGAATTGGCTGGATTTGTGTACAAGTACCACACCCAACTTACTGCTGAGTTAGATATGGACAAAGATCAGCTCATAATTGCAATTATAGAGGCAGTGATACAACCTACAACTGAGGGGACTAGTTAGCGAGCCCTGGAGCTCACTTTGAATCTGGCCAATGTCCCTATAACGGATAAGATTGGTTTGCATCAGTGTGTCGGAGATATGTTGAGAGATGAGGTAGTGAAGCTTACACTCTCTCTGAGGAAACTTGAAGATAAGTACAACTCAGTATTGGAAAATTAGAAGAGAGAGAGAGCTAGTCCTAGGGCGACAAACAACATCCTGGAAACTCTCAGGAAAGAAGTAAGGGGCAAAGGCACTGACAAGGATGTGGTTTGGAGCAAGCTCAACACCAATATGGAGGCAAAAAACTCTGAGCTAAAGAAGAGTCTAAATATTCCCCGCAGAGAGCATGTTCAAACGGATGAGTTGGTCCAGATGGAGAGGGAGAAATCAGTTCTCATTGATTCACTAGTTAAGGAACAAGAGGGAAACACCAAGATGGTTGTGGAGATTGTGGACTTAAAGCAGAGATTGTTTGATCTACAGGGAAAATGGGACCATAATGTATGCGTGGCTCCAACTTCTGACAAGCCTGGAACTACCCCTGAGCAGCTGACCAAAGCATTATCATATTTAAAGGTTTCATAGAATGAAGCTGGAACAACTCACCTCAGACTAAAAGAGATGGAAGCTAAATTGGTGACAAATGAGAAGGTGGTAACAGCTTTGCAGGCTAAAGTCGAGAAAATGACAAGGGAGAAGTAGATGCAAGATAAAACCATCAAGGATTTGACTACTCGGATGAAGGGAAATTTGATGTTCTTGGAAGCTAGATGCCTAATCTGGATAGACATAATATCAGAGGTCAGGAAGCTTTGGAAATACCTCACTCTGATAGATGACAAGAAAATCTCGGCCCGCTTATTCAAAATAAAGTTGCAAGAAGGGCGCGAGGAAGAAGAGGCAAAGGTGACAATGGCTAAGAGGTACATCAAGTACCTAAATGAATTGGACCCTGAGGAGTTACTCACCCAACGGATCACAAACCGTTCCAGAGGAGTGATGGAATTCAAAAGAGTGATCGAAAAGGAGACTGCACATGCGAAGGTGCTGATTTGTTTAGAGCAGGTTGCACAGGGAGTTGGACAGTTCAATCAAGAGTGAGATCAACTGATGGAGGTAGGCCTCCCATCATGCTGGGATCCTAAAACAGCCGCAGTTTCAAGGCTAATGGTTTATGAACATAAGTTAAAAGAAATTATGGACCAGGCTGATTTACCTTTGGAGAAAACTAGCTGCCTGAAGGCAGAAACAATAATCGCCGCTCTGAGTAAGGAATTTTCTCTCCTCTACCAAATTAAATAGCATTTGGCCGTCCGAGTATATTACATGGAGCTTACAGATATCTAAGCTTTAGTCGAGACTTTTTTCACCATGCCACCCTTAGGGGAGAGTGCGTGGCAAAAATGCAATGAGTATGCCAACACTTCGGTAAGAATATCTTCTCACCAATTGCTGCCTCCTCTTGGTCACAAAAATATTTCATCCTCATCATCAAAATGTCCTAACCAGCAGCCATCCGACAATCCTTTTGGAAAAATTAAACTCGTGTTCTGGCCCAGGTGGCCTATTTACTTTCTATTTTCCTTTCTATATTTTGTAGAATTGGGTGAAATCTCTGTTACACCCAGTGCACTTTTATTTTTCATTTTACTATTATGCTTCCAGTTAGTGCCTTCATTAGGCCATGATGTAGGTCATGAGAGGCCATTTTCCTCATCATAATTTTTTATTCTTGATTGAGACCCCAAACTGAAAAACATCTTTAGGGGAATATTTTCGTCTAAAAAACATTTTTTCATAACATCTCAACTGAAAAACTATAAAAGATGTAATCAAAAACTAAGAAAGGGTTCCAGATTTTTCAGAGAAGAACTAGCGAATTGTGTATTATATGTTTTGTAAAGATTTAAGGTCCTTCTATAGTGTATGCCAGAAGATCCCTTTGGGGAAAGGAATGAAGCATTTTCTGTTGTGTAATGGATTCCAAATGAGATGAGTAACAGGATGTATTTTCTCAGCGTTGTTTTAATATAAATGTTCACTTTGTTCTTCATCACTTCCTTGTTATCATGGCTTTCGAAATGCGAGTGTTCTAATTTCTTTATATGTGAATTTATCTTGTACGATACTCATATCTTCTCACTTGTAACACTTTAAATATGGCTCGAGTCGTGGTTTTCTGTTCCAAGTTTTATGTTCGTACCATTGTTCTTCTTGTATTAGTGAGGGGTGGATTCTTATGTCAGTATAAGCCTACTTCGCTCTGATATTTCCTTCATATTCTTTCACAGTTTGTCATACTCATTTACTCTAATAACTGTTTACTAGTTTTATGTTCAGCCTATTTCATAACAGTTAGTTTTCATGTTTGTATTTGATTCATGCCTATAGACCCTTATGCTGCACATAAGATGTCATCTTGGCCAATACTCTATCTCTGATATCTTGGTCCCACACAAAAACTCAAATCATCATTACATAACAAGAGGTTCTATTCTATCTGCTTCTAAAAATATTTTGAATCCTCTTGACTTAAGATGTCCTGGGCATTGGTCCTTAACAACTTAGTGTTGTCTCTAGGAGTTACAACAACCTCAACAATTGTTAAATTATCTTTATATATTTGTACATAAATATTTCTATCCACAGTATCTTTCTTGAACCCTTGTTGATGTAGATATCCATCAAGATGGGCATACCATGCTTTGGGAGCCTACTTGAGACCATATAGAGCCTTCTTTAACCTGCAAACATAGTCTTCTTTTTATGATAGTGTTGTGTAACCAGCTCCAAAAATAGAAGAAAAGAGATATGAACGCCTTAAAAATAAGCCACTTCGAGGGGGCAACCTCCAATACATTACATAAATGAACAATTCTTGGATGATACAATTTACAAAACCTCCTTTCTATATATAGGAGTCCATGGGGCCATAATGTAATCCTGGTGGGCCACAATGTAATCCTAGCCGACCTAACAATAATAATTTAAGGGCACAATAATAGCAAAATGGGGGTTACAAGGGTACAATAATAACAATAAGGGGGTTACACTAACAACAATAAGGGACTATACTAGTAATATAGGGACCTAACATACCCCTCTCCTTCAAAAAAGTGTTGTCCTCAATGCTTGAGTAGCTCTGGGTGCTTCTGTATAAAATTCTCATCCTCCCATGTAGAATCTTCAGTGGGTAAGTTCTTCCACTTGATGAGATACTCTGAAATTGATCGATTCCGTCGTTGTCGAGTTCTTGTTTCCATGACCGCTTCTAGTTCCAATATGATTTTTCCTTCCTCATCAAGTTCTGGCAATATTGTTTGAATTGGAATATTTTCACCTATAACCTTCTTTAAGCATGAAACATGGAAAGCTGGATGTACTCGCGAAGAAGCAGGAAGCTCCAATTTGTATGCCATAGTACCAATCTTTTGCAACACCTTGTAAGGACCATAGTACTTTGGCGATAATTTATTATCCTTCTTTGCTTGCTTGAGGGACATTTGTTTGTATGTTTGTAGCCGTAAAAATACCCAATCTCCTACATCAAAACTTCTCTCGCTACGATGTTGATCTGCATGTTGTTTCATTCGATTTTGTGCCAAATTCAGGTTATCCTTTAAGAGTTGGAGAACTTCTTGTTGATGCTCGATGTGATCTTCCACTGCTTGAACCTTCGAATTTTCCCTCAAAGATGATGTGATCGATGGTGGATGATATCCATAAAGTGCCATAAATGGGGTCATTTTTGCTGCAGTATGGAAGGAAGTGTTATACCACCATTCAGCGAGAGGTAACCACTTGACCCATTGTGTTTGTTTATGAGATACAAAACAACGAAGATATCCTTCCAAACATTTATTTACTATCTCAGTTTGACCATCAGATTGAGGATGATAAGATGAGCTATGAGCTAATTGAGTACCCAAACAAGAAAATAACTCCGTCCAAAAATTTCCCATAAAAATGGGATCTCTGTCACTCACAATAACCCTTGGGCTTCCATGTAGCTTTTGAATTCTGTCCACAAATGTAGTAGCAATTGTACTTGCTTTAAATGGATGATATAATGCACAAAAGTGTGCATACTTGGTAAGTCTATCAACTACCACCATGATGACATTCTTTCCTTCAGACTTAGGTAAACCTGTGATAAAATCCATTGAAATCTCATCCCAACGCTGACTTGGAATGGATAAAGGTTGTAGAAGTCCCGGGGTCTTAATTGTCTCCACTTTATTCTGCTGGCAAACCAAACATTCCGCCACAAACTTTTGAATATCAGATTTAAGGCCATCCCAAATAAATTCTTTCTTCACCCTGTGGTAAGTTTTTAAAAATCCTGAGTGTCCTCCTAAAGGAGAAGTGTGCAATTCCAGAAGAATCTTTGGTTTTAGTTGGGAATTCTTACAAAGATATAAGAGATCGTTGTACCATAAGGAATCATTTTTCCAACTACATGTATCAGATGTACTAGGATCTTGCTGCAACTTTTGAATGAGTGTCCATACATCTTTATCCTTCTTCCATTCATCTCTTGCTTCAGTTATCCAATCTGGTTGGATAATAGAAATGGCACAAAGCAATGCTTCAACCTCTTCATTCTTTCTTGAGAGTGCATCTGCAACAACATTAAGCTTTCCTTTTTTGTAGATTATTTCAAAGTCATAACCCAACATCTTTGTGACCCATTTTTGCTGCTCTTCTGACGATAGTCTTTGTTTCAAAAAGTGTTTAAGACTATCATGATCAGTTTTTACCTTGAAGTGTCTTCCCATTAGGTAAGTTCACCATTTCTTTAGTGCATGCAGTATTGCTAACATTTCCTTCTCATAAATAGGTTTACGTAAATACTTTCCTTTGATTGGACGAATTTCGAAAGAAATGGGTCTTCCTTCCTACATTAAAACCACACCAATTCCATTTCCTGAGGCATCACATTCCACAATAAATGTTTTTGTGAAGTCTGGCGTAGCTAAGACCGGTGCTAGGCACATTGCCTCTTTAAGATGTTCAAAGGCCTTAGTTGCTTCGGGAGTCCATGAAAATGCATCTTTCTTCAATAATGTTGTTAGAGGTGTTGCTATTCTCCCATAATTCTTAACAAACTTGCGATAATACCCTGTTAACCCGAGAAATCCTCGCAACTGCTTTATGGTTGTGGGGACTTTCCATTCCTTAATAGCTTTAATTTTGTTAGGGTCTACTTTAACACCCTCGTGAGATATAATATGACCCAGATATTCCAACTCTTGTACTCCAAAGAAACATTTGGATGTTTTTGCATATAATTGTTTCTCCTGCAATAGTTTGAGCACCCTGTCAACAAGTTCAACATGATCCTTCCAAGATCTGCTGTAGATTAGTATATCATCAAAAAATACTAGCACAAATTTTCTAAGGAAGGGTTTGAAAATGGAATTCATCAACCCTTGAAATGTAGAAGGTGCATTGGTAAGTCCAAAAGGCACGACCAAAAATTCATAATGACCCTCATGAGTTCGAAATGTTGTTTTTGGAATATCTTCGGTCTTCATTCTAATTTGATGATATCTTGAACGAAGATCCAACTTGGTAAAATAAATTGCTCCATGTAATTCATCCAATAATTCATCAATCACAGGAATTGGAAATTTATCTTTAATGGTGAGCTTATTGAGCTCCCTATAATCCGGACACATTCGCCATGATCCATCCTTCTTGTGTACCAATACTACGGGAGCAGAGAAAGAACTTTGACTAGGTTGAATTATACCCGCCTCTAACATTTCTGCAATCATACGTTCAATTTCGCTCTTTTGGAAGTAAGGATATCTATAAGGTCGGATGTTTGGAGGAACACTTCCTGGAATCAAATGAATAGCATGATCATGATCACGAATAGGTGGGAGTCCTTTGGGAGTTTCAAACACCTTGGAATGATTGTCCAAGACTTGTTGGAGATCTGCGGAAATAGATGATTTTGATGTCGGAACTTCTAGTGAGCATAATTGTGCAATTACGCCTCGTTGTTCTTTCTTTAGAAGCTTTGTCATGACATTAGAGCTTATTATCCTTTCTGGCTTCCCTTCAATACCCCGTAATTCGACTTCCTTTCCTTCTGAAAAAAATTTCAAGAAAAGTTCTTGAAAATTAAAAGCTACCGTCCCCAAAGATTGTAACCATTGTACTCCTAGTACAACATCGACACCTCCCATAGGAATGGAAAGCATTGGACTAGTCAATACATATTCCCCCATGGTTAGCTTGATATTATGGCATTTTCCAGAGCAATTTATAGTTCCTCCATTTGCAACCATCACTTGACATTCTTGTGCTGGGTATAGGAAACAATTTAATTCCTTGGCTACCTTACAATGAATAAAATTATGGGTGATACCTGAATCAATCAACACTATTACCTTTCTCTTCTTGATTTGTCCTTTTATCTTGAGAGTTTGAGGAGTGGTAATTCCTGCCAGTGCATTACGTGATATGGTTGGATTCATTTCTTCCTCTTCTGGGGCTGGTTCCTGGTGTATATCCTCTTCTTGTTCATTTTCTTCTTCCTCATCACAATCTATGTAAAATAATTTATTCTCAGCACACTTATGACCTTTAGTGTATTTGCTATCACAACTGTAGCAAAGCCCTTTTGCTCTTTTTTCTTCCAATTGTTGTGGTGTCAACCTTGTAGGTTGTGGAAATCTAGATATAGCAACACTTCCTTCTTTATAGAATTGAGTGGTAGGCTTCCTTGTCGCCATAACTTTACATTCAACTTTTCTTGCCAACCTGAATGCCTTCTCCAATGAATCAGGCTCCAAAACACGAACTTCATGTTGGATGTTATCCTTTAGAGTGCCTATGAAGAGATCAATCCTGTGTTCCTTTGGAATATCAGTTACCCTTATATTCAATTTTTGGAAGTCCTCAATGTGCTGCCCACTAAACCCTTTTGTTTGAGATTTATCAATTGGCTAAAGAAGGTGTTGCTCTTTGTATCCTCATAATGTGCTATCATTTCCTCCGTAAAAATTGACCAAGTGACAATTTTTTTACGGGAGCAAAGCCATCGATACCATACAAATGTATTTTGTTCTAAATGTAAAGTTGCAATGCGTACCTTTTGTGTGTTTTGCACATTATGGAGATCAAAGTATTGCTCCATCTGTAGTATCCATGTTACAGGATCCTTTCCATCAAACTTCCTTATATCCATTTTTGGAATATGGTGGTTCTTCCCACCAACATTAGAGTTTATGAAATCACGATTAACATTTATTTTGTTCTCATCATGAGGTTCTTCTACTATTTTTTCGCCATTAGGAATCATTTCTGGTTTTAAACTTGTCATCAAGCCTTCCATGTATGCTTTTAGATCATTCTTCATGTTTTCCATGTTGTCTTTCATGTCATCCATCTTAGCTTCCATGCCCACTTCCATGCCATCCATCTTAGCTTACAAACCAATCATCTTAGCTTCCACGCCTTTCTTCAAACCATCCATCTTAGTTTCCATGCCTTTCTTCAAAACTTCCATTTCATTTTTTGTTGTTCTTTGCGAGAGCGAAATTTGCTCTTGTAATTTTGATATGTCATGTTGCCATTCTTCATCTTCATGAGTCATAGTAGAGCCTTCTGAAGGCTTAATGGGCGTTGAATTCTTTTTAGAGGCCATTTTAGAATCCAATACTGATATCTATTCTAAAATATGCCCTTGGGATCAATTTAACTTGATTATTCAAACAAGACTTGTGCAATTTGAAAAAAATACACACCTTTTTCTTGCTTTGAGGAGCTCGATATTGAAATTGTATTATCTCTGTGATTGCAGATCTTCAATATCTGAAATTTAGCACTGTAGTAGCCCTCTAAATTTTATTTTGAATGCCACAAGTCTGACCTGATTTGGATTCTCCAAGACAAAGTTGTGTCCAATCTCCCATAATGACCTAATTATGGACTAGTTCAGTAGAGCAAACTTGTACGACTTGCCACGTGTCACTTTTTCATCCTTTGTCTCTGAAATTGATATCCAACAAACTACAGTCTGTGTGCTTGTGACCACTTTTTGCGGCACTCCAATCCGATGCCCAGAGAGAGAGTTAGTGAACTTTTCCCACGATCACCTCTTTGAGATGCAATTCAGGAGCCTGAAAAAGCACTACCTTCCACAGATCATATCTCCAAAAATATTGCGAACCAAGCTCTGAAATTTTTTGACGAATTTCCTCACGATTTCAGCTTCGCACCATATGAATCTCAGACTCTGAACCTTCGTAAAAAAAAATTTATAGCGCAAATTCCACGATGACCTGTTTATGAGCCTGAACAAATACCTAACTTCCACAGATGATATCTCCTCAAATATTGCGAACCAAGATCTGAAATTTTTAGACAACCTTCCTCAAGATTTCAGCTTCGCACCCTAGAAATTTCAGCTTCTGCAGCTTCATAGAAAAAAAGTTATAGCTAAAATGCCACGATGACTTGTTTGGAGCAGCGAAACCCTAGAATCCCAAGCTCTGATACCAAATGTTGTGTAACCAGCTCCAAAGAGAGAAGAAAAGAGATATTCACGCCTTAGAAATGAGCCACTTCGAGGGGGAAACCTCCAATACATTACATGAATGAACAATTCTTTGATGATACAATTTACAAAACCTCCTTTCTATATATAGGAGTCCATGGGGCCATAATGTAATCCTAGTGGGCCACAATGTAATCCTAGCCGACCTAACAATAATAATTTAAGGGCACAATAATAACAAAATGGGGGTTACAACGGTACAATAATAACAATAAGGGGGTTACACTAACAAAAATAAGGGACTATACTAGTAATATAGGGACCTAACAGATAGTAGAAAACCTTTAGGTTGTTCGATGTAAACTTCTTCTTCTAATTTTCGATTCAAAAATGCTAACTTCACATCCATTTGGTAGACTTTGATTTTTCTTGAGCATGCATAGGTGAGAAACATTTAGTTGGCTTCCATTCTGGCGAATGGTGAAAATGTTTTGTCAAAATCAATTCCTTCCACTCATGCATAGCCTTTTCAAACCAATCTTGCTTTGTTTCTAGTAACATGTCCATATTCATTCAATTTGTTCCTGAACACCCATTTTGTCCCAAAGACATTTTTTTCTTTTAGTTGTGGAACTAATTCCCAGGTGTTATTCTTCTCGATTTGATCCAATTCTTCATTCATAGCTGCTACCCAATGTTCATTCTAGCTGGCTTCCTCAAAACTACTAGGCTCAAGGTTGCTAGAAAAGCAATGTGAACTTGTTGTGACGAACGAAGCTGTCGAACTTCATTTATGTCACCAATTATTTGATTTGCTGGATGGTTCTTTTGAATCCATTCTTTTGTTCTCTTTGGAGGAGCTTCTTGTTGTTGTTCTAGTATATCTTGATGATCATTATTTACTTCTTCCTGGTTGATAGTTGCTTCTTGTTCTAGAATTTTATCTGTGTCTTTTTCATCCTCTGCCTTAAGTTTCAAAGATTCTAGATCCTCATCATTATTCATTAGAACACCATCTTTGTCAAACATAACATTTATGCTCTCCACTATCTGTTTTCATCTTAGATTATAACATTTGTACGCCTTTATTTTATGTGAGTAACCAACAAAGATACCTTCATCAACACATGATTCAAACTTACCCAAATTTTGATCTTCTCTTTTGATATAACATTTTCTTCCAAATATTCTGAAATATTTTACATTAGCTGGTTTTCCATTCCATAATTCATATGGGGTTTTTGCAATTATTTCTGAGAAGACTTCGGTTGATAATGAAGACTCTCATATCAATTTCTTGAACCCAGAATTTTTCATCCAATTTTGAGTCCTTCAACATTGTTCTACCCATTTCCTATATGGTTCTATTCTTTCTTTCAACAACTCCATTTTGCTGAGGTGTTCATGCTATTGAAAATTATCTTTTTATTCCATTTTCGTCGCAGTATTTCTGAAATAATTTGGAAGTGAATTATTCGCCATTATATGATCTTAGACAGTTTATTTTCAAATCAGTTTCATTTTCAACCAACTCCTTGTAGATCTTAAAGCACTCAAATGCTTCTGATTTTTTCTTTAGGAAACTAATGCCTGTCATCCTGGTATAGTCATATATCATTAACATGAAATATAATTCTCCATATAATCCTTTTTCTCTCGTAGGACCACATAGATTAGTATGTATCAATTCCAATGGATGTGATGTAAAGTGTTCTTTTTTTTTAAATTGGAATTTTGTTTGCTTGTCGTGTCGACATGCCTCACATAGTGTGTTGGAAGGTTTTGAGATTTTCTTCATTTTTCGTACTACTTCCTTTTTGCTTATCCTAACAAGATTGTCAAAGTTTATGTGACGCATTCGTTTGTGCCATAGCCAGCTTTCATCTTCTTTAGCTAGTATACATGCTTTAGTTGCTTCATCCAGAACATATATGTTGTTTGGAGCTCAACTTTCTGTAGCCACAATTTTACCATACTTGCCTTTCCTAATTTCACATTTTTTTGGAGTTGAATAGCATTGTGTGTCCTTGATCACACATTTTTCCAACACTTAGTAGATTTTGATTCATGTTTTCAACCAACAGAACATTCTTGGCTATAACATCTTTTCTTATGAGAGTGAAAATACCTAATCCTATAACATTTGAAGATTCATCATTTCCAAAGGATATGGTTCCATCCTTCTTCTCTTTCAGAGATACAAATTTCCTTCTATCTCCAATCACATGCGTTCATAAACCGTTGTCAACATACCACACATCTTTGTTGTTTTGAGCCTTGAGACTGAGAGAACGATTATCAGTCTTCTTCTCAATCCATGTTCGTTCATTCTGTGGCTTCAAAGATTCTTCTAGAGGATTTTCAAGTCTGTAGTCTCTAGCTATGTGTCCAAAGTTCTGACATTTGTAACATTCCATATTATTTCTTAAATGTTCAAATCTATTGATGTTTTGTTGAGCCCTGGGAGGTTCATATTTGAAGGATCTCTTGGAATTGTATTGGTTCCTAGGGTACCTGTGACATTCTACAGCTTTATGACCAAATTTTCCACATGAATAACAATAGCCATAAAAAATATGTTGATACCTGGATGGAAATCTTCATCGAGGAATTGTCTTCCAAAGATGTTCTTGCAAATCTTGTCCAATGAAGTCTACATGCATGTGAGATCTCATAGGTTCATTATATTTTGTTGTAGAAGGTCCTTCTTCTTCTTCTTTGTAACCAAGGCTAGTTCTTTCATTGTAAGATCATTGATTGTTGATTATTTCTTCCAATGCCCTTGAGTTGTTGGCATAGTTTTGGACCGTTTTTCCCTTCTTCACTCCCTTACATAGCGAGACTACTTCAACTTTTAATGCTTCCCTTTCTTGGTTTCTTTCTTCCAACTTCTTTTGAAGTGAATTTTAATGCATTTTTGTTCTTCAACTTCAATTTTGAGACCTTGAACTTTTTCTTTAAGAGTAATGGAATGGATCTTCTCAGCCTTGAGCTCTTTTATAAGCTTGATTTCTTCCTTAGAAAATTCTTCTATGGCCAACCCTTCTTCTTTGTTGTTTGATACCTCTTGTTTATTGTGCTTGGCCATAAACAATACTCTCTCATTGGATTCTCCTTCATTGTCATTGTCTTCATCGGATAATGAGCTATCTTCTTTAAAGAGAAAGTTCCTTTTGGTTCCTTGCTTGCTGAATTTATTAAAGCCTTTATTTCCTTTTTAGTTTCCATCACTTTTGTTCGGAAATTTTGATGCAAAATGCCCAACCTCACCACAACCAAAACATATCAATGGAAGTTTACCTTTGAATTTTCCCTTACCAATTTTTAGTTTTCTCGTAAAGTAAGCATATTCTTCATCTAAAAGACCTTCTCCATCATCTACCTCTTCTTCGCACTTGCAGGTGCATGTATTTTCAATTGAAGGTTGTTTGTCCTTATTGGTTTTCTTATATGCAACGAATACAGTTTCTAGATGCGAAGCCCTCTTCTTCATTGAGTCTCATTTCATATGCTATCAGAACTCCATGTAATTCCTCTTTCCTGAGTTTGTCTAGATTTGCACTATATTATAAGACTGATAGCTTTGGGTTGAATCCCCCTGGTAATCGTTCTAAGAATATTCTCGTCAACTAGCTCTCCCAATCCTTCCAGAGTATTGGTTATTTCATCAACGTATTGGAAGTATGCAGCAATGTTGCAATCTTATTTCATTCTGAGTTGCTCAAATTTTGCTCTATAGATTTGAAGCTTTTCTTCTTTGACATTTTAGTCACTTGCATATATATTCTCAAGCTTGTCCCATATATTTTTAGCGGTTTTACAACCCAACACCTTATGATAATCAGATTCAATAAGTCAACTGCTAATAATATTCTTTGCTTTTGCATAATTTACCAAATTCTTCTTACCTTGTTCATCCATGGTCGATGTAAATCCATTTTGAACAGTTTCCCATACTTCTTAACCTTGCGCCAAGAGATAGACCTCCATTCTTCCTTTCCAAAGTACATAATTATTTTCATTGAACAGAGGTACACTGTTGGCTTGGGGGGTCCTGACCCAGGTTCGGTGTGCAAGTTTGCCAACAAACCCCTATACTACTTTCCCTTTCGGTAGTGACCTGCTTTTGCAGGTCATAGTCTCACCCGAAGTAGTATGGGTGGGTGCTGGAACCAGGTTTCTGTACCCTGAGAAAGGATGGGTAAGGCAAGCAGGGCTGTGTCCTGTTTTTGTAATTCCCAAGTTACCTTTTCCTACGCAGGGTTAATTATGTTCCTATTCAAATCCACGTGCACTAGATATACCGTTATAGGCTTATTATCATCAACAAAATAGTACATAAACAAAGCATAACAGATCTAGATCCAAGAGCTTAGTACATGGATCTTTTGCAGCTTAAAGATAGAAAAGACATAACACAGAAATTATCAGCAATTCATATAATAGAACTCACAGATTCAAATCTCTAATAATCCTTCGCATTCATTCATTCATCAATCTTTCCTTACAATTCCCTTCCCAACCTGCGCACACAGCAGCAGGGTCTACACACAGCTAGACTAGGATCTCCGCGCACATAGCTGGTAGGAGTCCGTTCCCCAAAACCCAAACAGACAGCTTAAGTAACAGATAGCATCAATATCTCATCAATTCCTATCCTTTTCTATACAAAATACATCTCTATTTATAACAATCTAGCTCCGACTTTCCTATGGTCCGCAACCCATGGTTTTTGGACCCCTAGTTTACCCTTTGACCCATTACAATGCGTTTGGGGCTTTGACCCACCCCAAAACCCCTGTGCTATACTAAATATAATCAAAAGTAATCAAAATGGACCAGTTTCACAGCTTTTTAGGAGACCCCATTCCAATAGTCCCCCAACACAGTCTTATGACTCGTCCTGAGTCACTGCACTAGTGCAGCTACATAGTCTGCAACTTGGTATTGCTTGAGTCGACTACCATTGACAAAGCCAGGAATGAGGTCACCGCACAGGGTAGCTAACTGGATGGCTCCGCCATTCGTAACCTCCTTAACTGTGTAGGGACCAAGCCAGTGCTACCGTAATTTTCCTGGATGTTTCGCAAACTGGCTATCATATAAAAGTACGAGATCACCTTCGATGAATGTCTTCTGGCGAATGTGTCGATCATGCCATGCTTTATATTGAGCCTTTTGAACCTTCTGGTGGAACTGAGAAATAAACTGATCTTCCACCAAAGCCATCAGTTGCGCCAGGAATTCTTCTATGATATCAGAGTCTACCATATTCGTGAATGCTACAATGTGTAGGCTAGGAACAACATACTCTATGGACATGATGGCCTCCTTGCCATAGACCATTCGGAAGGGCGTCTTTTCGGTCAGATTTTTGCAGGTTGTTCGGTATGCCCATAGAACCGAGGGGATGTGAACATCCTAGTCACTACGATCAGCATTACAAACCTTTGTTAATGCCTACTCTAAAATTTTGTTAAAAGCTTCAACTGCTCCATTAGCCTGGGGATGATATGGTGTACTCTTGACATGGTGGATCCAAAATTCCTCATTCAAAGCTTGAATCATTTGGTTAACAAAATGCATACCTCTATTGCTCATTAGGATCTTTGGGCAGCCAAACCTGGTTAGAATCTACTCAAAGATGAAGTGTGCAGGAGTGTTAGCAGTACAATATTTTACTGCTTGTGGCTCAACCCATCGTGTGACATAATCAATGGCAGTGATAATGTAGCGCGCGCCTATTTTCTTGCCTGGTGGATTGATGGGTCCTATAAATTCAATGACGTATTTATCAAAATCTTGTAGGGCCATTTGAGGCTATAATGGAATATCATCTCGTCGTGAGGGTCGGCCAGTTCGCTGGCATGTATCACAAGATCTACAATAAGTGTAATAATCTTGATGCAGAGTAGGCCACCATAAGCCAGCCCTCAAAATATTTTGTGTCATAGCCCTGCCTGCATAGTGGCCACTTGCGACTCCATCATGTGCTTCTGTGAGGATGGTGGGTCGTTTATGTTCTAATACATATCTGTGGAGTATCTCATTAGCGCCTAGCTTGTATGTCTATCCTGTGATGATAGCAAAGTCTGAAGCCCGGGTGACCAACTCCTTCTTCTGTTGTACTAAATACGCAGCAGGGGCCACACCCGTAGTAAGGAACTCAATGATATCAGCAAAGTGAGCATCGACCATCTTAATTGTAAATAGCTGCACATTGGGTAAGACTTCATCCAGGTTAATAGGTTCTTCCCATGTATCGATACGAGATAGATGATCTGGGCCTACATTCAACCTCCCAGGTTTAACGATGATCTCAAAATCATATTCCTGAAATAGCAACAGCCAACAGAAAATTTTCCCCCCAACATAGGCTTGTTGACTAGGTATTTCAAAGATGAATGGTCTGTCAACATCTTAAAGTGTCCACCCAGTAGATAGTGTCAATATTTTTGTAGGGCGTACACCATAGCCAGTCCTTCACGCTCAGTGGTAGAGTAATTTCATTCGGCGCTCAAGAGTTTGCGACTGGAAAAGGCAACCGAGTGATCAATATCTCCTTCACCAGGCTGAGTGAGGATTGTGCCCAGGGCAATTCCTAATGCATCAACATGTCCATGAAATTCTTTTGACCAGTCAGGGAATATCAGTATGGGCGCATAAACCATCTTCTCTTTTAGCAGTTCGAAGCTCTTCTAACATTCATCATTCCAAAAAAAAGAGACATTTATTTTTAGTAGTTGTTCCAAGGGTGCTGTGATTAGAGCATATCCTTGAATGAATTTTCTGTAATAGCTCGTGTGGTCAAGAATGGAGCGCAACTGTTTCTCCATTGTGGGGGCTGCCAGGTTGATAATTACAGCTATCTTTGTAGGATCAACCATCAGTCCTTGCCGACAGACTATGTGTCCAACCAAGATTCCGAAAGGTACACAGAAGATACACTTTTTGATATTCAAGGAGATCTGGTGCTTCCAGCACGCATCCAACATTAATCGCAGGTTTGAGACATGTTCTTTCACTAAGCCAAAAACCATCCAGTCATTGAATTAAACCTCTAGGAACTTATAAATAAATTCTTTGAACACAGCCACCACAACCCTTGAAAAGATAGGTGGTGCATTCTTAAGACAAAAGGGCATAACTGTATACTGGAAGGAACCCCATTCGGTGGCAAAGGTGGTCTTACTGCGATTCTCAGGTGCAATTATGATCTTGTGATATCCCGAGAATCCATCCGTGAAGGAATAGGCCTCCTTACCACCCACGCTATCAAGGATTCCATCAGAGAAGGGAGTAGGGAAAGGGTCATGAGCGCAGGCATCGTTCAACTTTCGTAGGTCTACACGGATGTGTATTTCCCCCTTTGTTTTTTTCTCCTGAATGACCATTGGGCTTACCTAATATGATTGTTCAACTGGTTCAATGATACTTGCGCTCAGCATTTTGTCAAACTCTTCTTTGACCTTCTTCTTATACTTAGGATTCAACCGGTAGAGCCGCTGCTTGATGGGCCACGCCTCAGGCTTCATAGTGTTGTGCATAATGCCGAGGTCCCCAATGATTCCTTTGAGCTCAGAAAAATTTGTAAGGAATAAGTCTTGGTACTCCATAAGTAGTTCAACAATTTTTCCCACGGTGCCTTCATCCCAATAGTCCCCAATTTTAGCCATCTTAGGGTGTTCTTCTATCCCAATATTAACTTCGCATAGCCAGAGAGGTTACGTTACATCAACATCCTGGAGCGATAGTCTGATAATGGTACGTTCCCTTCAGATTCCAGAACAGAGATATTCTGCGGGTTATCCTCTTCTTCGTTAATCGCCTAGCTCCAACAGTTGACTATATCTTGCATCTGGGCCTCCCATGTCAGAACGGATGGTGGGGTGTGTGGGTGAATCTCCTTAAATATGAATGCATCAATGTCTTGTAGGGCTTCATCAAGCATCTCTGTTCCCCCAATAAGTCTGAACGTTCCACTAAAGTCCTCTTTTAATATTTCCCAGTGGCATGTCTGCTGATGTAACTCTGCTTCTAAGTACCAAGTAGCAGGGATAGGGCCCAAGGCATGTATAAATAGATGGATCCATTCTTCTAGGGTTCGATCGGCCCATTTGGTTGTCCAAGTACGCAGATGTGCGTGGGGATCCTTGCGTCCCAGGAATATCTTGGTGCACACATCTGCAGGAGGTGCGAACTGCAGCACCACCCTATCTCGACACGTCTCCCAGTCTGGAAATGATTTCTTGTGGGCATCCCACCAGCATGGAGGTGTGCCATGCAGTGCTAGATTGAGTGCCCAAAGCTGCCGATATTTTGGCACCCTAGCCTCTAATGTTCTTCTGAAGTCTTGGACAGTACTAGACTCATCAAAATGGGGAAGGTCCCTTACCTCCGAAGTAATGCAATAGAGGGTCCTTACAACCCGAGGGCATTGTAGTGCTGAGACATTGTGTAGCCGGGTCTGCCAACTCTCAAGTTCTTCATCCAGGTCAGAAAAGTACTCCCTGTTTTTCTCCCAATCGAATACTCTGCCTATTGTAGGGTCACCCTAGTTTGCGTCCTATGCCGTCATCTTGTAGATGTGATCAAGTTCCTCCTCTTCATATGCTGGTTCTGTATACCACATACCCTCAGTGGGATCCAGTGGTACTATTACACGTGTACCATTCTTCTCAAACACCATGCTAAGTTTTTCTAGATTAATGACACCCCCTACGTCGATAGCCCAGTCTAGTCCTAGGAGGGCAGGATAAGGATCTGTATCTTCCACAACTTCTATGACCTTAAATTCAGTGAGGACCTCTACTCCTGCGATATCGACCACCACTTTTGGCAATCTTCCCAGAGGGATGATCTTCCGTTGATTCGCCATTCGTAGCTGGATGGTGGACCAATCTAATTTAGGTTCACCCATTCGTTGCCATGTCTATTTAGGTAAGACGTTTGCATCAGATCCAAGATAAAAAAATAACCTGATCTATCTCATAGTCACCAATCTGCGCAGTCAATCGCATTTCTCTCCTAGTGCACCTTTTGTAGCTATGTAACTTGTGAACTTCCTTGACCTCAGCCACTATGTTGGGCTGGGTTGCGCAGCCCTGTAGAAATACTTGAAGATTTTCTCCAGCTTGTGGGTTTCGTAGTAGCTTCAAGCATGCTCTTAACAAGGTTTCAACCTCCTCTTCTTCCGCTGGCGGCTGCGTAGGGGCTTCCAACGACTCTTGCTTCCTGGGATTTGGTTCCTTCTGAGCAATAAGCTCCTTTCTTGCTTCCTAGGTGACCATGCTGCATGTTATGACTCTTGTACTGGGATATTCACTCCTTAGATCTGTTTTGACTATCTGTACATTTTGTGTGTGGGGTAGACTGTCTATCCTTCATTTTGGTTAGTAAGATCTGGCAGTCTTCGATCTCATGGTCCAGTTGTCAGCAATATTTATAGGGTTGCCTAGTGGGATTTGAGCAGTCCCTGGCAGAGTGCCCTACCTCTCCAAAGTTGTAGTAGATCAGCTGGCCCCATCCTCATCCTGTGCTCCCTCCCCGTCCCCCCCTTCCCCTCGTAGGGGAGCCACCAAAGGTCACGGGAGATCTCGAAGAGGCAGGATCAGATTGTACCCTATAGAGGTTTCCCTGATATACCAACAAGTCATATGTGCGACAATTCTGCTCATCGTGCCCTATATATCGGCATAACCTACACCATTGTTTCTTCAATTCACCCCTATTTATTCGAGGACACTGGGCCATATCATGTAGTCCCGCTACCCGGCAATCTTCGCACCAGAGGTCTGTGCCGACTCCCTTTCCCTGTTCCATTTGTAAGCTCTGTATTTCCATGTCAATAGCTCCGAGCTACTCCTGAATTAGCTACACTCCTTCCCACATGTCATCCTTAGGCACAACTTCATGTTTCATGGCAGATTCCAAGGCTTTTTCCTACGATTCGAAGGTTTGGTGGCCCATAGGTATGCGTAAGTGAGGTAGCAGCATAGCGATGAACCATTCTGTGTGTTGTTTGTCATCGTACTTGAACTCACCTTCCCTAATCACTTTCTTTAACCATTGATCGTCCTCCCATACTGACTCAGACGTTCCTTGCTTGAAGTCTTTTACTTCCACTACCAGCTGGAAATAGGATTTCGACTTTTGAAATTGTTGTTTTAGGGCATCCTTAATATTTTGAAGCCTTGCGCTCCCGTTTTGGGATATATACCACATATACTAGTCTAGTTCCCTCTCTTCGGAAGCCAGACATATCTGCGCTCTCTTCACAGTATTACTTATCACCCCTTGTGCCGTCCATACAAAATCGGCCACGAACCAGAATCGTTCCATGTCCTCATTGGCTACTCCCTTAAAGGCAGGTAACTTTAAGTGTGCCACCATGGGCTCCTCTGGTTTATCTTCCTGGGGCCCTAACGTCGGGGCAACTGACAGACCTTGTTTAGGTTTCGGAGGACTATGAGTAGAGCGATCCTCTTCTTGGTTGTTTAGATAGTTCTTACCACTTCATGTTGTGCTTCCACCCAGAATATCACTCATTCAACCCCACATTAGATCTCTAATGCCATTACCTAATCCAATATCTCAGACTCCTTCCAATCCTGGCAATGGAACCATTTTTTGGCTTGGGGGGTCCTGACCCAAGTTCGGTGTGCAAGGTTTGCCAACAAACCCATATACTACTGGCACTTTTGCAGGTCACAGTCTCACCTGAATTAGTATGGGTGGGTGCCGGAACCAGGTTTCCACACCCTGAGAAAGGATGGGTAAGGCAAGCACGACTGCATCCTGTTTTTGTAATTCCCAAGTTACCTTTTCATGCGCAGGGTTAATTATGTTCCTATTCGCATCCACGTGCACTAGATCTACCGTTAGAGGCTTATTATATCATCAACACAATAGTACATAAACAAAGCATAAGAGATCTAGATCCAAGAACTTAGTACACATATATTTCGCAGCTTAAAGACAAAAAATACATAATACGAAAATTATTAGCAATTCATATAATAGAACTCATAGATTTAGATCTCTAATAATCCTTCGCATTCATTCATTCATCAATCTTTCCTTACAATTCCCTTCCCAAACTGTGCACACAGCTGGACTAGAATCTCCGCTCACACAGCCAGCTGGAGTCTGTTCCCCAAAACCCAAACAGATAGCTTAAGCAACAGATCACATCAATATCTCATCAACTCCTATCCTTTTCGATACAAAATACATCTCTATTTATAACAATCTAGCTCCGACTTTCCTATGGTCCGCAACCCATGGTTTTTGGACCCCTAGTTTACCCTTTGACCCATTACAATGCGTTTGGGGCTTTGACCCACCCCAAAACCCCTACGTTATACTAAATGTAATCAAAATTAATCAAAATGGACTAGTTTTGTAGCTTGTTAGGAGACCCCATTCCAACATACACCATTCTTGGTATGCTCCATCGCCTCCTTCTAGTTGTTAAACTGCTATTGAAGGAACCAAGCTCTAATTCCAATTGTTGTAAATACTGAGAGGGGGGGTGAATCAGTATTCCTTTCAATTAGAGAATTAGTTAATCTTCAATTATTATAATTTTTTGTACAATGATAGCAGTAAACAAAAGGAACAAAAATTCACACAGTTTTTAAGGTGGAAACCCACTCTGGGACAAAAATCCACCTAATGCTTTTCTAATAATTCTTTAATATTAAACTCCAATTGAAAATAAAGCTCCAACTTCCTAGAATCTAGAAAATTATTCTTCTCCAACTCCCACTGGATGGACGCTCCAATGCCTGAGATTCTTCAGTAGTAAACTGAACGGATGCCCCAACACCCAATGATTTACAACTCACCCTAGCACCACCCTACCACCCTGTAGAAGAATAAAATAAGAATGGACTCTTGCACAAGGGAAAATGGTCCACTTTACAATGATATAGAATGATTTAGAAGAAGAAGACACACTAGAACATAACCCAAACTATGACACAACCACCTAGTGATGATCCTAGACCTCCTGACACTACCTATTCAACTCTTGGAAAATAGACACTAGTACAATTTTTACAATAATTTATTTACAATGATTTAGTACAGTGATACCTTTACAGTGGCTGTATGCAGTGCTGCCCACTTGAAGACTTCATGTGATTAATTTCTTGCTACTGTTCTGCACCTTGTTTGTTGCTCTTGTCATGCTACCCTCTGTTACACCTTGCTTTTCTTGCTGCCCTAGAAAGTCTAGTCCTTTGTAGCCCTTGACAACACATGATCTAGCTTTTTCTTGCCTTCTACGAGATTGATATTGAATCTGGTGTATCTCTGTTATTTCATATCCCCAATATGTGATTTTTGATCCTGTATTATTCCTCTGAGTCTACTTTCCAATGCCATGGGTCTAACCCAATTTGGATTCTTCAAGGGAGAGTTATGCCCAATCTCTCACAATTCCCTAATTATGGACTATTTCAGTGGAGCAAAATTGTATGGTGTGCCATGTGTCACTGTTTATTCATTCAGCTCTGAAATTGATACAGCGGAAACTACAATCCGTGCACTAACTTGAATTATATAACTTTGACTAGGTTGCAATCATACATTCAATTTCACTCTTTTGGGCATAGGGATATCTGTAAGGCTTGATCTTTAGAGGAAAAATTTCTAGAATAAAATGAATAGAATGATCATGATCATGAATAGGTGGGAGCCCTTTAAGAGTCTCAAATACCTTGGAATAATTTTCCTATACTTTTTGGAGATCTCGAGAAATAGATGATTTCGATGTTTGAACTTCTAGTGAGCATAATTCTCAAATTACACCCAATTTTTCTTTCTTTAAAAGTTTTTTCATACCATTAGATTTTATTTTATTTCCAGCTTTTTCTGCGATACCCATTAATTAAACTTCATTTCCTTCCCCAAAAAATTTCAAGAGAAGTTATTAAAATTAAAAGTTATCGTACCCAAAGATTATAACCATTGGACTCCTAGTACAACATCGGCAGCACCCACTAGAATGGAAAGCATCAGACTATTCAATACATATCCCCCCATTGTTAGATTGATATTATGGCACTTTTCAAAGAAATTTATAATTCCTCCATTTTCAACCATCACTTGACACTCTGGTGCTGGATATAGGAAGCAATTCAGTTCCTTTGTTATCTTACAATGAATAAAATTATGTGGACTACCAAAATCAATCAACACTATTACCTTTTTCTTCTTGATATGTCCTTATATCTTGAGAGTTTGAGTGGTAATTCCTGCCAATGCATTAAAATATAGGTTTAGATTCATTTATTCTTTCTCTAGGGTTGGTTCTTGGTGTATATCCTCTTCTTTTTAAGGTTCTTTCTCATTTTCTCCCTCCTCTTCACAATCTATGTAAAATAATTTATTATCTGCACAATTATGACCTTTAATGTATTTTATATTACAAATGTAACAAATCCCTTTTTCTCCTTTTTATTCCAACTTTTGTGGTGTAAACCTTGTAGGTTGTCGAGGGATAAGAGTATTACCACTTCCATCTTTATAGTTAAGTGTGGTAGGATTCCTTGTCGCCATAATTTTTCTTTCAATTTTTCTTGCCAACACGAATGCCTTTTCCAATGAATTAGGTTCCTAAAGGTGAACCTCATGTTGAATGTTATCCTTTAAATTCCCTATGAATAAATCAATCATATGCTCCTCTAGAATATCATTTTCCCTATTATTCAATTTTTGGAAGTCCTCAATGTGCTCCAACATTGAACCCTTTTGTTTGAGATTTATCGATTGGCTAAAGAAGGTGTCTTAGTTTGTATCCTCATAATGTTATATCATTTCCTCCGCAAAAAATTGACCAAGTGATAATTTTCTTACGAGAGGAAAGACATCGATACCATACAAACTGAATGGATGCTAAATATAAAGTTGCAATGTGTAGATTTGTGTGTTTTTCACATTATGGTGATCAAAATATTTCTCCATCTATAGTATCAATGTTACGGGATCTTTTTCATAAAACTTCCTCATATCGATCTTTGGAATATGATGGGTCTTAAATCCAATGTTAGATTCTATCAAATCATGATTAACATTTATTTTTTTATCATCATGGGTTTCCTCTACTACATTTTTGGCATTAGGAATATATTCTTGTAGCAACTTTGTCAAACCTTCCTTCAAACCTTCAGTTTTTTATTTTATACCATCGATATTTGCATCCATGCCATTCTTCAGACCCTCCAATTTGCTCTCTTTTAGCCAATTTTTATATAATTCAATTCCAATTCCTGAAACAAAATTTATGACGATTTTCCCTCGGTCACTTGTTTGAGACAGATTTTTGGAGCCTACAAAAACCCTAATGTCTTGAGATGATATCTCTAAAAACATAGCAAACCAAGATCTAAAATTCGTACATGAGGTTCTGGAGTATTTCGAATCCACGTGGTTTAAATTTCATCTTTTGAAGCTTCGTATAAAAATGTTATAACAAAAATTCCAAGGTGACCTTTTTGAAGAAGTGACCCTAGAAACCAAAGCTCTAATACCAAAAGTTATGCAACCAACTCACAAAAAACTAGAAATAATAGATCAACGACTTATAAAATATCCTCTTCAAGGGGGAAACCTCCTTTAGATTACATAAATGAATAATTTTTGGATGATTCAAATGACAAAACCTCATTTCTATATATAGGAGTCCAAGGGGTCACAATATACTCAGAGCCGACATAACAATATAATGTAAGGGAACAAAAATAACAATAGTGGGCTTCTATGGGGCACAGTAAAAGAAATATGGGGACTACATGGGAACAACAATAATAATAAAGGGGACAACAATAATGAAAATGGGGCTACACCAATAATAAAAATAAGGGGATACACTAGCATTATAGGGAAATAACATATCTGACGTCGAGGAGGGAGATCACAACATGAGTGGAGAATCCAGAGCATCATCACTTTATCAAACTCCAAGTCCAACTAGGAAGGCACCTCAAATCGAATCAGTCCAATAAAAAATATATGATTATGTGGAATCACTGGAAAAAATAGCATAACAAAAGGTAAGTTTCCCTCTCCAAAATGAATGTGAAGATGCTTTCAATGAAGAAATTACTTTGACTAATGATATTCCTCAAAAAGAATACAAGATTGAATATGTCTTAAAACAAGATATATATGAGATATAAGTATTGAACAAGCATCTCAAACAACAATATGAGGCAATAAAAGTACATAATGAAATCCTCAGTACTCAAAACAAAAACATACTTTTGCAATTGTGCCAGTGGTATAAGAAGAACAAAAAATTGAAGGCTAATATCAGGTTCCTTAGAAACAAAGTCAGTGGGTTGCAAAGAAAGATTTTATTGAAGAAACTAAGAGTAGAATTCAATTTTAAAAATAAAATTAGGGCATTAGCTTGGATGTCTAGATCCAAGCTTCAAATATAGTACAATGAATGAAAAACTTGGAAAATGTTTGAAGTTTTGATGCATGAGGACATGAAAAATCGTAAGTGTAGGGGAATGTTGAAGTCCAAAACTGTCTTTTTTTTTATAACCATTTTTCTCTCCTTTACATCCTTTTCATGATAGCTTTCTTACATTTCCAAGTTGAAGGGTCGCCTCATATATGCTCAAATACCATAAAAGGTATCAATCATTCATGGTTTATAATCTATTGTTTCTTTATGAAATTTACTCAAAATATTCATATAGCTACCAAATTACACTCATTTTTCCGCTAACTAAATATTATGTGGCTACATCCATGGTTAGATTGGTTTTATCATGCTTTATAAGGAATAATGGACATAGGTAGATGGAAAATTATTAAGATATGAACGTCCACCTATCACAGTGATTTGGAATTTCACTTATTTCAGCGATCTATTCGTCAAATGAGAATAATTTGGAAATGATATGTCAAATAAAATGTTTACATGATTTTATCGTTTAGTAGAAAATCATGAAATAAATACTCCCATTTTTATTTAATTTCCTAGTTTTCAAATTAGAAACTTTCTTCTCAACTTATGACTCTTAAGATGATTGTTTAATCGAGGGTTATAAAAGGCCCCGAGGTGAAGTAATAGAAATTGTTACTCCTTTTAAAGTTTGTAATCATTTTCTATCGAAGACTTCAAAATTTAATGCAATTCACTATGTTCCTTTGGTGATCAATGTGTCGCTAAATATTTTGATATTCAATTTTGTTCTTGCACTCAATAGGAGGGCCACCTAGAGAGTTGTAAGATTAGTTTAGTCTGTCGTTATTTTCATGAATATTCCCTTCTTCATCACAATTAGTCGCAATGATTTTTATTGGTATTTTGTTCATTGGTTGCTAGTTTAACCTTCAATAGTTTTGAATAGGTCGAGCACTCATAAAAGACAAAAAATATTTCATTTCCAAAATGTTTCATTCATTTTCGTTTTACATTGATTTCATGAGTAATGTACAAACCAATTCTAATCATAACTGCACACATCAATAATCCTTCTAATTCACATCTTAGTTTGTTATTCTCTTGAATTAATTAGATTTATATTTCCTCTTATGTTAGTAGAGTCGAGATTTTGATTTGCAAGAATATTTGGGATATTAGATTTCAATTTCATACAAGTAGAATTAAAATTTTAATTCTGTCATTAGAATATATTTTTCAATTCAGTTCGAATATAATAATTTTTAATTTTTGTTGCAGTAGATTAACTGTTGATTCAGTTCAATAGTTAGAATTTTCAATTGATTTCACCTTGAATTTTGATTTTCTTTTAAAAGTATAATTTTGATGGAAATAAAATGTGCATACAAATTTTTTGAGTTAATATAGTTCAATTTATATACAATTCAATTTCATATTTTTAAATAAAAAATAAAATTTCTAGCATATATTGTGCACATGCACTTCACAAGTACATGAACCTTGGTTGGAAATTAGTGAAGTAATCTAGCCATCAATTAAATTACCCAAAATAAGGTACATCATATATATGTTGGAGCATTTTATAGGTGAAAGTCCAACATTGGTATGAAATTGTAGATTTTCGATTGTATACAATCGAGATTCTTGATGCTTGTCTACAACCAAGGAATACATGTTTGGATTACTTAGGACAAAAATTCTTGGGAAGAAAGGACTATAATTCCCATTTTCTAAGAACATGACATAGGGAATAATTAATTTAACTATTTAATTTCATCTCAAAGGTGATATTGGGTATTTAAATTAAAAAGGATATTATAAGTGTCTTTTTATTTAATTAAGAAATAACATTCACAAAAATTTATCTTATTATTAAAGGTCACCCATGATATTTCAGTGGCCTATGCTATTTCACCAATGGAATTTGAACGAGAAAATTTATTAAAAGAAATATAAGTGTTCATTTGGGATTTGATTGGCCATTTGATATTTGGTTAATAATCAAGAGAGTTTTTGTGGCTTAAGGTGGGAGGGAGAAACTCTCATTGTATTTCCCGATTTCAGTGTTGATTTCGGTGTTGAATAAGAAACCCTAGCTAGTTATTGTGTTGTAGATTGTTAATTGTACTTTAGAGGTTTGAGTTATTATATCTCAAAAGGATCGATTTGGTGGACTGAGTTTCTAGAGATAATATTATAAAAGTTTGAGAACTAAAAATAGAGTATATCTGTCGAGTTTTTGATGTAATATTTTTATGGAAATTATTTTTAAATAAATAAACTTGGGTTTCTTTCACATTGTCTGCAATTTTTGTGGTTCTTTATTTCATTTTATCAATATTTCTAGCAAAAATATATGTTTTAATAGTTTATGGGAATTTCAGAAAAATAATAAAAAGGAATAGTAAATGTTCAAAAATGTATATTTGATGTTTGGGGTGGATTGGCTTATATGTGCATTATATGTGAAACATATATTTCCATCTCAATCTCTTAGAAATAAGACTCCTTCTAAAATGTAGTATGGTCACATTCCTTAGGTGAGACATCCCAAGGTCTTTGGTTCCACTTTCTATGTGTTGATTAATAAAGCGTAAAGAGGAAATCTTGATGCAGGGATTTATAAGGTGCATATTCTTACGCTATTTATATATCACCAATGCATATCATCTTTCTGATGAAGTAAATAAGAAGTTTATTTTTTTCATATATGTACTTTTTGTAGGAATTTATAGGGTAAGTTCCTTAGATCAAATAGAAAAGGTCATCGCTGAAAAACTACCCCCAAAGAGGGAAATAATCCTTGACCTAAGCCAACATGACCACTTCAAGAAATTTATTGATATAAAGAAATAAAATTTACATAAGCTTCTCTCATAAATGGTCATATGAAAAATGACCCTCCATTCCCTTTAAATAGAGATCATGGACCAATTAGGTGTTAAGCCATGAATAGAGTGTAGGTAATACCAAGGAGAGAATGAACTGTTAGATCACTACATATTGTGATCGCCTGATTATAAGTTACAAAAGTACATACTAAAGAAACACATTTTACCTTACTCTATGCTAGACCAAGTTATACTTAACTATTTCATATGTGTCAGAATATTCTAACATCCCCCCTTAAGAACAACTTGGGATAGGATTGAAGGATTTGCAAAGGTGACAAAATAGGAGAAGGAAGGAGGCATTAGAGCTTATCCCCCCTTAATGATAACTTTCTTGAACTGCAAGCATAGATTGAAGTTTGGTAAACTTCGCTTCTGTGAGAGCCTTTGTAAAGATATCAACAACTTGATCATTGATTGAACAATAATGCACTTTAAGAACATGCAGGATCTGACGAAGCCACAAGGCTTCCTTGTTGGCTTCAACAGCACCACGATACTCTACTTCTGACAAAGAAAGAGAGATGGCACTTTGTTTCTTACAAGACCATGTAATAGGTCATGAACCAAGAGTGAATACATAACCTGTAGTAGAATTTCGATCGTGAGGGTCACCAGCCCATTCAAAATCAGTGAAACCAATCAACAATGGAGATGCTCCTGCACTTTAATGAATCCTAAAATGAACTGCACCTTAAATATATTGAAGTATTATTTTAGCTTCTTTATAGTGAATTTCGTGAGGTTTGAGCATAAACCAAGAAGCAAGACAAACTTCAAAGTAAAGGCTAGGACGGGTATGGGTTAGATATAGAAGTTTACCAACAAATTAACAGTATAAGGTAGCATCAACTTCAGGGGAAGTACAAGTGACTAAAAGCTTGAATCGATACTGAAAGGGAGAAGGTGTTGGCTTACAGTCTTCCATGTGAAAGTGGCATAGAAGGTCACAAAGATACTTGGACTAAGAAATGGTAATAACTTCTTTGGATTTCCAAACTTGAAGACCAAGGAAATAATGCAAGTGTCCTAGTTCTAGCATTTCAAACTTATTTTTGAGGCTAGAATTCACATGGTTTATATGGTTGGGATCACTACCAGTAAGGATAATATCATCCTCGGATGTGGGTGACAGAATTGGCACGAACGACGATCATTTCTCTCAAACCCCAGAGGACGAAGATATTCTCTATAGAGCCTCACCTGCTGCGGATCCTAAAATTGTTAGCCATATGCACGAGAGAAACAGGATAAGGTATGATTATGAGACGCTGGGAACAATGTCACCCTATCCAAGGTACCCTTCTGCAACTATCACCATAAATGATTTTCATGATTGATCTGTATATCAGCCATCCCCCTTCCCTTGAGCCTGCTCAGAAAATCGGTTATGGGATGCAGCTACGTGCGAGGCATACTCATTGCCATTCTCTTCACATGTGTCCAAGCCCCTTTAAAAGGATGAGCCCTCAGCCCTGAAGAACTCACAGTATTTTCCTTCTTCCTTTATTTTTAACTCTGTTTCGGCACTTTCCTGATTTCAGACGGTCGCGCGACCCTATTCTCAGCATTTCCCTACACAGTCCCCTTTGGGATGTGACATCCCAGTCTGCGCACCTCTTCCCTGGCCCTTCCAAAACCCCTATTCTTAACGCTATTTGTCCCTATGCTGCTTACCCTGCCCTTGAAGCCTCCCCCTACCTCATTGTGTAATGGCCCTCAAATTATGCCAAAGAACCATCTGAGGTGGTTAAAGAGGTGCTCTCCCTAGCCGTTATCACCGTGGTGAGGACAAACACTTGGAATCGATGGAAGGCTCATCCTTCGGCATTTTTGCGCGATAGAGCCTCGATCCTAAGTAGGAGGAAGACACTCCTATGAAAGCTGCGCAGAGAGGTAGGGGTGGCCCGTGGAAGACAAGCATAGCGGACCAGGCACACCCACCTGTTTCGCAAGACTAATCTTCCACCAGTTCAGGAGGAGGAAGATGATGAATCAAATGTCTAGGTGATGGAATCTAATGGAAACTGGAAGCGTGTCCTTGACATAAAGGATCTAGAGTCCCCCATTCTATGTGCACATGTCCCCAAACACAGGCGTCTAGTGGGAGATTCAAAGGAAGTGGCTACATAGGCACCTGCTTGCCCCATTGAGGAGGAGGTGCCCAATAGTGATGATGAAGATGAAGATTGAGGCCTGCGCAGCTACACATCTATGCGATGTTTTTTTCAAGCATGCCACCATAATTTTTTTTTGTTTATGCACATTTTGTACTTTCTAGATACATCAGCGCTATTGCGCATATTGTAATTTTTTGTATCAATTTTTTTTTAGGTTGGTTTCATCCTCGGAGGCAACCCCGAAACCGAGCAACTAAAGCTAGGATTGGTTAAGCACTGCTTTCCAACCTCGCCTGTAGTATATGTAGTATTTCATTTCTTGAATTAATAGAATAACCTAACTTACCAAAAATAAAAGGATAAGATCCTCAACATGAATAACAAGGATGATTAAGGACTTACCAACGTTCTTAGTGTAGACAGTGTTATCAGAATGACTTCTATAAAAGCCATTATCTAAGAGAAAACTATCCATTTTGACATACCAAGCCCGAGGGGATTGTTTGAGACCATCGAGAGACTTCTTAAGGTGAAAAACAAGGGTAGAGTTGTTTTTCATAAAGCCATGGGGTTGTTCCATGTAGATTTATTCATGCAAGTCCCCATGTAAGAAGGCATATTTAACATCCATCTTATGGAATTCCCATTTAAAGGAGTAAGCAAGGGAAAGAGCAAGGCAGATGTAATTCATTTTAGAAACAGGGGAGAAGGTTTCAGTATAGTCAATGCCTTCAATGTGTAAAAATCCTTTAGCAACAAGACGAGATTTATGTTTATCCACTTTTCCATCTAGTCCAAACTTTGTTCTGTAAACCAATTTGCATCTGATAAGTTTTCTTCCCTTTTGAGGGTGAACAAGATCCCAAGTATCATTTGCCAATAAGGAATGATATTCTTCATTCATAGCTGCATCCTAATCTAGATGAATTGAAGCTTCTTTAAAGGTATATGGATCATGATTTTCTATAACTTGAGCCAATAAGGAAGAGACTCGGTTGAACTAAGAACGTGTATAATGTTGATATGCAGTGTCACCTGCAAGAGAACCTGCTACATCCCGAGTAGAGCGAACCCATTTTTGAAGTTGTGGAGTTGAAGGAAGTTCTTGAGGAGGTCAAGGAGGATTATAATCCTCGTTTTCATCATCCAAAGTAGAAGGAATGTTTTCAGAAGTAGAAGAGATGGAGAGATGTGGCACATATGCAGAATTAGGCTCGCAGGCCAAAGGTGGCACACCCGGCGAACTAGGCTCACAAGCTGATATATTTTCATCAAATTTTACATCTCTTCTAATGATTACATTTTTTGATTTGGTTTGAATAAGTCTATATCCTTTGACATCTTCAGAATATCCAACAAAAATGCATTTTTCACTCTTAGGTTTTAATTCTTTATGTTTCTCATTTGGAATATGGGCCCAAGCTTCACTTCGAAAAACACAAAAGTGACTTACATATGGTTTAATTGAGCTCTAGGCTTCTTCTAGAGTGATATTCCTTAAAACCTTAGTAGGAGTGTGATTTACTATGTAATTTTCATAGTTAATTTCTTCTACCCAAAAATTAAGACTAAGTACTTTAGATTGAAGCATACAATTAGCCATTTATTTTAGAGTGTGATTCTTCCTTTCAGTATACGGAATAGTATATTGCAATTGAATGCCATGATTAGTGCAAAAGTTGATAAAAAAAAATTTAACATATTCTCATCCATTATCAGATATTAACTTAAGAATTTGATGTCCAGATTGTTTCTCAAAAAATGCCATAAAGGCCAAAAACATGTTAAAAAATTCAATCTTGAGTTTTAAGAAGTATACACAAGTACGTTTGGAAAAATCATAAATGAAAGCTAAGAAATACTTATAGCCAAAGAAAGAAACAAATGGAAGTGGACCACATAAATCACTGTGCACAAGCTACAAAGGGGTTGAAGCATGCCAAGAGGCACGTTTCTCAAAAATATCCCAATGATGTTTTCCAAGTACAAAACTGAAACAAACACCATCTCGGAAAGATACCATAAGAATAATTTCCACCATATTTTCTTTGCACAAAGTTTGAAGATAGCGATAGTATAAGTGACAAAATCACTCACGCCAAATTTTTCTCACTTCATCATTGTGAGAAACAAAAATGGAGGGAAGACATGATGACCTAAAATTTTCAAACTTATATAACCTCGTGGAATTTTCAGTAATGCCAGTAACTAAAATATGTCTGGGATCTCTTAGGTCCTTAATTAAAACATCATGAGGTGAGAATTCTATGGTTTTACCTTCACTTGAACGAGTTATCTGATAAAAAGATAGAATGTTGCAGGACAAGGTAGGAACACATAATACATCATTGAACTGACCATTATCTAGATGAATGATTCCAGACCCTACAACAATAAGAGATATATGATCACCAACATAAATATTTTTTTGTTACAATCATTTAAATAAAAGAAAACATAGATTTATTTTTGGTCATGTGGTAAGAGGCTCCGGAATCAATGAGACACTCATGAGAATGAGAAGAAGAATATATATTCAATTCATAACAAGATCTTTATTCTTGAAAACCACATGCAGAAATTGCCATTCTTGGAGATGAAATTGAATGTTTCTCCAAATAGATGTTGTGCTTCTTCATTGCTGCTTCCAAGGCTTCCATCGTCTTAAAACATTTTGACTCTACATTTCCATCACGATTACAAAAGTTTCAATTTCTATCTGTCTTCTTCCCTTTGTTTTTATTTTCCTTATTAGTTTTTTGAGTTTCCTTTTCAGTTTGTGGTTGATATTGCTTAAGACCCCTGTTTGGTTTAGGACCATTATTTTTAGAATTCTTTGGATTTGGTTGCTGTTGGGATATTAAGGCTTTCTTAGAAGAGTTTCTAGTATTAATAAGACCAAGGTGTAAGAGTTTTTCTTGTTCTCTTATCAAATAATCACAAAAGGCACCAAAAGAGGGGGCCTTGTAGGGTGTTGCTTGAGAAATAATGGCTTCTATAGTGGAATGAAAGGTGGAAATAAATACATAGTATTCATGGCATAGCTTAGCAAGAATGGAATAGATAAGACTACCATCTTCCTTTTTGACCTTACAACCTTTTAAGAGAAGTCTAAGGGTCTTGAATTTGGAAAAAAAAAATTCAATAAATGAGAAATTATTGGGTTCCAAAGTAAGCAACTCATTTTCAAGCTCGTGGGATCTAATTTCATTTTGAATGCCAAAAAAAATATTTATATTTTACATAGCTTCATCAGGGGAGTCAATTTCTTGGATATGAAATCTAAGGTCTTGAGCAATTGATATTCCTATCAACCCTTGTGCTTGATCTTGTTTATTTTCACATTTAGCATATTTATCTTCATATGTAGGTTTAGAATCTAGTCCTTAAGCTATTTTATAATGCTCTTTACTTCTAAGTAAGTCTACCATGTAGGATAGCCATTGGAAATAATTGGTGCTTTTAAGAATAACCAGACATGTACGTTTCATTTTTAAAAACTGAAGTTGTAAAGGTTGAGACTAACTGCTCTAATGGAAATATCTCAAAAAATTAGGTCGGTTAAAAAAAATGGCTCTAAAAATGGTTTCCGGGTGAAGAAGTTATCCCTTTTTCATGAAAAGTTGTAGTAGATGTCAATAGTCACGTGATAGGTTGAAGGTTGATGATGAAGTTGTACTTAAAAAAAAAATCCCCCCCTTTCCAAACTTAATATAATAAGATCACCTTTTTTTTTTAACCTACTTTAAGTGACCCACTTTTATAAATACGTGAGTCAATTTTACAATGTTACTTTATGAATTAATGACCAAGTAGACTGTAACTTAAATAGAAGATAAAGTGACTTTATACTGTAAGTGACTCACTTTTTATAATGGGTGAGAAATATTATTACATAACGTAACTTTAAAACATAAGTTACATGTTTTTTTTTAAATAACTTGAAAAAAAACCCCTTTTCAAAAAATGTAACTTGATAAAAAACTTCTTTTTCAAAAAGTAACTTTGACAAAAAGTTTTTAGAAAAAGTAACTTACAATTTTTTTATAGAAAAAGTAACTTGACACAATGACTTGAACCCAATACCTCTATTCTCATAAAGTAATGTTAGACCAAGTGAGCTGGTAAAAATATTTAGTAATTGTTGGAAAAGAGGAAGGGGTTTTTTAATTTTTTATTTTTTGGTGTTTGTTTTTTATTTTTCTGCAAAAAACAACCACACAAACAATAGCAAAAAATACACAGCCCTTATGAAAGAATGTTAGATTTCTGAATAGTCGGACTGAAAACTAAATATTCTTCTCGCTATTTCTTATTTCTCGATATCACACAATGTCGCAGGGAAAGAGCATACGCCGAAGAAAAATCTTGTCTTCCTATTTATGGTTTGAGAGATCGCAGAGAGTGTAGATCAAAGAGAATATGAAGAGAATAGGGTAAATATCTGGTAATTGAAAAAAAAATGACTATAAACCAAAATAAAATAGAGAGATAAATAAATATATATGCAAAAAAAAACTTTATACCTCGAGATCTAAAATGACATAGCTTGGGTAGCCAGAAACCTTTTCACATGAAACTAAAGGGGTTCTTCACTTGAACAGAGGATTTGGACATAACATGGTAGTTCTCCTCACCCAAAAGTGGTTAGAAAAAATAGATATGGAAAACGACAGTCGCATGCAGTCAAACCGGCTTCGGATTTGGATCAACAACTAATGCGGCCCTCAAAACAACTCTGATACCAAGTAAAATTTTACAGGGTAAGTATTACACTAAAATTTTTCACCGTGACATTTAGCTGTCTATATGAGTTCAACATTACCTATATTATGCTCCCTTAGGGGTCCAAAACCATAAAGTTCCTAAACCAAGTCTTGGAATTGGAGAAAAGCTCATTAAAACCCTAAAAATCCTAACTCCGCACTTTTCCTAGTTCTTACCTACGGTACCGCAGTTTCTTGCTTTATAACCTGTGGCACATCACACATTTTCTGCTTACTAAAACTGCGGACCCCCGTAAAAGGTAAAATAAAAGAAAAATTAAGTTCTAGAAGCCTAGCTAGTCGAATATTCTCCCAGCTGGAGGCTTCTAGAAGCGTAATCAAGTTGAGCTTTGCCCCTTCATGACCCTCTATCCCTTCATTAATGGAGATTATCCCTTGGTATTTGGAGCTAAAATCCCTTTATGAGAGGTCTTTATCCCCCTCTTTATGGAATTGAAACCTCTTTCATTCTCCTATAAATTGAACTCATGTTTCAGTCTCAAGGGTAGATTATAGATTGTAGATTGAGAGACGATAGCTTGCATAAGAGAGGTGAAGGCTTGTGAAACAGATGGAAAACGGTTGTTCAGGACCCTAGAAGAAATTGTATGACATCAAGGCGACAAGGTCGTAAGGTTACTTCTTATCATACACGTTAATACAAATGATTCTATTTTCTCATTAAGTTGTTCATGTATCTCTTTGAGTAATTTAATTCTTGGATTCCTTGATGACTAAGATAGATTAGTGTTTCTGAATTATTATATCTTGCAGGTGCTTTTAATCCTTTTTCCTGTCTTTGAATGCAGTCGTTACATGCTGAATTGACCTCTTTTGGAGCGACTGGATTGAATATTACAGCAAGCGTTGGACTTTAGGTAGGAGCATCTCCTCTTACTTAGTTAATTAATAATTTTGAATCACAAATGATCTATAGAAAATTTTTTGCATTTAGATGTTTGTTTCTAGATATCCTTAGGATACTAGGAAGATCGCTCTTGTCCACAAGAGGGATTAATCCACATAACAAAATGATGACTCTGCTATGGAAGTGAACTTAGTTTTATTTTTTTATTTTTTACTTTGAAATTTTAAGATTCTTCTGATTTTGATTAGTCTAAAACTGAGTTGGGTAGATAACTTATCAAAATCCCTGAAAAGAAAATCTGAATTTTTATTTTTTCTGTATTTTTCCTGGCCTCCGCAGTTTTTATTTAAAGACAATAGTAGCCTCCGCAATTTTTAGTTTAGAACAATGCGGTACCACACTGTTCTCCATTGAAACTTGTGGATTTGTGGAAAATTTTTGAAAAAGTTAAAATTCTATTTTCAGGAGCGAGATTACCAAATTCTCTGTGTTTGCCCCAACTTCTCTTGACTATCAAAGTCTTATGTGTGATTTTCTTTCAACAACTTTTACAGTCTCTTCAGTCTTTGTTAAGTTAATTGTGTGTTTTGAATATTCTTTTTTGAGAAATTCTTATTTTGATTTCCTTTGGTCATTACTTCGAGATTTGTCTCAGTCTCTTAATAATTTTGCATCTTTTTTCTTTTGTTTTTGCTAAATTGTGTCTGAGTGTTAATCACCTTTGAGTTTTTTTATTTTTTGACCTTTGGAACTCTCACCCAATTTTATTTACTTACACTTGATTGGTTCTTTAGATTACATTGGAATCATCTTGTGTTTGAGAATTCTCTTGCATAGATCACATTTGCATAATTATAATTCTCATTTTCAAAATATGAACGAAAATTGCGCATAGATTACATTTGCATACTTTTCAAGTGAATTGTGCATAGATTATAGTTGCATAGTTTATGTTAGCCACCTATAAATTTGTTATAGAAAAAGGTGGCTAAAACTTTTTTGAGTCTTCAAGGAACAAATTTTATTTCTAAAAAGTGTTGGCTCTTGAAGACTCTTAAAGGAAGCCTCTTCTCTTGTCCAATTTCCCACATTGTGTCTTGCATTCAGCAACACCACGAAATCCTAAAAATCAAATAATCTGTATGACATCACTACCTTCTTCCTCAGAAAATAACCTCTTTCCAGGTCCTCATTCCCCATAGAAAAGTCCCTCATCTTTACATTTATGTTTTTTCCCCTCATCAAAATTCATTTTAAGGTTAAAAAACCACTTTTAACCTTATCGGAATATATACATTTCTTTGAAAAAAAACATTGAAAAAAAAACCATGAAAATCACATTTTTTAATATTTATGAACAGCCCCCTCGGGTTAAGTCCTAAACCCCTAACCACACAATCCATAAGCCCGGCCGTAAGGAACAGCTTCACTGAGCCGTCTGGCGCTTATCCTTTCAAATTAAAATTTCTTCGCCAAAACATTAAAAACCTTTGTAAATTCATGTTTTTGGGGTTTTAATTCATTTCCAAAGTTTTCTGCCCGTATAAACTATGGAGCAACCTCCACCGTTGATCTGCTTCGTAGATCGGATGGTGCGGAGCACGCTTTTCCTGTGGACCCCCCCATCCATGCGTTGTTTTCCAAATCTGCGAGGTTTCCATCGCACCGCCCATTAGTGGAAGGCGGTTTTACCCGGTTTCCAGCGATTCCACACGCTTTCCGCCATGCATCCTCTGTATTGTTTTCAAAACCACCATCCATCGCGCATTAAAGCCTGGACCAAGATGCCCAGCAATATTAACCACCGCTGTCAGATCTAAGGCCATTCATCTAACGAGCAGGAATTTGTTAAGTTAAACTACTCCCATGCGATAACGAGGCCATCGTACAACGGAAATACAGCATCTCCATCATCCCGATCGATACGCGGATGGCGGTCCAAAATTCATCGCTCGATTCCTCAGTTTGACTTTCAGACCTCCGCTCCTGACCGTTGATCATGCGCGATCAACGGCTCAGATTTGATCCTCTTCCACCTATTCTATAATCTCCCCCGATCAATCCTGACCGTTGGATGATGCCATCCGATGGCCACGCTCCTCCACACACCTTCCGATGCAGTTAAGCCTATAAAAGCATGATTTTTTAATGAGTTTTTGCATTTTGTAGGGTTTAAATCATTTTTTCGTGGTTTCCAAAGAAGATTCAGGGAAGGAGGGTGACGACCCTCCCGTCTTTGATTCATCCACGGAAATCACCCGCAGGGTTGGAATGCACGTTTAATCCATGTTTTCTCATGCATTGACGCCTTATAAACCCTGCGCAGCCCGACACGACAGCAAGAAAACCATGAAATAGGCACAGTCAAAGATTATCAGTGTCAATGACCAGGAAATTATCAGAGCAGAGAATTAATGGACAGATTAGCGGGGATTATGGCTAAGACAGTTATCAAAAGCCTAATCCCTAAACTAAAACACAGTTTAAAGGAAAACCTAAAGTGTTTTAACCGACATAATACCTCCACCGCCACAAATTAGGGCAAATTGATCCCTCCCAGTGACTAAAGTGCCACCTGTGTCTCAAAGTATTCAATCAGGAACATAATTTATTGAGCAGGATAAGATATTTTGCCTCGACGTAGCCGAAGAGTTACTTCTGCCAGGAATTTAATGAAAGGATGTCTGCAGAGTAACCCTAGCATCACACAGAGCCTCAAAGGTCAAAAAAATCTCCCACCAAGCTTAATTCATAAGTGTAAACCAATTAATACAGTGAAACACCTGTACAGTTTCTTCATTGAGCCTCCCAAGGGCCAAGAAAACATTAACTCTGTATTAATTGTATTTGAGATCTCACCTCCTCATCCTATAAATACTTCATTAGAAGATGAGTTGGGGGTTGGTTGTTGATGTAATTGCTGAAGCATTGTAATGTAATTGAGCTGAAGATCCCTGATTGTAAATAGTGATTCACTGGCTCTTGGAGCTCTGCTTGTAACAGATAAGTTAGGTTGTGAAAGAAAGATGAATTAAAACACTGGACTTGAAGATTGTAACTGGTTTGGAGCATCAATACAAGCTGATTTATGGGATCTTGGTCTATGTTGACGATGATGTTATTCTCATTGTAACTTGTTATTTTATTCATGTTTTCATTTTGTTTCATTTTCTTCTGTAAAGAACAGTTTGAACAGGGTTAGGACCTACTGTATAACAGTAACCTTCGTTGGCTGAAAAATCTTTATTTAAATGTTTTCTTTCAACCGTGTTATTTGGAAATGATTTAATTCAGTTCAAGCATAGGAATGTTGGCGTTCCCTCGTCTTATTGTCTTAGCTGAATATTATTTTTGAATGTTACTTTCAGTATATGTTGTGTGAGGATGAACTGAGGAAGATATGGTGAGCCCTGGTCCCAGTCTTATTTGCATAACTGTTTTATTTTTTCCCTTAGAATGTGTTAAAAGTTGGATAGTTTCAAAGTACTTACCAGATCTTAGGCCATTTTGTGTTATCTCTGTGATTGTCTTGGAAGTAGCCAAGTAAAGAAGAGCTAGGAGAGGATTTGTGGTGAGCCCGGCCCGCTAGTCTCTACTCCAAAGGTTGCCTTCAAGTTTCCCTTAGTTTTTGTATGTTTTCTATTGGAAGTGTATCAAAGGCTGGATAGTTTCAAAGTACTTACCAGATCCTAGTTTTCTTTCATGTCTTTCTTAAGTGCCTGTTCAAGGGCTGGCTAGTTTTAAAGTACTTACTAGATCTCGGGCTGCTCTTTGTTCTGCATCTGTTTATTTCCCCTTCTTAATGTATCAATTCATTCCATAAATCGAATCTTAAAGAGATCCTTAGACATAGATGACTTGCCCCATGGACCACTCTTGCCTCTTGCTGTTCCAATTAAATCCTCTTATGACTCCATAGCCCAATGGACTGAAAACCTGTCGTCATATTTCTTCTTGATCAAAACTTACTCTTTTGCTTACAAATTCTCACTTTTGAACCTCTTTACCTTTGGGAATTTTCACCTCTAACAACAATCATGTTCAACCATCCAAAAACAAACAAAACCCTTAGACTTCATAACTAGCCTAATATCATTATCCCAAACTTCAAAGACAAATCCATCTTTGCACTCATTGGAGAGATCCCTCTCCGGATTCAGGAGAGCTAGATCCTAGAATCCCAAAGTTGGTTGAAACGATGTTGTTTCTGTAATTGGACTCTGCCAATCTTACTAATAAATTACAGATTCCCAACATTTCTGGCGACTCCGCTAGGGAATCGAACCCAGAATCTTCGGTTGACCTTGTGAGTAAAAAGCAGCTTTTTCAAGCACTACCAAGGAATGGTAATCATGATGAAACTTGTTTGAATTAGTGACAATTTAGGTCAACCCTAGGACTCTCATAAGACTTTATCTAACCTTGGAAAAACAGCTAGCTTAGCCATAAGAGTAGACTGTCTTTGTCTCACAACTGTAGCTAAGTTTTGAAGCAAAGTTAGGACATTCTTAGAAACCACACAAATAAAAATAACTCAGAAAATACCAAAAACATTTCAGATTGGTAGTAAAACACTTGCTCTTACATTTTGCTTACCTTTTGTTGTGTTTCACCTCATACTCTTAGATCGAGTCTGGGAAGGGCCAGGTAGCCTCGAGATCTCATCCTCTTTTAGAGGCGACATATCTAGTGAATGCCCTCCTAGTCAATCTCTGGTTAGAGTTTGTTGTGTTTCGGGATATCCTTGAAAAAGGATGTTTCACAAACACTGTGGTGGACAGTGTACCTCTTTGAAAACACTTTAAAATTTCCACCTGGCGACTCCACAATCCTGAATAGGCCTTAAGAATACACTGGGAAGAACCCTTATCATTTTCATATTATTCAAATCCAGTTAGAGGACTGTAGGATTAAAATTTGTGTAAACAGATCAGTTAACCTCTCAAAGATTGTCATATCTAGTTGAACTTTTCTTGTTTATGTGGGCCTGAAAAACACAGCATAGTGGCTCCTAGAAAGATTCACACTAGAGCCCATCCTGACCTTGATCCACCTGAGATAGTTGATAACCCGGAAAGAATCCTTAGGAAGTCTCCTAAGATAGAATCTTCAACTATTTTCAGATCACCCCTAAGAGCTAATTCGGTCCCTGAAAATATTTCAGCTCTACAACAATCACAAGCTGACTTAGTTAATCCCTTTAGGACTAGGTCATTTGGTGATTTAGATCAGCTAGATTCTGAGTCTTCACTTTCATCTCCTGAAACAAGTGAACATTTTGGTAGTAGAGGAACAACACCTCCTGATTTACATTTTCTTCTTAACTTAGGTGTCTCTCATCCAAGATCAGCTCAGCAATCTACCGCTGTTCCATCCACCTCTGTTCATCCCTCATCCACTGTTCAAACCACTCCACTTCAGCCCACACCTCCTCTTGTTAATCCACCCCTTGTAAACCCACCCCCACCACATATCATGGCAGCATGGTATGCTCCCTTAGCCCTTCCTATACCACTAGTCAACCTTCCACAGGACTATCAGTCCAAAATCCCATTGTATGATGCTAGCAATGCTATAACTGCATCACAACATGTGGATAAGATGAATGACTACTTTGACAGAAACGAAATTGATGATGATTCTGTCAAGATTAGACTATTTGCTCAAAGTTTGGGGGGAGAAGCAAGAAAATGGTTTAAAGGCTTAACCCCCCATAGTATTAATGATCTCCAAGGTTTCCATCAGACATTCTTAAACAAATGGGAAGTAAAGAAGAATCCTCTCCAAGTTCTTGCTGACTATAACAATCTTCATAGGAACCCAGGGGAAAGTGTACAAGCTTATTGTACCAGATTTAATAGTGTGTATAATGCACTCTCCCCAGAACTAAAACCTCCACAGGGCTCAGCCTTAAACAAATTTCCGAAAGGATTTGATTCTGATATGACCTATTCGCTGAGAGAAAGAGACTTTGCAACTCTTGAAGATATGCAAAGGGGTGCTCTTTCTGTGGAAGTAAATTTGATGGAGAAAAGAGCAAGAATGAAGAGCGAGAAGAGAGTATCTTTTAGAGAGGAACATACACCTTCTACTTCAAACTCAAAACTGGAGAAAATGATGGAGGAGATGATGAAGAAAATGAGCATTCTTGAGAGAGCATAAGCCAGTCAAAACCAAACTGCTCCTCAAAATAGAAACCAAAACCAGAATCAGAATGTAAGATGGAACTAGCCTCCAAACAGACCCAGGGAATATGATCAACAGATCACTCCTCCCTTTCATCAAAACTATCTGAGTGAGGTTGGGGAAATAGATGAAATAGCAGAGGATAATAATATAAACATGTTGGAGGTAGATAATGATGACTTTGAGATTCATTATGATAAGAAATAAGGTCTATACATGCCTTATGATGACAAAAGAGATGATGACGAAAATCATTATCAAGACATGGATAATGTCATCATAGAGACTCAAAGAGAATATGACCTTAGAAGAAAAACTAGTCAACAAACCCCCAACACCAAAACCTCTGACAAATCTTCTCACAAAAGCACTACAACCAAGCCTAAAACAGTCAAACAAAAGGACAAAACAGTGGATGTTAATTCTGGTAAAGGTAAAGAGAAAGACACTCAAAATCTTGAAAAACAGAGTGCAAACCTTAGTAGTACTAACACTTCAGCTAGTACTCCTTTTTCAACCGTTGTGTCAAGTGTAGATAAAACAAATCAGCAAGTTGTTGTTGCTGATAGAGTGGCAGTAAATAGGGCTGAAACCAGCACCTTAAAGAATGAAATTCCTTTCAGCCTGGAACAGGAAATCTCAAAGATCAAAATTTATGTCCCTTTGACTGAGTTAGCTGCCCAACATGTATATAGGTCCAAAATTTTGAAGGCTTTGAACATAGAAGAAAATGAGGATACACTCAATCTTAATGATGACCAGCCAGAGCTTATTTTTGGTCCAAAGATTGAAGGTAAGTTTCAAGAGGGACTTGTCCCTCCCTTTTATGTAAGTTTGAACGTTCATGACAAAATTCTACACAACGCTATGCATGACTCAGGCGCTTCTCATAATTTAATGCCAAAAGCTGTAATGGAGAGCCTGGGTCTTGAAATCACCAGACCTTATAAAGATCTTTACTCTTTTGACTCAAGCAGAGTCAAGTATTTAGGATTGATCAAATACCTTTGTGTTAACTTAGCCCAGATTCCAGCCAAATGCTTAGTTATGGATGTTGTTGTGGCTGATGTGCCCCCAAAATATGGAATGCTTTTATAAAGATCTTGGGGGGCTAAGTTACAGGGGACTATGCAAATGGGCATGACCTATGCGATGATCCCTATTTTCAATCAAACTTGAAGACTGTACAGGGAGTCCCACATGCAATACACGGTTACAAGTCAAGACATGCCTCAAAACTCTCCTCTGTATTCTGTAAGTACAGGCCTTGCTTCTTTTATCATGTTTAATGATGAAACACTTACTGAACAAATCACTTTAACAGGATCAATGGCTAAAATGGAGGAAGAGGAGCATAGCACTGAAGTGTCAAAACAGATTGTTGCACTTGAAAATATTGGCAAACGAAACGCAGGTCTTGTTTTACAAGTCATAAGTCCATTGCTGTTAAAATTTGACAGTGAAGAAAACATTCCTCAACATATTGAAAAACTTGAGGAATCAAATCATACAGAGGACATTCACCAAACTGATAAAACTAAAAATGATCCTCTCTGGAGTATGTATTTTGATGGGTCATGCACTAGAACAAATGCTGGTGTAGGTGTCTGGATTACTAACACTGAAAGAAAGAACACAGAATGCATTTCTTGCAAATTAAACTTTCAGTGTTCTAACAACATAGCGGAGTACGAATCCCTGCTCTTAGGCTTACATTTGCTGAAAAAGTTAGGAGCCAAGAAAATAACTGTGTATGGGGATTCTGAGTTAATAATTAGGCAAGTCAATGGGGAGAATAATGCAAATCATCCCAGACTTAGGGCCTATCGGAATGATGTCATGGATCTTTTGAAAACATTTGAAGAGTCCAAACTGAGTTTTGTCTCGAGAAAAAGAAATCTTATAGCCCACAATTTAGCCTTTGTAGCTAGGACATGTCTAACGCCATATGAGACCGAAGATTGTTCACCTCAGATAAAATTTAGACCAGCTGTGCCTGATAATAAAAAATATTGGCAGGTGTTTGAAGGAGATAAACAAATAGAAGACTTCATGCAATTCAGAAATGAATTTGAACTACATAGTTCAGATTCATATTATGATACAGACTGCAGTGAAGAAAATTTTCTTGGTGAAGAAGAACCTTCTCCTGAGCTTGTCAATATTAATCTTCAGACTAGCAAACTTCGAAACGAAACAGAATTGAGTGCAGAATTAGAAACAGAGGAATTAGAAACTTTGCATTCTAAAAATGAAAGTTTTCCAAGTGGTCTAACACCTTTAGAAGAGTTGTTTGATTTTAATGATGTGGCCAAAAAACCTAAAATGGAACCTGTAGAGACTGAAGTGGAGGAGTGCAACATAGGAAGTAAGGAAAAACCGAAAATGATCAAACTATCCAAAACTTTGCCAGCTCACATTAAACTCAAATACATAGAGTTGTTCAAAGAATTTTCTGATGTTTTTGCATGGAGTTACAAAGATCTTAAATCCTATGACACTGAAATAATACAACACAAAATCCCTCTTAAATAAGACCAAAAACCATTCAAACAGAAACTGCGCAAAATAAACCCTGTACAGTTGCCTTTGTTCAAGAAGGAAATCATGAAGATGTATGATGCTGGTATTATTGTCCCTATTAGATATTCGGAATGGGTATCTAATCTAGTGTCTTTTAGGAAGAAGACTGGAGAAATCAGGCTTTGTATAGATTTTAGATATTTAAACAAAGCTTCATTGAAAGACCACTACCCTTTACCAAAAATGGATCATATTTTACAAAGGGTGGTAGGGTCTAAAAGAATTTCTTTTCTTGATGGCTATTCGGGGTATAATCAGATCTTAGTTCACCCTATTGATCAATTAAAGACAGCCTTTACTACACCATGGGGCACTTTCATGTATGTGAAAATGCCCTTTGGTCTAATGAATGTTGGAGCAACCTTTCAGAGAGACATGGACATCGCATTCTCGGAAGAATTGGGTTTCTTCATCATTATCTATCTTGATGATGTCACTGTGTTTTCAAAAACAGATGAAGAGCATTTAGAACATTTAAGAAAAGTTTTCGAGAAATGCAGAAAGTTTGGGATATCTTTAAACCCTAAGAAAACACTTTTTGGTCTCCAAGAGGGTAAGCTTCTTGGGCACATTATTTATGAGGAGGGTATAAAGATAGATCCAAAGAGGATTGAGGCCATATTGCAAATCTCTCATCCTCGAAACATCAAAGAGTTGCAGTCTTTCATTGGAAAGATTAACTTTTTGAGAAGGTTCATCCCCAAATTAGCTGAGCTTCTTAGGAATATCACAAATATGTTGAAGAAGGAGCAAGGGGTAAAATGGACCTTGGAAGCAAAGACGTCCTTTGAACTGGTGAAACAATCATTAACCAAAACACCGGTTCTCATAAGTCCTGATTTTTCAAAAGATTTTTATATCTTTTCATTTGCATCAGAACATACCATAACTGCTGTCCTTTTACAGAAAAATCCACAAGGACAAGAGAAGCCTATTGCATTCTTTAGTAAGGCATTGAGGGATGCCCCATTGAAGTATAACATTATGGAAAAGCAAGCTTTTTCTTTGGTTAAAGCTTTAAAAGATTTCAGGGTGTACATCCTTCACTCACACATCATTGCTTTTGTCCCAAATTCAGTTGTTAAAGACATCCTAACACGGGACCTAGATGGTAAGAGAGGTAAGTGGATTGTTGTCATTCTTGAATATGATTTAGACATAAAACCCACTAAGCTCATCAAAGGCCAAGGTCTAGCCAGATTAATGGCTGAGTCAAATTGTGAAGTTCTTGGTATTAATATGATTAATGCTTTGGATAGCCAAGAAGAATTCTCAACTCCCATTGTTGAAGACCATTTTATCAATTCTCCTTGGTATGCTGACATTGTTTATGTTTTTCTTAATTTAAATACACCTCCTAGTTTATCAAAAAAAAAGGCAAGGTTCTTGAAGTTGAAAGCAGTAAACTATTGCATTATAGATATATGTCTTTATTGGAAAAATGCAAGTGGTATATTGCTTAAATGTTTGCCTGAGTTTGATGCAGAGAAGGTTAATCAGGAATTCCATGAAGGAGAGTGTGGGGGTCATTTGTACTAGAAGTCAACAGCCAACAAAATTTTGAGGGTTGGTTTCTATTGGCCTACTCTTTTTCCCTGATATACACAAGATGACCACTACTTGCCATAAATTCCAACTGTTTGAAGGCAAGAGAAAATTGCTACCCCTTCCTCTACATCCAATCACTGTTGAAGCTCCTTTTCAACAGTGGGAACTTGACTTCATAGGAGAAATCCATCCACCATCTTCTGCCCAGCATAGGTGGATTCTTACTGCCACAGACTATTTCACTAAGTGGATAGAAGCCATTCCTTGTAGGTAGGCCAATGATTCAGTTATCATAAAATTTAGGGAGACTAACATTCTCTCCATATTTGGCTGTCCTACCAAAATTATCACTGATAACGCAGCAACATTTGGATCAAAGAGGATGGTTGGCTTCTGTCATAGATATCAGATATCATTGGGGCATTCCACAACCTATTACCCTCAAGGTAATGGAATTGCAGAGTCTTCCAACAAAATCTTAGTGAACATAATCAAGAAACTGTTGGAGGAAAACAAAAATTCTTGGCAAACAAAGCTGGTCCATGCACTTTGGGGTGACAGATTAACTTTGAAGAAATATATTGGTATGTCACCTTTCCAGCTTGTGTATGGTACAGATGCAATTTTTCCTAACAACCTTGGTGTACCAGTGATGAAGCTCATTCAAGAGTTGCAGACTGAAGAAAATGACATGATCAGAAGAATAAATCAGACCATTCATCTTCAACAGACCAGAGAGGAAGTGTATAACAAAGAATTACAGAAACATGACAGCATCAAAAAGATTTTTGATAGAAGAACAAAGGCCAACAATTTCAAGATTGGGGACAAAGTTTTAAAGTGGGACTCAAGGAGGGAAGAAAAGGGAAAGCATGGAAAATTTGACAACCTATGGCTTGGCCCTTACTCTATTCATTCAGTTGCTGGTAATAATGCATTTTTCTTACAGGAACTGGATGGAACATGATTGTTTGGGGTCCTGTCAATGGCAGGATGCTTAAGCATTACTTCTCTTGATCCATTTTTTTGTTTTAAAGCCTTTTTATCTTTTTCCATTATGAATATTCCATTCACCATTGCATTCAAAGTTATGAAAAATCAAAAATACAAAAACAAAGAAAAATAAGAAAAGAGGGCAGAAATGAAAACAAGAAAGGCAAAGCCCCATGCCAAAAAGAGAAACAAATCTGAAAGTGTGCAAGCTCAAATGCCACTCCTCAAAAACACACTTCTAGTTAGTCAAATAGTTTAATCTTGACTAATTGGCTTTAAATTTTTCTGCTGATAGGATAGTGAATGCGATTTTCCAAACTGTCCAATCTTGGCTTATCAGTGGATAGATTAAGATAGAAATTGAAGGTTCAAACCAGCTCAAAATCTGAACCAAAGTTTCCAAAAGAAGATGACTCGAAACTATTTTATTTTTTGAGTCATAAAAGAGAAAAAATGGTTCTAATCTGCTCAAAATCTGAACCAGAAGAAAAGCAAAGACAACTCAAAAGCAAAGCAAAAACAGAGCTGTGAAGAAAAGAGAAGGCTATGATGAGAAACTTTCAGATCTTAAGCCTTCCATTTTGTTTTTATTTTCTGCAAATAATAATCTATGTGCAGCTTGTTTTTTTCCATAGATCATAGCAAGTCAAACAGCTTAATCTCAACTTGACTGTTTTTAAATTTCTGTTGTAGAATTTAGAGAATGGAAGTCTGTTGGACAGTTTAATCCCAACGGACAGTAGATTAGGTAGAGAAATATCTGAGCTCAACTGTTTAATCTGAGTTCAGGGAGAAATAAGGAGTAGAATTAGATTAGTTTTTATTCTCTCAAAAGAATAAAATGTTGTGAAAAGAGTTTTCCAATCCAAGTGCACTCTGATGAAGAAAAAATGTTAGATCAGTAGGATTGGGTAGGTAGAAAGTTGTATTGATGAAGTCCATTATTTTTTCATAACTGATATTATTTTTTAGAAGCAAAGCAAGATCATCCAAAAAAAGAAGATAAATCTTAAGGATGAGGCACATGGTCAGCATCCCAGAGAGAATAATGGATCAGGCACAAGTCAGCCTCCCAGAGAAATCAATTCTGAATTCTTGATGCCTTCAAGAAGGCAACATCCCCAAGTTGGAGCCACCGTTAGTCACCCAGCAAAATTTGATTATACCAAAAGGTGGCTAAATTTTTTTTGAGCATTCAAGGAACAATTTCTCCTATCAAAAACTTTTGGCTCTTGAAGACTCTTAAAGGCCTCATGCCTCTGTCCAGTTTCCCACACTGTTGTTTTGCATCCAAAAAACCTATGAAATCCTACAAAAATCCAAAGCCAAATACTGCTGCAAACATCCCTTTGCCCTTCCTTCTTCCAAAACTAACCTCTTTTTCCGTCCCTCCATTCCCCATGAAAATCCCTCATCTTTACATTTCTTCTTTTTCCCCTCATTAAAATTCATTTTACAAGGTTAAAAACCCACTTTTTAACCTTATCGGAACCTTCATTTCCTTTGAAAAAACATAAAAAAAAACCATAGAAAATCCACATTTTCTATGTTCTGGACTTAAGCCCCTCGGGTTAAGTCCCTAACCCTTTTCCGTCCATAAGCCCGAGTGCCAAAACCAACTGCTAAAACCTTCGGGCGCTTATCCTTTCAAATTAAAATTTCTTCGCCAAAACATTAAAAACCTTTGTAAATTCGTGTTTTTTGGGTTTTAATTCATTTCCAAAGTTTTCCGCTCGTATAAACTATGGAGAAACCTCCACCGTTGATCTGCTTTGCAGATCGGACTGTGCGGAGCACACTTTTCCTGTGGACCCCCCCATCCATGCGCTGTTTTCCAAATCCGCGGGGTTTCCATCGCACCGCCCATTAGCGGAAGGCGGTTTTTACTCGGTCGCCAGCGATTGCACACGCTTGCTGCCACACGTCCTATGTACTATTTGCAAAAACACCCTCCATCGCGCATTAAATCCCGGACCAATATTCCCAGCGATATTAACCACCTCCGTCAGATCTAAGCCCATTCATCCAACGACTGACGATTGTCGAAGTTGTGCCTGCGATAACTAGGCCATTGTACAGTGGCAATCGTGTCTCCACCATCGATCTGATCTGCAGATCGACGGTCCAAAATCCATTGCTCGATTCCTCAGTTTGACTTTCAGACCTCTGTTCCCGACCGTTGATCATGCGCGATCAACGGCTCAGATTTGATCCTCTTCCACCTATTCTGTAATCTCCCCCGATCAATCCTAACCGTTGGACGATGCCATCCAACGGCCATGCTCCTCCACACACCTTTCGATGCAGTTAAGCCTATAAAAGAAGGATTTTTTAATGAGTTTTCGCATTTTGCAGGGTTTAAATCATTTGTTCGTGGTTTCCAAAGAAGATTCATGGAAGGAGGGTGACGACCCTCCCGTCTTCGATTCATCCACGGAAATCGCCCGCAGGGTTGGAATGCATGTTTCATCCATGTTTTCTCAGGAATTGATGCCTTATAAACCTTGCACAGCCCAACACGATAGCAAGAAAACCATGAAATAGGCACAGTAAAAGATTATCAGTGTCAAAGACTAGGAAATTATCAGAGCAGAGAATTAATGGACAGATTAGCGGGGATTATGGCTAAGACAGTTATCAAAAGCCTAATCCCCAATCTAAAAAACAGTTTAAAGGAAAACCTAAAGTGTTTTAACCGACATAAGACCTCCACCATCACAAATTAGGGAAAATTGATCCCTCCCAACAACTAAAGCACCACCTGTGTCTCAAAGTATTCAATCAGGAATAGAATTTATTGAGCAGGATCAGATATTTTTCCTCAACGTAGCCGAAGAGTTACTTCTGCCAGGAATTTAATGAAAGGATGTATGTAGAGTAACCCTAGCATCACACAGAGCCTCAAAGGTCAACAAAAGCTCCCACCGAGCTTAATTCATAAGTGTAAACCAATTAATACAGTGAAATACCTGTACAGTTTCTTCATTGAGCCTCCCAAGGGCCAAGAAAACATTAACTTTGTATTAATTGTATTTGAGATCTTTAATCAGATCTCACCTCCTCATCCTATAAATACTTCAGTATAAGATGAGTGAGGGGTTGGTTGTTGATGTAATTGCTGAAGCATTGTAATGTAATTGAGCTGAAGATCTCTGATTGTAAATAGTGATTCACTGGCTCTTGGAGCTCTGCTTGTAACAAATAAGTTAGGTTATGAAAGAAAGATGAATTAACACACTGGACTTGAATATTGTAACTGGTTTGGAGCATCAATACAAGCTGATTTATGGGATCCTAGTCTATGTTGACGGTGATGTTATTCTTATTGTAACTTGTGATTTTGTTTCTGTTTTCATTATGTTTCATTTTCTACTGTAAAGAACAGTTTGAACAGGGTTAGGACCTACTGTATATCAGTAACCTTCTCAGGCTTAAAATTTTTTATTTAAATGTTTTCTTCCAAATGTGTTATTCGAAAATGATTTAATTCAGTTTAAACATAGGAATGCTGGCGTTCCCTCATCTTATTGTCTTAGCTGAATATTATTTTTGAATGTTACTTTCAGTATACGTTGTGTGAAGATGAACTGAGGAAGATATGGTAAGCCCTGGTCCCAGTCTTGTTTGCATAACTGTTTGATTGTTTCCCTTAGAATGTGTTAAAAGTTGGATAGTTTCAAAGTACTTACCAGATCTTAGGCCATTCTGTGTTATCTCTGTGATTGTCTTGGAAGTAGCCAGGTAAAGAAGAGCTAGGAGAGGATTTGTGGTGAGCTCGGCCCGCTAGTCTCTACTCCAAAGGTTGCCTTCAAGTTTCCCTTATTTTTTGTATGTTTTCTATTGGAAGTGTATCAAAGTCTGGAGAGTTTCAAAGTACTTACCAGATCCTATTTTTCTTTCATGTCTTTCTTAAGTGCCTGGTCAAGGGCTAGCTAGTTTTAAAGTACTTACCAGATCCTGGGCTGCTCTTTGTTCTGCATCTGTTTATTTCCCCTTCTTAATGTATCAATTCATTCCATAAATCAAATCTTAAAGAGATCCTTAGACATAGATGACTTTCCCCATGGACCACTCTTGCCTCTTGTTGTTCCAATTAAATCCTCTTATGACTCCATAGCCCAATGGACTGAAAACCTGCCGTCATCTTTCTTCTTGATCAAAACTTACTCTTTTGCTTGCAACTTCTCACTTTTGAACCTCTTTACCTTTGCGACTTTTCACCTCTAACAGAAATCATGTTCAACCATCCAAAAACAAACAAAACCCTTAGACTTCATAACTAGCCTAATATCATTATCCCAAACTTCAAAGACAATCCATCTTTGCACTCATTGGAGAGATCCCTCTCCGGATTTAGGAGGGCTAGATCCTAGAATCCCAAAGTTGGTTGAAATGATGTTGTTTCTGTAATTGGAATCTGCCAATCTTTCTAATAAATTACAGATTCCCAACAGAGACAACTCCCAGCTTCTGTCTGAGATATTCAAATGCTTCCCTGATAAGAGGTTTAGTAAATATATTAGCAACTTGTTCTTTGGGGGGAACATACTCAAATTTAACCTTTTGCTCAGGAACTTGTTCTCGTAAGAAGTGATACTCGATAGGAATGTGCTTGGTTTTGGAATGCATAACATGATTTTTTGATATACTAACGACACTTGTATTATCACTTAATATGGATATGGGAGGAGAACATTTGATTTGAATATCTTGTAATCTCTGCATCATCCAAATAAGTTGTGTGCAACATGATGCGACAACCACATATTCTGCTTCTGCTATAGAAAAGGAAATGGAAATTTCTTTCTTGCTGAACCAAGATACTAATCGGGGCCCCATTTAAAATGCACCAACACTAGTGCTTTTTCGATCATCAAAATTTCCAGCCCAATTCACATCTGTGTAAGCATGAAGAGTAAGATCAACATTCTTTGGATACCATAGACCAAATTATTGAGTTCCTTGTAGATATTTGAATATTATTTTTACAACCTGAAGATGTGACTCCTTTGTTTTGGCTTGGAATCATCCAAAAATCCCAATTGCATGCATAATATCTGTTCTAGTCTTAGTTAGATAAAGAAGACTTCCAATCATAGATCTATACTCTGGTTGGTTTACCATGGGAGAATCATCACGAGAACTGAGGTTGCATCCAGTCACCATTGGAGTGCTAACAGGTTTGTAGTCTTCCATCCCATACTTCTTCAGGATTTTCTTGAGATATTTTTCTTGTGAGGTAAATATGCCATATTTTACTTGTTGCACTTGTAAGCCAAGAAAATATGTTAGTTCCCCAAGTAATGACATTTCAAATTCTTGCTACATAACATAAGAAATTTTTTGACTCATGAATTATTCATTACTCTCAAGGATGATTTCATCAACATACACAACAATAATTAACAATTATCATTCTCAATTTTTGTGTATAAGTTACTGTCAGTAGATCCTTTTGTGAAACCTTGTTGTTGAAGATATTTGTCAAGAAGATAGTACCATGCCCGAGGAGCCTATTTTAGACCATATAGAGCCTTTTTAAGTTTGCAAACAAGTTTTTCATCATTTCCCAGAACGAATCCTTCTGGTTGTTCTATCTAAACTTCTTCTTCTAGATCACCATTGAGGATAGAAAATTTTACATCCATTTGATAAACTTTGAATTGTTGAAAACTTGAAAAAGAAAGAAACATTCTTATGGCTTAAAGTCTGGCTACAAGAGAAAACATTTCTTCAAAGTCTATACCTTCTTGTTGAGAATACCCTTTACAAGCAAGTCTAACTTTGTTTCTAATAACATCTCCAATTTCATTCAACTTGTTTTTGAATATCCATTTTGTTCCAATAACATTTTTATCATGAGGTCTTGGAACCAATTCCCAAGTATTATTATTTTCAATCTGATCAAGTTCCACATTCATGGCCTGAATCCATCATTCATCTTTACTAGTTTGACTTAGATTTTGTGGTTCAATGGTGGAGAAGAATTCCAGATATCTAGGAGATCCTACAAGAGTTCTTCTTGTTTGTACACCTGATCCATTTTCTCCCAATATTTTATATTTTGTATGATTCTTTTGAACATACTTAGATGGAGCCTTTTCTAATATATCTTCTTATGGTGTAGAAATTTAATACAAAAAACATGTATTGCCTAGATTCTCCTGATCTAACAATAATATTCTACTGTTAAATGCATAATCGCTTCTACAAAATCTTTGCGGAATTTGAAACATAATCACCAATCACAATATCATGAAGAAAGATCAATCACACATAACACATATAATTTACTCGGGGAAAGCATATAGCTAAAAAAAATACTATATTCTGTTATGTATTATATCATGGATCATGAAACAATTACATACAAAGCTCTAATCTAAGAGCTCTCACTACATTAGCTAACTGTCTCACACTATCATACAAAAATTGGCAAGTTACTTAGCCAATTTATTGTCTCTAGACAACTTGCCTCCACTACGCAATCCCAGCTGATAGCAATCCCTGAATGAATAGAATCCTGCTTGCCTTGACTACACAATCCTCATGGGAACATCCAATGTGTGTGTGGTTGCATGTGTGCAACCGGATAATTTCACAACTGATAGTTATCTTCCCTTTCACCTAGAACTCAACTGGGTTTCCACTAGATTTGACATGCATGCAATTAATAGTATTAAATCTTCAGTTGCATGTGAGGCCACTATTTGTGAATTAATTAATAATTAATTCACTTGATCTCTCACTAATGTATCTTTAGTTACAACTAGCACAACTGATTTAAACTACTTTACAACTTTCATAACTGCACTTCCAACTCTGTTACAACTTTGAATCACTCAGTTACAACTAAGTCCACTTGCATGTCCCACCAACCAACCTCTTAACTCGAAATTCCTTTAGCTAACTGATTTTCCACTTCAGTTAACTATTTCCAAGTGCCAATTGAGAATATATTATTATTTATTGTCCAAATAATATTAAGGGATAATAATAGTCAACATGCATCTATAAATAGACATGAAATCTATAAATAGAACTTGCACATACATTTATAAATAGACCTCATCTATAAATAGAATTTGCTCATGCATCTATAAATATACATCTACCTAAAAATAGCCAGAGGCTCCATCCTAGTGTAGGTGCATAATTTTCACTAGGATATTCTTGTTGAATCTCAACACTTCCTCTCAACAAGAAAGGGATTATCCTTCACCCCGATCCTATCTCTATGGTATTCGAATTTTCTCCTGGTGAGCGGCTTCGTCAAAATATATGCATCCTGGTATTTCGTAGGAATGTACTGAAGCAACATGATCATCCTTTTCACACAATCTATGATATTATGGTACCCTATTTCTATATGCTTAGATCTATCACGAAACACAGGATTAATAGAGAGTTTAATGCAACTCTGATTATCACAATGAAGAATTGTCGGATCTAAATGAGAACCAAACAAAACAACCAAGATCTTTCTCATCTAGATAGCCTCACATGCACCTTGACTTGCTGCCATGTATTCTTCTTCCGCTAAAATGAGTGCCACGGATCTCTGCTTCTTGCTGTACCAAGAAACAACTGTAGATCCAATGCTAAAGATCCCCCTTGATGTTCTCTTTCTATCTGATGGGTTGCCCACCCAATATGCATCTGTGAAGCCATGCAACTTCACCTTTTCCATCTGTCTGTATCATAAACCATACTCTGATGTGCCCCTCAGGTATCTCAGGACATGCTTGCCCACCTTCCAAAATATCTTGGTAGGCTTAACCATAGCTTGAGTCAGTTGGTTAACCTCATATCAAATGATCGGTCTCATGGTCACTAGATACATTAGTGAACCCACTAACTATCGATAGAAAATAGCATCCACTACCTCTCCAGAAGTAGCATCCTCTTTCTTCCAGTTTCCTGGAAGAGGAGTATCCATGGGTTTGCAGCCCTCCATTTGAAACTTACCTATTATCTCCATTGCATACTTTCCTTGATACAAAAAAATTTCACCATCTCGCTGCCATATTTCCAATCCAAGGAAATAATGAAGGAGGTCCATATCCTTCATCTCGAACACCTTTGATAGGTCCTCCTTGCATAAAGTGTATCAACTGCTCATTACCAGTAAATATTAAATCATCAACATAAAGAACATGATTAAAAGCTTACCCTCCACCACAATTTGGTATAGGTTTTCATCTTCTTCACTTTTGGTGAAGCCAAGTCCAGTGAAATAGCTGTCTATCCGAGTGTACCAAGCACGGGGTGCTTGCTTCAGTCCATACAACACTCTTTTGAGTCGGCACACATGAAAATCATTGTTGAATATCTTGAAACCTTCAGGCTTCTCTATGTACACCTCTTCCTCAATGATCCCATTGAGAAACACAGTCTTCACTTCCATATGATGAATGCGCCAGCCCATCTGTGCTGAGAGAGAAAGGATGGTACTTATGGAATAATACCTTGCGATAGGTGCAAAGGTATCTTCATAATATATCCCCTCTATCTTTGAGAAGCCTTGAGCCACAAATTTGGCTTTGTATTTCTCAAAACTCCCATCAGCATCTTGCTTTACCTTGTAGATCCATCTTGAACCTACCGCTGATTTATTAACCAGCCTTGGAACAATTTCCCAAGCACTATTTTTGACAATGGAGTCATACTCCTCCACCATTGCATCTACCCATGTGGGATCCTGCACTGATTCCTGAAAGGAAGATGGTTCAATCAAAATACATTTTCTCATGAGAGCCATGTATCTGGTAAATCGGTCAGGAGACTATCTTTGTCTATGATGTGAATTAGGGACTCCTACATTCTGTGCAGCATCAAGTCTCAGCCTATCAACTTCTGTAGTACGCCTTCTTCCAGTTCTGATGGTTGGCTCTGCGTGAGTGGACTCCTCCACTCCATGAACCTTCTCCTGTGGCTGATCCACATCTAGAGACTCATCTTTGGGAACCAACAGTTCCTCCTCCGCATGCAAGTCTAGCTCCCTCTCAAGTGACAATCGTATGGATTTCGCCTCATCGAATTTTATATCCCATTGCACCATAGTCATTCGACTGTTTTGAAAATACACACGATAATTATGGGGTGTTTCTGTGTACCCCACAAAAATCCCAACTTTAGCAGTCGGCTCCAGCTTCTTCCTGGCATTATTGGTCACATGCACATAAACAGATGAGCCAAAAATATTAAAGTGTGAAACATCCGGTTTCTTACCAGTGAAAGCTTCTTCAGGGGTACTCATGCCAAGTACTCTATGAGGACAATGGTTTTGCACATAAATTGTAGTATTGCATGCTTCCGCCCACAAATACATTGGTAGGCCTTGATCATGCAACATCGCTCGTGCTGCACCCACGATCATTCTGTTCTTCCTCTCTGTGACCCCATTTTGTTGTGGGTTATGAGGCACTATGAGTTCTCTTTGAATTCCTTCTTTGGTGAAAAAGTTATTGAATTTGTTAGAGATGTATTCTCCACCATTATCACTCCTCGGAGCCTTCACTTGCTTCCCGGACTCTTTCTCCACCAATGCCTTAAACTCACAGAACTTTTATAATGTTTGATCCTTCTTTGACATGAAGAATATCTATCATTTATGAGAAAATTAATCAAAAACAATAACATAGTACTTATGTTTTACTGTTGAAGCAACTGAGAATGGTCCACACATGTCTATGTGAAATCTCTCAAGGATCCCTGAAGCATGGTTCTCCTTCTCATGAAAGGTGGACTTTACATACTTCCCCATGGTGAAACCATTGTAGTGATCTAACTGAGCAAGTGTTCCCATTAGAAGTCCAGTAGATATTTTCTGCATGAATTTCAAGGCTCCATGATGAAGATGGCCCAATCGTCTGTGCCATAATTCGCCCTCATCCCGACTCACCACTTTTTCCGCCTTGCCCATCATCGAAGTGCAGCCATCTACCTCCAAATTGTAGAGATTATTAACTCGAATCCCTATCCTCTTGGCTTGACTCATTGTTTTATGTCACAAGAAAGCTTTTCCATCACTCAAAACAACGTCATAGTCTCTCTCCTCCAACAATGTGACTGAGACCAAATTTTTCTTTAGACTTGGAACATGCATAACATCTTTCAATTGAAATGGTTTATTTGACTCCCTTTGAAAGGTAATGGTACCAATGCCGGTAGCACTGTACCGTCCGTCGTCGCCCATCTCTATATGCATCTAGAGATATTTCTCCTCCAAGTCACTAAAAAGTTCCTTAGCTCCTGGCATGTGAAAGGAAGCACCACTATCCAAATACCACACCGATCCCAATTCAATTGACACCATGCATGCAATCAAAGAGAATTCAAGCTCAAATTGCGAGGCAAGGGCCTCATCAGCTGCAACTCCAACAACCTTCTTGTTCTTCTTCTTTTGCAGACAGTTAGTAGCAAGATGCCCATGTTCATGACAGTGAAAACACTTCACCTTGGACATATATAGCTTCTTGCCTTTAGACTCAGATTTAGAATGGAATTTATTCCCCTTCCCCTTCTTCGCCGTGGAAGCCAAAGCACAATCCTCTTCATCATCAAGATTTAATGAAGAGCCATCTCTGGTGTTCCGCCTGAACTCATCCTACACCAGATCCGACCACAGTCATTCCCAATCCAGAAATTTTTCCCGTCCGTTGACAGAGTCTTCATAACTGCGCCAACTCTTAAGAAGTCCCAAGAGAGACATGCTCACCAAATCATCATCAGCAACAATTATTCCCACACTCCCCAGTTCATCCTGACATTGGACAAACTTCATGAGATACTTTGGAATGTTTTCACCCTTTTCCATCTTGATCTTCCTGAGTTTATCTTTGAGCGCCAATTTCCTATGCTTTCTGCTGCTTTGGAAAAGATCCTTCAAAGCCTTCCACATAGCATATGGTGTGGCTTTCCCATGGAGGGTTGAGACAATGTGGTCTTGTACTCCCTCCAATAGAATCCTCCTCGCCTTTTCCACTTTATTTTGCCATGCATCAAGATTGGCAGCATCTAACAAAGCGGGCTTAGCAACATCATTGTCAATGAATTCCTTCAAGCCATTATCTTCAAGCACTGCCACCATCCTGTCCTTCCAATAAATTTAGTTTGAGCTACCCTCGAGTGAATACTCTAACCTCAAGCCATTGAAATCCATTTCGATCTTGAATCAGGTGTAGCACCAAGAAAGTCTTTTTGCAAATTTGAATTATTTCCACCAATAAAATCAGCTCCTGCTTCACTACTGTAATCTCTTGTGCTCTGATACCATGTAGAAATTTAATACAAAAAACATGTATTTCATAGATTCTCCTGATCTAACAATAATATGCTACTGTTAAATACATAATCACTTCTACAAAATCTTTACGGAATTTGAAACACAGTCGCCAATCACAATATCATGAAGAAAGGTCAATCACACATAACACAAAAAATTGACCCAGGGAAAGCATATAGCTAAATACCCCACTATCTTCTATCATGTATTATATCATGGATCATGAAAAAATTACATACAAAGCTCTAATCCAAGAGCTCTCACTACATGAGCTAACTGTCTCACAATGTCATACAAAAATTGTCAAGTTCCTTAGCTAATTTACTGTCTCTAGATAGCCTGCCTCCTCTGTGCAATCCCAGCTGATAGAAATACCTAAATGAATGGAATCCTACTTTCCTTGACTGCACAATCCTCATGGGCACATCCAATGTGTGTGTGGATGCATGTGTGCAACCGGATAATGTCACAACTGATAATTATCTTCCCTTTCACCTAGAAATCAGTTGGGTCTCCACTGGATCTGACATGCATGCAATTAATAGTAGTCAATATTCAGTTGCATGTGAGGCCACTGATTATGAATTAATTAATAATTAATTCACTTGATCTCTCACTAGTGTATCTTCAATTACAACTAGCACAACTGATTTTAACTCACTTAATTGAGTTAAACTACTTTACAACCTTCATAACTGCACTTCCAACTCTGTTACAAATTCGAATCACTCAGTTACAACTAAGTCCACTTGCATGTCCCACCAACCAACCTCTTAACTTGAAATTCCCTTAGCTAACTGATCTGCCACTTCAGTTAACTATTTCCAAGTTCTCATTGAGAATATATTATTGTTTATTGTCTAACTAATACTAAGGGATAATAATAGTTGACATGAATCTATAAATATACATGCAATCTATAAATAGAACTTTCACATACATCTATAAATATACCTCATCTATAAATAGAATTTTCTCATGCATATATAAATAGACATCCACCTAAAAATATCCCGAGGCTCCATCCTAGTGTAGGTGCATAATTTTCAATAGGATCTTCTTGTTGAATCTAAACATATGGTGCTTCATTGGGTTCTCCTTCTATATTTTTGTTATTTGATGAGGGAAAATATATATCACCATCATCTTCATTTGTTGTTATTTCCATTTTTGGAGATGTGAGAGACTCATCAATTACAACATCAATACATTCAACAATCTTCTGAAGTCTTTTATTGTAGCATTTATATGCTTTACTTCTAGAAGAGTAACCAAGAAATATTCCTTCATCTGCTCTAGGCTCAAACTTACCAAGTTTTTCATAATTATTATTGATAAAAAATTTTCTTCCAAAAAATCTAAAATGCTTCACATTGGGAAGATTACCATACCAGAGTTCATAAGGAGTTTTATCACTGTTGACACAAACATGAGGCTTGTTGATAATATTCACTGTAGTATGTGCTACTTCTCCCTAAAAGGTGTCAGGAGTCCCAGATTCATCAAGCATAGCATGATCCATTTGTTGAACTTTTCTATTCATTCTTTCTACCACACCATTTTGTTGTGGAGTTCTAGCTACAAAAAATTGTCTCTTTATGCCATATTGTTCACAGAAATCAAAGAATTCATTTGATATGTATTCTCCTCATCGGTCAGATATAAGACATTTTATTTTTAGATCCAATTCATTTTCAACCAAAGCTTTTAAGATCTTAAATTTTTCAAAGGCTTCATCTTTATGTTTCAATAAACCAATCCAACACATTCTAGAAAAGTCATCAATGAATAGAATATAATATTTTTCTCTAGGAGGCGCCTTTTCCTTACAGGAAGACATAAATCAGTATGTATAAGTTAAAGAGGATTACTTGCTAATCGTTCTTTGGCATTAAATTTCACCCTGGTTTGTTTACCAAATTGGCATGATTTGCATATGGTACTTTCAGGTAGAGTGATGTTGGGAAGGTCACGAACAACTTTGAATATGCTTGATTTTCTTATTTGAGAAAATCTCCAATGTCCCAATCTTCTATGCCATAACCATTTTTCTTTAGATTTACTTAGATAGCATTTCTCTTGACCACCTTTCAAGATATACATATTTCTTGGTGTTCTTTTTCCTTTTATTACAATCTTTCCTATGTCAAGTTTACGAACTATGCACTCGGTTGAACTAAAGACAAATTCATTTCCTTCATCACACATTTGACTCACACTCAACAAGTTATGGTTTAATCCATCAACATACATAACATTGTTAGCCTTAACCTTTTCTTTTATAAAAGAATATCCTTTACCCTTAATGATAACAGGATAGTCATTTCCAAAAGTAACATTCTTTTCCTTCTCTAATGCATTGTATGAAAGAAGTTTATCTTATCACCTGTCATGTGTTTTGAACATCTGCTATCAATGTACGATTGATTTTCTTCTCCTTATGCAAATAAAGAAATGCCACAAATTTCAAACTATAAGTATTTCTTTCTCCATACCTTGGAACTTGTAGGTATATTTTATTTTGGCTGAATTTTTCTCCTGCATTTAGATTCTTCATGTCCAAAGTTATTGCAAAATGAACATTAAATTTTGTCTTGAAGAGGAGAAAAATTGTTATACGTATTCTTCTTTATTCCTATCTCATTTCTTTGCTTTCTTGCTTCTATGGTCATGATGGTTTTGTATGCAACACATTGAGTAGCTTTACGACCAAAATTATGACATGAGAAACATTGTTGATTAAAGAAAAAATTTCATCGATCATGAACCCTTCTATTGATGTTTACCTTTGATTGATATTTTTGTCATTGTTCGTCCTTGAATTGAAGTGCTCATGTTTTACCTGGGCATTTTGTTTGTTCTTTTGATGAGTGACGAAGTGTTGCTGGTTGGCTGTAGTTGCATTTAGATAACTTGTTGCTGAAGACTGAGAAGATTCACCGATATATCCAAGACCTGTATTTACAAGAAGAGAGCATTGAACCTTGATAATTTCATCTAAGGTTTCAGATCCTTTAGCAAATCTAAGATTCAAAATTTTCACTTTCTCAATTTCATTTCTTAGACTTACTATTTCACATACTAATTTATCATTGTGCTCCTCCTTTTCTATGAGTTGATTCTTTAGAGCATCTATGGCTATTTTTTTATCTTCCAAACATATTTTGAGTTGATTGATTTCTTCAAGAAAACAATTTTCTCCTAAAGCATCCATAAAAGTATCTTTAGCCTCACTATTGTCCTTTTCAAATGCCATGAGCAGTCTAATTGTTCTTTTTCCTTTTATTACGATCTTTCCTGTGTCAAGTTCACAAACTACACACTCTGTTGAACTAAAGACAAATTCATTTCCTTCATCACACATTTGACTCACACTCAACAAGTTACGCTTTAATCCATCAACATACATAACATTGTTAGCTTTAACCTTTTATTTTATAAAAATAGATCCTTTACCCTTAATGATAGTAGGATAGTCATTTACAAAAGTAACATTCTTTTCCTTTAATGAATTGTATGAAAGAAGTTTATCTTTATCACCTGTCATGTGTTTTGAACATCTGCTATCAAAGCACCATTGATTTTCTTCTCCTTCTGCAAATAAAGCAATGCCACAACTTTCAAAATGTAAGCAATTATTTCTCCATACCTTGGAACTTGTAGGTATATGTTCTTTTGGCTGAAGTTTGCTCCTGCATTCAGATTCTTCATGTCCGAAGTTATTGCAAAATGAACATTAAATTTTGTCTTGTAGAGGAGAAAAATTGTTATACATATTCTTATTTATTCCTATCTCATTTCTTTTCTTTCTTGCTTCTATGGTCATGATGGTTTTGTATGCAACACATTGAGTAGCTTTATGACCAAAATTATGACATGAGAAACATTGTCAATTAAAGAAAAAATTTCATCGATCATGGACCCTTCTATTGATGTTTACCTTTTGATTGATATTTCTGTCATTGTTCATCCTTGAATTGAAGTGCTCATGTTTTACCTGGGCATTGTCTTTTTTCTTTTGCTGAGTGACAAAGTGTTGCTGGCTGGCTATAGCTGCATTTAGATAACTTGTTGCTGAAGACTGAGAATATTCACCGATATATCCAAGACCTGTCTTTACAAGAGGAGAGCGTTGAACCTTGATAATTTCATCTAAGGTTTTAGATCCTTTAGAAAATCTAAGATTCAAAATTTTTACTTTCTCAATTTCCTTTCTTAGACTTACTATTTCAAATTCTAATTTCTCATTGTGCTTCTCCTTTTCTATGAGTTGATTCTTTAGAGCATCTATGACTATTTTGTTCTCTTCAAAACATATTTTCTGTTGATTGATTTCTTCAAAAAAATAATTTTCTCCTAAAGCATCCATAAAAGTATCTTTAGCTTCACTAGTGTCCTTTTCAAATGCCATGAGCAGTCTAATATCTTGATCAGATTCTCCTTCTTCACTATTTGATAGACCATCACTATCTTCATGAGTATAATAATTTTTTCTATTGATGAAATGTTTCTTATTACCTTTTTCTAAATCCTTTCCATTTTCATGATTATATCTATGAGGAAATTTAGCAGTGTAATGATCAACTCTTCCACAAGCAAAACATTTGGAAGGAAGCTTACCTCTGGACCTTCAAGTGCAAAGTTGAAGTTTCTTTACAAAATTTATCTCGTCTTCTTTTGATACAAACCCTGATTCATTTTGTTCTTCCATTTCCTTTCCTTTTGCAGTAGCTCTAAAATAAAATTCTTTGACTTCAGACGGACCTCCTTTCCTCATTTCACATGCAGTCATAATCCCATGAAGTTGAACAATAGTAAGATTTTGTAGATCCTGCTTCTCTTCAATAGCAAACACTTTTGACTTGAATTTAGGAGTCAGAGATCTTAAATTTTTTTCTACTAGAGTGGTGTCACTTACGACTTCACCTAGATTTCTCATACGATTTATGATCTCATCTAGACGTAAAAATAAACTAGCGCATTCTAAGTTTTTCCTATTGAATTATGAGATTTTAGAGTTTAGCACTTTTTACCTTGGAATCACCTTCATAGCTCATAATGATTTTTTCCCATATCTCCTTTGCTGTATTTAATTGCATAAATTTGACAAATTCTGATTCAGTCAGACTCCCCAATAATGCATTGGCAACCTTTGCATTGGTTTCATAGCTCTTCCTGGCTATTGGATCTACTATAACTGAGGCTATATATTGGTAATCGCCTTCAAATATATCCCATACATCTGATCCAAGAGACTGAAGATAGGATCTTGTCCTTGTCTTCTAGAAGATTAAGTTGTTTCTGTTGAAGAGTTGAAGTCTAATAGATGTTGTCCCATCTTGATTTCTCATCTTAGATGATCTTCCTTCTAGCGATTAAGCTTCTTTAGAAGCACTTGCTCTGAAACCAATTTTTGGGAAAAATATTGAGGGGGGGGGGGGGTGAATCAACATTTACAAGAATCAAAATATTTTACTTTTATTTTACTAATTTCTATACGCGACTTTAATTAGCGAAACTAACGTATGTACATGGCTATCCTAAAATAAACTTGCGCATACCCAATTCAATTTACTGTTTAGATAGATATTCAAATACATTAGTTAGCCTAGATAATTAGTTATTTTCAGATATTTAAGCAGTAAACATGTGCAGTAATAAAAGAATAAATCATCACACAAGAGAATCACACATGAACACCAAGATTTAAGGTGGAAACCCATGTCGGGAGAAAACCACTGTTGTTTTCGTCTCTTTATTCAATATTTATTATATAGAAAACTTCTTACAATGTTGTACTAATGCAGACTCATATCAATACATAGGAATTTACCTACAGAAGGCTAAAAAATTCTCTCGTTCTCCAGCTACTACTGGAAGGTAGCTCCAACCCCCTGATCTCATTTACCAGCCACTATTGGAAGGGAGCTACAACCCCCTGAACAGAACACCAGCTTTTACTGGAAGGAAGATTCTACTTCCATACTGAAGAATTCAACCTTCATACCCACTACAGACAACATTTCATAAATTTTCACATTGGATCCAACAGCTTCAACACAACTCAATATAGATATCAACCCCAATAGCCATAAACCAAACTTTAAATAGAACCATGAGATCATTGTAACGAAAAAACAGTAATAAACCCAAACTTCTGAATTCATTCATATGCTAATCCAACCTGTGTGTATACACGCTTTCTTGCACACCAACCTGTGTATAGATATGTGTATAATAAAATTTTAGAATCTTGATGAGACTCAAAACAAATGTGAGGCATCGAGTCATAATTTTTAAGATTTACAAAACCCTTATTCTATCAGCATCATCCATCATAATTAATCACTCAGCCATTGACCATATTTGTACATAATCAACTAGAAGCATATATAGTACTCAAACAACTGAGATCTACATTAAGACTTCATTTACAGGAAATATAAATATTGAAAATACGATCAGATAACCTTTTCATTAATTTTTGGAAAACCCTAAAATACATACTCGCTTTTGCTGAAACAAACCCGCGTGTATACGTGCTTTCACCGTGACGAACCAGCGTATAGATCTGTAAATATTCAGGACTGCAAAAAGTTTCATATCGACAAAATTACTCAGATTATGCCCTTCACTTCAAAAAACATGCGCCAGATCACAGATCTAAACATATCACAAACATATCAAGAAAATGCATGGTCATTTCAGGTCTAGAGATCCTGATCCATCATTGTATTCATAGGTGAATAATAATTTCAGAGCTATCAATAAACTGTAACCCATTCCATGCAGATATACTTCAAACTTGATCATTCATCATACTAAAATTCATATGCTAATGCAACCTGTGTGTATACACGCTTTCTTGCACACCAACTTGTGTATAGATTTGTGTATAGTAAAATTTTAGAATCTTGATCAGACTCAAAACAGATGTGAGGCATCGAGTCATAATTTTTAAGATTTACATAACCCTTATTCTATTAGCATCATCCATCATAATTAATCACTTGGCCATTGACCATATTTTTACATAATCAACTAGAAGCATATATAGTATTCAAACAACTGAGATCTACATGAATACTTCATTGACAGGCAATATAAATATTGAAAAGACAATCAGATAACATATTCATTAAGCTTTGAAAAACCCTAAAATACATACTCGCTTTTGCTGAAACAAACCTACGTGTATACGTGCTTTCATCGTGACGAACCAGTGTATAGATCTGTAAATATTCAGGACTGCAGAAAGTTTCATATCGACAAAATTACTCAGATTATTCCCTTCACTTCAAAAAACATGCACCAGATCACAGATCTAAACATATCACAAACATATCAAGAAAATACATGGCCATTTCAGGTCTGGAGATCCTGATCCATCATTGTATTCATAGGTGAATAATAATTTCAGAGCTATCAATAAACTGTAACCCATTCCATGCAGATATACTTCAGAGTGAAGTATTCAATCAAAACCCATGCACATGCACTCCCTTTTCACTATGATCTTCTTCTCCTTATATAGGTTGAGCCTTTCCGAATACCATGACCCAAAACCACACAAGTTTTGATGGTATTCTTGGACAAAATCAAATAGAAAACACAATGCTCAATACTGTGGGCTAAAACCATGGTAATGACCCCTGGAATCATAAATTTAGAGCGCAAAAGGCATACACTACTTTCCTCGTTCTTTTTCGCATGTATACGCGACTTTGCCTGCACGAACTCACGTATAGAACCTTAAATATGAACATTAACCATATTTTTCTAGACCTTTTGTTAAACCATAACTATCTTATGCTAGACCTTCTGCTAAACAACTGTGCTTCACCAAAATCCATATACTTCAACTTTTGCAAGAGAACTTCAGTCTTTGCAAGAGAGTTTCCATCAAGGACAACATATGAAATCATAGGAATCATAATGCCAACAAAGAGATAACCAACCAGAGGAGTAGTAACTCAATGACACAGTTATAGATCTTCTAAGTCAAACTAAAGCCCATCCTAATGGAGGAAATACTCTTTTTGAGTGTTTTTTTCAAGGGTGACACAACTGACTCTTTTTGCTATCAAATATGGAAATAATGTCCCATTCCCGCTCGTTTTAGAATATATAATTTTTTTTTCTTTTTCATGTTTTAAAGCCTAAAAAGGAATAAAATAATGCCTATATTGTAGTGGAAAGAACGAGTGTCCAAATAAAAATGCTCTAGTTCCTAGGATTGGAACATTCCTATGCTCAATGCAAGGTGGAAAAACTAGTCAATGACACTCAAAGGAATGTTATTTCCACAAGAAAAAGGTGTCAAGTTGTAGAGTCTAAGTGATTGCATGGTTGATTTTGCAGAAAGAAATGGTCAAAAAGTGGTTTATACTTGAGTTCAAATGAAACCGATTTAAGGCCAAAAAAGTAAAAATAGTCAACATGCAATGAAAGAGTATAACTTAACATGTGGGAGCCTCTATGGTGTATAGCCAGAAATATAACAAAGAAGAAGGAGAATGAAGCTTCATCAGAAAGTCATGGTGGGACTAAAAATAACTCCCAAGCCTACTCATTTTTGCATCGTCGACAACATATGCTAGCGAGGATCTAACTAGGAAGCCCATGTAAAGGATGGGTCTACCATTATTTCATGATTTTATAAAACGACGAGCGAAAGTGGTTTGAGAACCATAACATAATGGGGTGACCTGGTGGCAACATATCGCAATATGAGGCTAGAATGCATAATGCAACAAAAAAGTGATATTCCCTAACCTATACGCCAATGAAGAAAATGATACTTTCCATGATAGGCCAATGATCATGGAATCAAAGTTGTGAAAAATATATCAAAGTCTTCATTTTACCCTGAAAGACAACCTATCCCAACACTCAAATCCAAAAGGTCAAAAAGTTTATAAAATTATAAAATGAAAATATAAACTTTATAAAAGTGTGTTTTAAAAAAATTGAGATTTAAAATATAAATAGGACCTTTTGAATTACCAAATTTCATTTGTGTTTGAAATAGTTTAGTGTTTGAGAACTTGGAGAAAATGTTTCGCAAACAAATTCCACCAGATATGTCAACCAAAACATCAATTGAACCTCCAGGTAATCCTCAATCCGATTTCTTAGTGAATTAAATGGATTTCAAGTGTTTTTCAATGAATTTTAATTCTATATATTTCTTTTTAGAATTTAACTCTACGTGTACGTGGGTTGAATAATGTGAAGTCCTGTATAAAAATCCCTATACGTGATTGTGTATGAAAGGCATCCGCATACACGCAAAATTAAATGAAAAATCATGATTTCTAATGGATAAAAACACTTGAAATTGTAGGATGTCGATTAGTTGGAGAGAAAGAGAACACAGTGAAGTGGAAAATGAAGTCATAAATGATCCATTATCATTGGATGCACTGAGAGGATGTGGATTGTTAAATTTTTTCAAAATTCCAAACATGAAAACCAACACAAGTTTGCTAGAGATGCTCATCAATTATTGGGATCCGAAGGAAGATGCTTTTATGATTGATCAAATGCCTTTGTAGATTGAAATAGAAGACATATATATCACTAGACTTTCCCAGAGAGGAGAGCTAGTCAATCTATGAGGGAAGGCCCGAGGGGGTCTTAATGTGGATGATTACATTGGCATCTACTGCACACTAGAGACTGAGAAGGTCAGATCACATATTCCAATAAAAAATGTGGTGAGGCTTCCCATAAAAATTCTCCTTTTTACCATAGTGAGGTTAGTAGAGTCAACATCAATACACCATACTTCTCGTCCTACCATGTCTTTGGCAGTATATTGCCTCTTAATAGTTTTTGACTGGTGTACAATGCTCCTGACCAACATGAAAAAGAAACTCACCTCAATCAGAAAAGGAAAAAAAAACATTTTGGATATGGTACCATTCTTTGTACATTCTTCTTTGAGAGGATACCAAGACTTCGTCCCAAAGTGTTTTCCACCATTAACAAATTTAGAGATCTGAGGATAGCTAGGTGGAATGATTTGATGAAGAGACTAGGGGGTGATGACGTCCCTATAACAACATTTGATGACGAGTTCTTCCTTTGGTGGGAAAAACAAGTCATAGAAATCAAGGACTACCCTTATGCAGGTGTGGAATTTCAAACATACCAAAATATGGTGCTCTCCAAAGGCGCTACATGGGGTTCCATCAGTAAAATTTTAAGATTTTATGTTATTTTATTTTTTTGGATTTTAAGAATATGATCTTAAAATTTAATTTTTTTTTTTTGATGAGACAAAAATACTACAAGATTGTTTGATCATGATACAAATTTTGGACCAGTGAGACCTGAGGGTCTACCTAGGCACAAGTATCATGATAGAGATGCAGAGAGCGCAACATCGAAGACTAAGAGAGTTATCCATGATGTTCAGAGGAACTTGGAAATTTTGACTCACCAAGTTCCTATGGCATCGGTAATAGACCTTCTAGAGGTGATTCAAAGATGCGTGGTAGGAGTATTACGATATTGGGTGAGGCTCTTTCGATGGGTGGATAATACCATCGTCTTCTTTCGTGATGCTCATCCAGGGCAGGGCCCAAAAACATAGATTATAGATGACTGATATTTTATGGACATGATTAGGCTAAAGCCCTAATTTTGTAGGATTTGTTTTCCTGATTTTGTATAACTTTTGGAGATATTATTTCTATCTATATACATACAGTTTCATGATGAGATGATCATATATACAGATAAATTTTGATTATTTTTTATTTTAATGGGATGAATGATCAATGTTCCAATCTAATGCTTGATTAGATATGGAATCAACAAATGAATTTTTTGATCATGGAATATGGATAAAAGTAATAAAATTAAGTGATCTTTGTAATATTCGTCCTCTCAGAAATTGGCGATATAAAAAGTGATCTCTCACATGATAAATGCTTTTTAATTGAGACACCACCAACTGCGAGTCCAAATATACTACTAACGAATTAAAACAAAGAGATATTGCTTCAGATAATAAGTTAATGATGGTAGTATATTCAACCATATTGTTTGAAGTAGGGCCAATACATATGCCTCTTGAAAATAACAACTGATTGGATGGATAGTAAATTATCCAAGCAACGAAAGCCAAATTCCAGGTGTGTCTACTAGCACCATCGAAAAACCTTAAATATACCAGATTATCCATCGATACCTACCAAAGTAGATAAAAAATATCGATATCACTATGAAACCTATAGAAATATATGAAAAATTATATACAATATCTACAAGACAAAGAAAATTCTAGGCAAGAGCCTAGGCATAATACTTCCTAAGATAGAGCCTATTTCTGGGCTTTAAAAACACATTTCCATTGAAGTTAACCAACTCATAAGATGCTTTCTTCAAGAAATTTTTAATTATGAATGGACCATACCACATAGGTTTGAACTTGCCTTCCCCCAAGATGTATTTTTCTTTGTCATAAAACAAGACAAGGTCACCTTCATAAAAAACCCTAGGACATACAACCTTATCATATTGGGTTCTCACTCTCATTTTATGAGCCTCATTGATTGCAGCTACATCTCGACGTTGCTCAATAAGATGTTCCAAATGAAAAAGGAGTTCCTCAAGGCTAGATGTGTCTGGAAGAAGTTCTACTGCTAATTTAAGAGATGGAATTTCACTTTCCACTTGAAAGATCGATTCCAAACATTAATCTAGTTGAAAAGGAGTGAAACCCGTGGCAGTCTTAACTGACATATGGTATGCCCAAAGTGCAGGATATAACATGATATGACAATTGTATAGAGCTTTATTGATTGTCATTTGCAGGATAAATTATAGGGATTTATTCATGGCTTCAACCTGACAATTGGCTTGAGGATAGTAAGGTTACGAATGCTCCCGCCGGAAAACCAATTTCAGAGCCAATTCAAACATCATCTTATTCTGGAAATGGCTATCATGGTCAGTGACAATATCCTTTGGAATACCGAAATGAGAAATGACTTGGTTGAATAGGAAATGAGTTGTTTTCTCACCATCATTCGCGAAATTAGGCATAACTTCGACCCACTTCGTAAAGTAGTCCCCCACTACGATAATATACTTATGACCCTTTTTTGAAGGCAAGTTACAAGTTGTAAAATAAATACCCCACTTTGTGAAAGGAACGAAGGTGATAACAAGAAAAAGAAGAGCTAGATGAGTCTTTTCCGAGTATAAACCTGACAAGGATGGAATTGTTTTATTGCTTCCACACAATCCATGAAAATCGAAGGCCAAAATTAGCCTACATGCAAATTTTTTTGGGTTGTATCAAGCCAAGATAGATGAACACCAAAACCTCCACTATGGCAATTATTCTGTTAGTCATCCATAATTCTGATGATATCCAAAGATGAATAAATAACCAATCTTAGATTTCTAGAAATAATATTTCAAAGAGACATTATGAGTTCTAGAAATCTCACTGCCTTCATCATTTTGAGTCTGTCAGTTCAAAAAAATCTTCATCTATGTCTCCTAAAAAGGTTATCCTATTGTTTCAAAGAAGAAAACTCATTTCAGGCTATTTATCCCTGTTTTTATTTAGTCCATTTCCCTCTGAAAAAAGCCCATTTTCTCCTTATTTATCCTTCATTTTCCTCTAAAAACTCCACTTTTTCCTTCACTAAAATTTCTCATTTACCCATGAAAACCACTTTAAACCTATAAAAACCCCTTCGTATGGTTTAAAATTCCTTTTTATACCTATTGGAACTTCTAAATTGGCCTAAAACCCCATTTTTGGCCTAAGAAGCAGTGTTTTTTAATTAAAAGGTTTAAGCCCCTAAGGGCTTAAAATTTTTGGCCCCTTTCCTCCATATGTCCAAGCTCAATGACCAAGCACCCAAACCCCCATTGCATTGGCATTTCTTCTATGAAAACACATTTCCTTTGAAAAATTTTCCCCACTGATGCGATTAGCTCCTTTTCCCCTAGCCCCTGGTCACCCTTCCTCCACAGGATCGTGCCCGAGAGTTTTCCCTCTACCCAGGGGACCCACCTTTCCCGCTCCCATTCCCTTCACAAAAATCCCATTCCCCATGAATAAACCTTTCCCCGACCATTTTTCTTCGACATGATCCTAGCCGTCGATCTGCAATATCTGACGGCTAGATCTGTTTCTTCCACCCCTTTCCCTTACCCCACTCCATAAACCCTGAGCTCAATCTCAACCATTGATATAGATCCAACGGATCTTATCCCATATCCCATTACGTCTTTCCCCGACCATCAAACCTATTCATCTCCACACTGATCCCCACTGTCGGTTGACTTCATCCGACGACTCGCATTCACCCAAGCCTTTACCACCGTCGATTGACCTTTTCGCTCCAAGAAAAATTAGCCCACGTCACCATATGGCCCATATTCCACCCACAGAAAGCCCAACCAATCTCCAGCCAACACCTGTCTCCCACTAAGCTCCCGCCAGCACACCTTTCCATCGCGCTCCTCTCTGCACTGTCGGATCTGCCCCCCTCATCCAACATTTAGGAGCGCATATCGCGTGCATTTTCCTCCTGAGGTTTAACACCTCATTTCCATGTGAAACCATTGGTTTCGTAAAGGACGTGTGTTTTTAAATCATTCGATCGCGTTTGTTTTACAAAAAATCACTTACCACCCATTTGTCGCGCGAAAACCACTGGTGGTTTTCAAAACCACTTTTGCCCATTTTTTCGTGCCCAACTCCATTTTAAACCCTTTTTTCGTGTTTTTCTCCATTTTCCCCCTCTACAGCATTCCTCCACTACTCCTCCGCCACTCCTCAGCCTCTGCACGCAGTTTTTCCAACCCTGCAGGATTATATAATGTGTTTATTGGTTTTTACAGTTTCTATGGCGGTTTTAAGGGCCGAAAACCCTCCCACAGTCCATAAAAGGCTGGGAAAAAAGGCAATGAATTTCACAGACCAAACATAGGCAAAGTAATGAAGAAAGGGATTTCCATGGTTTCATTTCATGGCTTGATCAGTGCTTATAAGCACGGGTTATACAATCAAACCCTCGACGCACCAGAAGAGACCCTGCACACAACAAAACAAAGAAAAATCAGTAAAATAGGAAGAAAGGCCAAAGAAACAGAGATTAAAAGCTTAATCTAGTGATTAAAATACAAATACACAGCTAAAGATAAACTGAGAAAGCTTTGAAGAAATTCTGAAAGGGGTTAAAGGCTAAAACAATGGATTAAAGGGAAAGCCAGCGAATTGTCACAGTGAAAAGGGTTAAGGTAGAAGATTCAAGGATTAAAAGTTTAATATTAAAATTTTAATGATAAAACATAGTTTAAAGGTGGATACAGTCAGCAAAAGGACAAATTGAAGACTGAAGAAGGCATGATCAGCTTCAAAAACACAAAATCAGAGTCAAAATAGAGTATCAAGGTATAAAAAGACAGACAGAAGTGTTAAAAGTTTAAATTAGCAGATCAAGGCTAACAGAGCCTTAAAACACAGTTTTATGATGAAATCAAGGCAAATCAAGCTTAAAGATAGCCTCGAATATATCAAAGGGGAAGTTATTCACTTGATAAGCCAAGAGTGACACCTTTCACTTCCTTTATACCTCAAAAGACAAATAGACAGTTATTACACTAAAGGAGATATTTTAAATGGTCAGAACAGTTATTGTAAGGACAAGAAAAGGTCCTCAAAGTCAATATTTTTAGCTATTTAATCCTCAGGAAGTAAAAGACAGATTTATTACACAGAGAAGTAGTTGAGAGACATTCCTACCTTATGCCTTGCATGGTTTTTAAGGATAAGAATGTGTTTACTGTGTCATTAATAACATTTTGAACCTAGATAGTTCCACCTCCTCATTTGTAGCATAAATAATGTGGTTGAACTCATTGTATGGGGGCATTTGATAACTCTATGAAGTAATACATAGTTCTGCTGAGATTGAAAAGAAATTGATGTACTGGAACCTATGGATGTTTTGACCTGTTTTTGGATGGAGAAAGCTCTGTCATTGGATCCCTGAGCTTGGCTGTTGGTGAAGTATTCTAAATTGTTTAATGTTTTTCCTATTTCCATTCTGTTTTCATCATCTCTTGCTTGCAGTAGAGTAAAATTTTCAGGCTAAGAAATGTCTCCTAGAAGCACCTTAGACCTGTTTACTCTTCACTGTCTTTATGTTTTCATATGCTAAAGGTTTTATTGAGTAGTTTGATTGCTTTTCAACCCTTAAGCTTGTTTATTTCAAGAATAGTTCAATACATTTGGCCTCAATATGATTTATGGTTTTCCTTGCTTCTTATTGACACTTTAAAAACTGTTTCTGAAGTCTCCTTTCAAAGTACCATTGTCCAAAGTTTGCCAAAGAGGTCTGTTTTGATCATACCCTTTTTACTTTCTCAAATAATTGTTTTGAAGGTATTTATAGCTGTAATAATAGATGTTTAGGAGTTCCCTCTTCTATGAATGCAGTTATTTGTGAATCTTGAATGTTTTCTTATCCTTGACAGTGAAATGTTTGATGAAATAGAGCGTTCCTCGACTCTTAGATTTCATTTTGAAAGTTTGTCTTGAAATTGTTATTTGTTGAAGTGTGATTTGTAGAATTCATGGTGATCCCTGTCTATAAAATAATTCTTCATGTTCAAATGATGCTTTAAGTCCCTTTGTCGAAGAGTACATATAATTAAGGATTCTTAACTACCCTTAGTTCTACTTTTCATTCTAAAAACCTTGATGTTCATTTGATTTCACCTGAAAAATTTGTAGATCCAACATCCAAGTTAGATTTTCCCTTTGATACCCCTAATTCATCTACAAAATTGTTACAAACTTCCATTTTACTCCATTTCCCAATGACTTAGAGATTTCTGTTTTCTACCTATGCTGACTAGATCATCATGTCCCACAAAACAATCAAACAAACTCATGCTTAATAACTAGTGTAAAATCACCTTTTTCAAACAAACAAATCATATCTTTGAAAATATATTGAGAGATCCCTCTCTGAGACTAGGAGGGATAGATCCTAGAGCTCTAAAGACTGGTTTATATGTTGCCTTGTCATTTGGTTTACCTATCAGCCAAATCATAGGAACCCAACATTCTAGCGATCACAGTGGGACCTTTTGAGTAAATATCCATAAGCAAGACACTCAGTATTCATTTAAGTAAAATATAGCTTCTTCAAGCACTACCAGCATAATGGTAATCATGATAGGATCTGTCTGAATCAGTGGCAATCTAAGTAAACCTTAGGATTCTAAGAGACCCTTATCAAACCTTGAAGAAATTAGCTAGATAAGCCATAGAGTAGACTATGTTTGTTTCATCACCTTAGCTAAGTGTTGAACGAGGTATAGGACACTCTCATAACTAGAGAACCACATAAAACTCAGAAAAACCCAAAAACATTTCAGATTGGTTTTCAAATAAACCATTGGTGGTGGACCATAAAACATTCTACCTTCAGAAAAGATAAAAATTTCCACCTGGTGACTCCACTAGCCCCAGTAGGCCTATTAATCTTCTATATCTCTAGATTTCCTTAAATATTGTGTTAATCAGACTTGAGGAAGTTTAGAAGCCTAGTTATCCTATTATAGAAATCACTGTGAGAGGAAAACTTTTGAAAAATAGTCCTAAAAACCTCTTCCTCTCTAAATTTTGAAAAAATGAAATCTGGCTTCACATAGGGTCCATACTAGATCCCATACAGATCCTAATCCCCTACAATAGTTGATAATCTAGAGAATATTTTGTGGCAAACTTATAGATCTAGAAAACCAACTACTGATAGGACCATCCTAAGAACAAAATTTGTCCCTAAAGATCTTACAGTTTTAGAAGATCCTCACTTTGACTTACCTTACACAAAGAACCTATTCAGAAATAAGTCTCAAAGTGATTTAAATCAAGCTGATTTTGAAACCACAGATTTTCAACAGAGCTTTAGCAGAGAGGCCTCACCTTCTACTCCACCTGATTCTCAGCTTCTCCATCATTTCAGCTCCTTCCATAACAAATATGCTCATCATCAGTTTGCTAGCCCAAGTGTTTCTTCCACTCCTATCCACACATCCACTATTCAAAACACTCCATTTCAACCCACTTTCCCTCTTGTAAATCCACCTCTTGTAAATCCCCCATTATTTCCAATCATGGCAGCATGGTATGCTCCACTAGTGCTACCACAACCCATGGTTCCCTTACCAAATGATTACCAATCCAAAATTCCCCATTTCATTGGAAATGAACCTACTACTGCCCAAGAGCACATAGATAAAATGAATGATGCCTTTGATTACATGGAAATAGAAGAAGAGACCATTAAGATGAGAATTTTTTCTCAAAGTTTAGGAGGAGAAGTCAAGAAATGGTTTAAAAACTTAGCTCCTCACAGCATAAATGATCTCCCTTATTTATATCAAACATTCATAAAAAAATGGGAAATTAGAAAGAACCCTCTCCAAATCCTTTCAAAATATACCAATCTCAAAAGAAACAGTGGGGAAAGTGTTCATGATTACTGCACTAGATTCAATAGTGTGTATAATGCACTTCCTCCAGACATGAAACCTCCACTAGGCCTAGCCTTAGCAAAATTCCTAGAAGGTTTTGATCTTGAAATGGCCTACCAGCTAAGAGAAAGAGACCCCTCAACCTTAGAAGATATGCAGAGGGGAGCCATGAGTGTAGAGGAAAATCTGATTGAGAAAAGAGCTAGGTTGAGAGAAGAAAAAAGAGTTACATACAAGGATGATACAATGGCTTCAACCTCATCATCAGATACTAAAATTGATAACTTAGTGAAGGTAATGGAGAGGATGCTTGAAAAGATAAATTTGAATGATAGAATGCCTCCTAGAGAAAATCAAAACAAAAATAGAAACCAAAATATGAGAAGAGACCCTAATCAAGATAGGCAAAGAGATGATGACCAATAGATTAGGCCTCCATTTCAACAAAACTATGTTGATCAAGAAGAATAAAGGGAAGTTGAAAGGTTGGAAGAAAATCATGTAAACTTAATATTATCTGACAGTGAGACAAATGTTTTTCTCACTGAAGAAGAACAAGGATTCTTCTCTTCAGAAAACACTGAATACAATAATGAGGATTCTGAAGATTACAGATTGGGGTTTGAAAATGCTATCATGGAGGTACATAAACAATACAATCTTAGAAGCAAAGGTAGCCCAAAGAGTTCCAGTGACAAAAACACTAGTACTGTTGTTAATAAAACCTCAGAAAATCAGCCTAAGAAGACAACAAGTAACACCAACACTTTAGCCCAGAAAGATGATCAAAATAAAGACAAAAACATTTAGCAAAGTGTTGAACAAAGCTGCCCTAGTACTTCTATTAGTGGCCCTAACAAATCTGTCCCAAATAACAGTCCAAATAAAAATCAGCAAATTAGAATTGCTGAAAGAATTGTAAATGACAAAACAAATGTAAATATGTCAAGAACAATAGTTCCTTTCAGCCTTGAAGGGGAAATTGAAAAAATCAAGATCACCATACCCTTAGCTGAACTAATAACTCAGGATGTATATAAAAAACAAGTTTTGAAAGCTTTGAATATGGGTAGTGACATTGATACTTTAAACTTGACATATGATAAACCAAAATTATTATTTGGTCCTAAAGTTGAAGGAAAATACCAAGAAGGAGTTGTCCCTCCCTTCTATGTCAGCTTGAATATACATGATAAAATCTTGCACAATGCCATGCTAGACTCAGGTGCTTCTCACAGTCTTATGCCCAAAGTATTAATGGAAAGCCTAGGCTTATAAATTACTAAACCATACAAAGACATGTATTCTTTTGATTCTAGCAGGGTCAAATGCTTAGGCTTAATTAAAGATTTGTGTGTTAACTTGTCCCAAATTACTGCTAAGAGTCTAGTAATGGACATAGTGGTAGCTGGAATTCCCCCTAAATATGCCATGCTTCTATCTAGATCATGGGGAGCTAAAATTCAGGGTAGCCTTCAAATGGACATGTCTTATGCCACCATCCCAGTGATTATAAAAGGAATTCCACATGAAATACATGGTGAGCAATATAGATAGACCAAACAATTATCCTATCTACTCCATCCATTAAAATTTGGATTCCTTTATCTTATATAATGAGGATGAAATCAACTAACAAGAAAAGGAAAACAAAGGAGAATTCAGTCCACCAGAACAGTCAAATCTGCCATTAACTCAAGAAAAGAACAGTCCAGATTTTAGCAGCCTTGAACAACAGAAAGAAAATGAAAATGAGATTGAAATACCTTGGAAAATAAACTTTGATGGATCTTGTAGCAAAATAAGTGCAGGGGCTGGTGTATGGATACAAAACACAAACAAAGGATTTTCCTATAAGCCGGATTTTCCATGCACAAATAACATTGCTGAATATGAAGCCCTCTTTATTGGCCTACACTTACTCAAATATTTAGGAGCTAAAAGAATATCAGTCCAAAGAGATTCTGAGCTAATTATCAGACAGATCAAAGGGGAATATTCAACCACCACCTTCTATGGAACCTTCCTTGTTGATAGGGCCAATCCCATAATAATAGGGATCCCAACTCCCTCCTTCCCCATCTATAAAAGCTTGCTCAGATCCATGGCAAGCTAGTCTTGAAGTGCTGAAGCTTTGCATCTCCTATTCACAAGTGCCTTTGTGCTGAAAAGAATCCTTCCTTTCCCTTAAGGCCCAGTCGAGCAAGGAGACCATTGTCACGAGACTCTGGAGAGGTTTCCCTTTCCCCCGGCGAGCTTTGCGAGACGTGGACGACCGGAGACCCGCGCGAAGGAGGCTGAAGCGTCAGAACTTGGTTGTAACTTCTATTCGTTTACCACTTTAATAGATGACTATGATTATGGTTCCACTCCTTTTTCCATTATGTTAATGCGAGTAATGTCTTTTCTGACCGATGTTTAGTTACGTATGTTGGTTCCTATGCTTGTATCTGTTTGTTCTTTCTGTGTGCAGGTGTTCATCCACGGAGATCGTGGAAGGATTGTGATCTGCCAGGACTGAAGGACGGGGGCATCTCTTTTTCAGATCGAGCGCTGGAGTCCAGGTAGGTTCTTATCCCAAATCTTTCATTCGTAACTAGGAGCCTGCGTCATAGCATTGTTTGTTTGTTGCTAGACCCCTGCTGGGCTAGTAGGGATCGCCTCTGTCCGCAGAGGGGATTTACCTTCCCACAAATTGGCGACTCCACTGGGGAGCCGTCCGGTTTTCCTTGTCTCGTTTATGATCGGTTCGCTTTGATTGTTTCTCCTTGCTTGATGAACCTTCTGGGTTGGGTTCTTTCATTATTTTAGCCTTGTGGTTTGCTTAGCTTGTGTTGGTCTTTTTCTCGGATTAGCTTGTTTTTAGTTTTCATTGAAGAATTCGACTGGCGCGGGTTTTTACCTGACAGTCGCGCCACTTGGCGCGTGTTGCATTTGTCTGTCTCGCGCCACTCGGCCTCTGGCGCTAGTTTCAAGGCCACGGTCGCGCCACCCCTGTGACTTTTTTGAATTTCTTCAATTTTTGGCTTTCTGAGCTTGACCAATACTTTTCTTCTTGATTTCCTGATTGTTTGAGTGCATTGGAGTCTGGTTTGACTGGAATTCACCGCTATCCTTTGGTTGTTTGCCTCTATCTATCGGTTTCACGATTTGAGCCCTAGGGCATCTAGTGGCATAGTGAATCGAGCCCTCCTTGGGAGCTTTGGTATCTTGATTGTCCTGTCGACTTGTTGCTTAACCCTCCATGCCCTCTTAGCAGTATTTGATTGTTTTGTTGCGTCTTTTGGGTGTTTGTTCGTTCTTTCATTCAGGATTCGTTTGCCCTTGCTTTGGACCCAGATCACACGGTCCATTGGGGTGTTTTTGAGTCTTTCTTCGATTTGAGGGACTTTGGGTCGATTTAGAGATTTGGTTGCTTGCTTGGTGAGTGAATGTTGTTTGCTTTGCTCTCTTAGTTATCATTTCTCTAATTGTTCCTTTTGTTTTCAGTGCACATTAACCATTAGACATTGAAAATTTTAAAAAAAATATAATCTCTTTTGTTTTTTTAATTAGTGCAAATTGTCATCTTTTCCGTATCACTAGTGATTAGTGTTTGAATGAAAAATGTGCAATTGCATTAGTTGCATTAGAGATATTCTTGTTTGTATTCCGTTCATTTCGTTTGTATTAAAGCTCTCAGCTCTCATTTAACTAGTTTTCATCGAACGAAATGTTGCATCGTGGCATATAGCTTGCATTTAGGAGACACTACATACGATAAGGCCTGGAAATTGAAACTTAATTGAAGATCAACTGTAAAATTCATTCAATTAACCTAAGGCAGCATTGGAACTTAACGAAACATATTTAGAAAGTCTAGGCTAGAGACGTGTTCCGGCGTCGTTAAACCTAGCAGTTGTCGTTCGCCGTTCGGCTTTAGACAGCGCTAGTACGGACTTGTGCTCCCCGTACCGTCGCGTATATAAAGGGAGACCCCTCTAGGTTTTCAATCCTTTATCCACAGGAAGCCGAGTCTGCCGCCCTATACCCGTGATACACCGAGCACAGCATTCGGGGAGACTACCTGCACGTACGGAAAGTCCTTGGTCGATTTCTGTTTCATTTTTGAAACCAAGGTGTATATTGCAGTTCACGGATATTTGGTACACCCTTTGTGCCTAGTTTTTCTTGAGTAGTCATTTGGTCTTTTCTGACTCCCTAAACTTGAAAAGACCGTCAAGCGCTTGTCCTTTCACGCTTGTATCAACTCTGAAAGAGATAGAGTCATCTTTTTATCGTTTCTCGACTCTTAAAACATGAAACGGTAGAGTTTTGTTTCAATGTCATAAAAAATTAACTGCCCACGGAATATTCCCGGTTAAAGTTAGTTTCCTTAGGGTGTTGTTCTGAAGTTCGTTTTTGATGGCAACTTTTTCAGAGTTTACCAACCAAGGAATCCCTTCAGAAGGGAATCCTGGTCATTTTCCTCCTCTTGGAAATGTTGGTGCTCCTTATATGGCAACGTTGTCCCTTCCTGGGTTAACTGTTGGGTTGCCTGTTTGGTTGTTCTCAACCTCTGTCGTTCCGAATGTCTCAGTTACTGGTCAATCAGCTCCTCCACCCGAACCACATCATGTTGATTCTAAGGTGGACCTCTCCCCTCCTTCGCCTGTTTCTGAGTCCTCCTCCTCCTCTTCGCCTGGTGAAAGTCTGGATTCAAGTAACCAGGTGGCTAAGAAGAAGAAGAAGAAGACGAAGAAGAAGAAGTCCGATAAGCGAGAGGCTAAATGTACGGCTACTGCCTCCGAGACGTCTCCTCTTGATAACCCTTCCAACCCTCCTCGGAAAGTCAAGTTCCCCTGCATGTTGTGCACGGGAGACCATCTTCTTCGAGACTGCCCTGGCATTCCCAAGGTACTCGAAGTATGGTCCAACGGTCGCCCACCGTTGTCTTTGGCTTCCGGGAGTCAGGTTGGGGGCACTAGTAAGGCTCCTAAGAAGCAGGGTAAGATCACCAATCCCTGTAAGTTGTGTGAAGGGCACCATGCTATTCACCTTTTTCCTTATATGGATGAAGCCAAGCGAGTCTTGGACAAACTGACTGTTTCTACACCACGCCTCCCGGCTGGTTATAAACAGCTTTCTTTGAGTCTTCCACCGGCTGATGCCATGATTGGTCAAGGGTCATCCTTGGTTGATCCCACTCCTCCAGAAATTCAGATTCAGGAATCCGTTCCCGACCAACCATTGGTCGTGGGATCGGTTGAACTGGCCCCATCTGCGGTGCACCAGGTCTTTTCTGTTGAGAGTGGACCCCACAACCCTCATGTTATTCTGGTTTCTTCAGATTCTTCAGACTTGGAGAGAGATTCTCCTGTCCCTGTACTTCAAGAAGTTTCTCCTCCGCCTCCCAAGATGGAGGCTACGGAGGATTTTCCTCCCGCCTTCGAGATGGAGGTCATGGAAGAGGCTTCTGCTTTCGTAACATCAGGGGAAGACCTTCGCATTTTGATGGTAGCCCCTCCGAGTAGTTTGGTCGCTTCCTTTGACTGGAATCGATTTGCAGGATTTCGCCTTCCGTCTTATGTGCCTTTCGAGATCACAGTACAGGCTCTTGGTCTGGTTGTACCTAGCACCATTATAGACGAAGGTGCCTCTGTTAGTATTCTGTCTTCAACTACCTGGCAAGCTTTCGGTTCGCCGCCGCTTGCGCCCGTTACGCAGAATCTGTTGACATTCAATAGAAGAATGAGTCAACCGTTGGGGATCCTTCCAAGGTTACCTGTTACTTTGGGAGGTAAAACCGTCCATATGGATGTGATGGTCGTTCCAGGCCCCTTGGATTTCAATCTGTTGTTGGGGCGCGATTACACTTATGCCATGGGAGCACTTGTCTCCTCCCTCTTTCGCGTGATGTGCTTTCCACATGAAGGACGCATCGTGACCATTGATCAGCTGTCGTTCTTTGGTCCTAATATGGCATCTGGTCCGCCATCACCCCCTCCTAGTTTCTATCCACCCGTTGTATCTGCTCCACCGCGGGTCAACTATGTGGCTACCTACCCCGTGCCTGTGCTCAGTGATGATGCCGTCGTGCATCAGGTGCTGGGGGCATTGGGTCCTGACTTCCAGGATGTTTTCCTTCCATCGGGAGTGGAACTCTTGGAAGCGATGACTTCTTGTTCATTATGATGAAGTCGGTCGGAGCATGGTTCCTTGTCTTGTGTCAAGCTCCTTAAAAAATGAAACAAGGTCGTCGGAGCAGAGTTCCTTGTCTTGTGTCAAGCTCCTTAAAAAATGAAACAAGGTTGTCGGAGCATAGTTCCTTGTCTTGTGTCAAGCTCCTTAAAAAATGAAACAAGGTTTATCGGAGCAGAGTTCCTTGTCTTGTGTCAAGCTCCTTAAAAAATGAAACAAGGTGTTTGAGGATAGTTCTTTTAATGTGTCAACCTCGTTAAAATAATGAAACATGTTCCTGTTCAATTCGAGTCTTTGATAAGTTCTCGTAAAATACCAGTCGAGTCTTTAGGTCTCGTAACTTGAACCTTCATTCCCTCCATCTGTTTACTCAGGTGCATAGAATTAAGCTTGGGGGGCATGTACCTCGAATTGAGTCACCATGCTGGGGGCATGCTTAAGTTTTCAAGCATAGTTTGTTTCCGTTTCAAGCTTGTGTAAAAATGAAACCGGTTTCAAGCATAGTTTATCTTTGTTTCAAGCTTGTGTAAAAATGAAACCAATTTCAAGCAGAGTTTCCTGATTTCAAGCTTGTGTAAAAATGAAACCTTTCCCTTTACCTCTCGTGATTGCCATTTCATCAGCCTGTTTTGTCAGATGAGCCCTGGTTTTCTCACTCCATCGTCATTATCTGCTTGGCCGATCATATGCCTTCACTTGGTTGTTTTACCTTTTCCTGAGGAACCGCTGCGATGAGTGGTCTTGTTAGCCAGCCTCTTGACCTTTAGTTGTTTTGAGTAGTTCCATCATTACCGGAACCAGTTGCTACCCTTTATACCACTCGTTCCTCCAGGAGGAGTCAACTTTCAGCTCTTTTCTGACTCTGTAAAGATGAAAAGATTGCCGAGGCCCTTGTCGTTTCGATCTCGTTAAAATGGACACGAATCGACATCCACCCAGTATAAGTTTAACCCTTTTTCGGGCTGGGATGGATTGATTACGAAAAAGGAATACCCTAGCCTTTCGCGACTAGGAGGTTTTCCTGGATGTTGTTTTCTACCTTTTCGGATCTGGGGAACTATTTACGAAAAGGGACCTTTGGAGTTTTCTTTTCCGCTGTCTTTTCAAACTCTCTAAACATGAAAAGACGCCGAGTTCTTCCTTTGTCAGACTCGTTAAACCCTGATAACATTGGATTTCGTCGAAATGACGTTATTCGAGTTTCTCCTTCCTAGGACTCGTTAAATGCACTAGGATGGATTCGCCCGAAGGGCGGACTTATATTACAAGCATATGCTATCCCCTTCAAGCTTGTTATCAAAAATAATTGGGGTACTCGCCAGAAATGGTGAGGGAAAAATGGAACCATCGTCGTTGTCGTCGGCAGTATGTCGCTCTTGAACATGGCACTTGTCTGCATTCGTGTTGGGTTGGGGACATCTCATCTCGTTGTTTCACTTTGCTTCCATGGGTTTGGGTAATCTCTTTTGACCTCTCATCTGTTCACTGCCTCGTCGCCATGACCTTTGATCTGTTGATGTCAAATACTGCCAAGTCCATTGCCGTGCCGTTTATATGTTCAAGAGAAGTTGGCCTCTGCGGATATCAACCTTCCTCTGTTTCTCATATGATCCTAATTCACAACAAAACATTATGTTCCTCTGTCTCGTGTCGATGATGTGGGAATCATTATGGCCCACCTTCGATCAAGATCACTTCCTGTCGACTTCAACTTATTATCCAGGAAGTTGGTCTAGAGACTCCTGATGGTACCTTGGGGCCTGCATGCCTTAATGGCAGGTTCGTCGCATTCGACGAGAGGTTTTCATTATTGACCTCCGATCGGATGATTCTGCGGGTGTTCGACGTCGGCTCATTTATTCACACGCCGTGGATTGTACCTGTAGTACCTTGAGGACCATTGTCATTATTGGTGGTTCCTCTCGCGTCTGTTAACGGCTTTCATCATTGGCTGGTAATCAGGCGATGTTCTTGCATGTTCGACATCAGCTCACATATTCGCGTGCTAGAACTTGTACTTATTTGGGTCGAGATGGAGCGCAAGACCCTGGATTGTGTCTGTTGTAATCCAGGCTGCGATTGTGGATTATTGTCATGACTCAATAATTGGATGGCTGCGACCATACCTGAGTCTATTTGTTTGATCTTAGTTGGATGGCTGCGCCCATACCCTGGATCCGGATTATAGCATACTCTGTTCGGATGGCTGCGTCCATACCATATATATACATCATGTACTTGAGATATCAGTTGTATATGTCTGTGCAGGTTTTCCGACGGCGGGCCTTCAGTTGGACATGTTCTCGTAAAGCATTTCACCCCTCTCTCTCTCGGGCCTCATGCTTTAGGGGGCATCTGTTACACAGTAATTTGTCACCGTCCCTACCATTTCCCGTCCCGCACAATGGAGGACCCATAATGTGACCTGTGAACATTGTCATGCACTGAAAACATCATCATTGCATCCCTCTGAGTATGAGCTTCATTTCCCCTTGAGACATCTCCTTGCAAAATCCATGAAAAACAGCTCTTTTTGCATTGGCGCGGGTAGATAGTTCGGTACTCGCGCCACTCAGGGAAATCCTGTAAAGAGGTCGCGCCACTTGGCGCTCTGTCATAGAGCAGCAATCGCGCCACCCATTTTAGGGACTGTTTTTATATATGGATGGCGGAAGTTGAGTTCAAACAAACTCACAACCACTGCCTATCTTGAGTTGGGAGGTTTGGCTACGGGAGTTCTATGGAAGGGAAGTAGTTTTGCCACCTTCTCTGGAACCTTCCTTGTTGATAGGGCCAATCCCATAATAATAGGGATCCCAACTCCCTCCTTCCCCATCTATATAAGCTTGCTCAGATCCATGGCAAGCTAGTCTTGAAGTGCTGAAGCTTTGCATCTCCTATTCACAAGTGCCTTTGTGCTGAAAAGAATCCTTCCTTTCCCTTAAGGCCCATTCGAGCAAGGAGACCATTGTCACGAGACTCTGGAGAGGTTTCCCTTTCCCCCGGCGAGCTTTGCGAGACGTGGACGAGCGGAGACCCGCGCGAAGGAGGCTGCAGCGTCAGAACTTGGTTGTAACTTCTATTCGTTTACCACTTTAATAGATGACTATGATTATGGTTCCACTCATTTTTCCATTATGTTAATGCGAGTAATGTCTTTTCTGACCGATGTTTAGTTACGTATGCTGTTTCCTATGCTTGTATCTGTTTGTTCTTTCTGTGTGCAGGTGTTCATCCACGGAGATCGTGGAAGGATTGTGATCTGCCAGGACTGAAGGACGGGGGCATCTCTTTTTCAGTCGAGCGCTGGAATCCAGGTAGGTTCTTATCCCAAATCTTTCATTCGTAACTAGGAGCCTGCGTCATAGCATTGTTTGTTTGTTGCTAGACCCCTGCTGGGCTAGTAGGGATCGCCTCTGTCCGCAGAGGGGATTTACCTTCTCAACATCCATCCATTCAAATTTGGATTCCTTTATCTTATATAATGAGGATGAAATCAACCAACAAGAAAAGGAAAACAAAGGAGAATTTAGTCTACTAGAATAGTCAAATCTGCCATTAACTCAAGAAAAGAACAATCCAGATTTTAGCAGCCTTGAAAAGAAGAATGAAAATGAAAATGAGATTGAAATACCTTGGACAATAAACTTTGATGGCTCTTGTAGCAAAATAAGTGCAGGGGTTGGTGTATGGATACAAAACACAAACAAAGGAATTTCCTATAAGCTGGATTTTCCATGTACAAATAACATTGCTAAATATGAAGCCCTCCTTATTGGCCTACACTTACTCAAAGATTTAGGAGCTAAAAGAATATTGGTCCAAGGAGATTCTGAGCTAATTATCAGACAGATCAAAGGGGAATATTCAACCAAAAACCCAAAACTTAGAGAATATAGAAATGCTACCCTTGATCTCCTAAAAACCTTTGAAAAATATGAACTCATTTTCATCCTAAGGGCTCAAAAAAATCTAGCAAATGAACTTGCCTTTGCTGCTAGTAATTGCAAAATACCACAGGGAAATGAACAGTTCGATATAAAGGTAAAAAAGAGACCTAAAATACCTGACAACGAGGATTATTGGAAAGTATTTGAAGGAGACAAACACATAGATTATTTTCTGCAATCAAAGAATGATTTTTCCATACCAACACCTTTTTCAAGCCATAAGGAAAAATGTTTTAATGAAGAACAATACCCTGAAACAGAGCTGTCTTTTTCTGCTGATATAAACCATTTTGAACATCCTTTTAGAGTAGAAATAATTGACAACGTAGATCAGAAAGATCTGGAAGTTTTACAATGTAAAAATGATACAATTCCAAGAGGTCTTGCACCATTAGAACAACTTTTCGGTTTCAATGATGTAGCCAAAGAGCCAAGGATGGAGCCTATAGAAACAAACATAGAAGAACATAACATAGCTAGCCTAGCAGAACCTGTTGAGCCCCAAAGATGTTCTTTTCTTCCACCACATTCCACTTCATTTCCTTTGTCCCTTATTAATTACAGGCTTAAATGATCAATAGGATTGATTAAAGTTGCTTTAGGAATGTATACAATGACTAAATTGCTATATTTTCATGATTTTGTTGTTGTAGTACTTTTTGACTAGACCTAGCTACAGAATGCAGACATTCTGTAGCTAGTTGCCGATTTCGCAGATGTCTTCATGTCTACGCAGGTTCCAGGTGTCACCTCAAGGAAAAATGCATATGGGTGAACTCCAGATTTCATCTACATCATTCCTTGATCCCCATGAAGTCTGAACAGAATTCTACAGGTGGTTATGCACATGGGAAACCAAAACTAGGAGATAGACTTATAATAGGACAAGGACTGTATGGATGTCCTTAATCATAGTATGAGACCACCACCAGAGTTCTAGTTTGATTTTAATTTAGAAAGACACTTATCCCTATGTTATCTCAAAGACAGTTATGTAATTTTGTTATGAGTATGGCTTGGGAGACTGAGAGACAGCTAGCTAGATTTCGTTTTGGTTGCTAGATCTCAGAAGACGGTAACACTATGTTTTGAAGTATTTTCTCCTTTAATGAAAGAACCATCACTTTATTGCAAGAGATGAGTCAATCTTGAGTATATTTGCGTGCTAATCCGGTGGTAGAGGGCCCCTTCTATTTGAGAAGCTTTGTTCATATGGTTTAGATAAGTAACTGCATTCCTAGTTTAAGAAATTTTATGAACTTTGTGTTTTATATTCACTTGAATTGGATGCTACAGTTTAGACTTGTTCTTACGAATTATTCCAAAATACTACTAATATTGAATGAGGTATAACTATAGTATTTTAGGAGTTAGTTGCATTTCTTTGAACTTTATGTTTTTGTGCTCAATTACATCAGTTGTTACAGCTAGTCTTGTTCTTATTAATCTCTTCCAAAATATCACTAACTCCGGATGAGACATAGATGTGGTGTTTCAGATCTTACTACGTTTTGTTGAACTTTATGTTTTATGCTCATTTGCATTGAATGATACAACCAGACTTGTTTTTACAAACTATTCCAAAATGTCACTCATATTGAACGAGATAGGGTTGTAGTATTTCATAGAATTAGTTGCATTTCAGCTCATTTGAAATACTCCGGAGGTAGATGTCACTCTAGTTTAATTCTGTCACCATATTTCAAGTTTGATAATGGCACTCTAGTTCAACTCTGTTCACTGTAATTCAAGTTAGATTAGTGGCATTCTAGTTCACTTCTAGTTCACTGTATTTCAAGTTAGGTTAATGGCATTCTAGTTTAGTTTTGGTCACTGTGTTTCAAGTTTTATCAATTGCATTCTAGTTCAGTGTTATCCATTGTTCTTTAAGTTGTATTAAATGTCAAAATTAGACTTCACGGCTTTCATTGTTTACAAACTACTCTTGTTCTGACTTTCTATTAATGCATCATCATATGGACAGGAATTAGTGATATCAGTTTAAGGCCTTGATTGTTCTGCAATCTTTTGCAATTTCACAAATAAACCTTTTTCCCAAAAAATATTCTAGAAAATCTTTAACTTTCGAATGAGGCTTAGTAGTGACAAGTTGAGCTGCAGAATGGATTAATCTTAGCATTACAAGTTAATTCAGAGTAGAAATCTTATTGCGCTACAAATAATCTTTTCCAATTGTGATCCAATAAACTCCTATCCATGGATGAGATTCTTTGTAATATTGTAAGATGATTGTTTACTTAGGAGAACCTCATTTGCACTAAACTTGTCATTTTCTCAAGCTATTCCAACATATTTCTAATGAATGAATTGGATAAGTTCATGTTATGAGTTATTGAGTTCATGTTGTAATCAACCTCCACCAAATTGGAATTCTTGGCAGCAACCTTGGCCCCAATTTCAAAATCAATCTCAAACTTGGGCACAAGGAGCACAAAATGCCTATGGAAGATACTCCGAGTACTATCAGTATCCACCATATTATCCACCATACCCACATTTTCCTCCTCAACAAAATCCTCAACCAAATCCTCAAAATCCACAACATCAAAATCAACCACTTCCATTACCATTTCCTCAGAAAACAAATCAGTTGCCTGCCCAACCCATACCAAACCCCAACAATAAAAATCCTCAGAACACATACATGATAGAAGGCCAATAGTTTCCAACCTATTTGATTACTCCTCTAGACCTTAGTGATGTTCAACTTGGGTCTGGAAGAATAATTGAAAAGAGGAAACCTTCTGTGATCATACAAGAACAAGACAACTCTGAGGAAGATTCTCTACGGGAAAATAAAAGTCTTGAAGAAGACACATCTTTTCAAGACCCAAATATTGAAAAATCAAAACAAAAAGAACCAATAATTTCAACTCCTTTATTAGAGCAACCATCAACATCCACTTCTACACCTCCCTTTCCAGAAAGATTACAAATTGATAGGGGTGTAGAAAAACAAATTATGGTGCCTAATTATGATTTCCTAGATGAGCTGAGAAATGTTTGTATTAAGATCCCATTATTGCAAGCCATCAAGGAAATTCCAATCTTAGCAAAGACAATAAAGGAGTTGAGCATGAAAAAAACAAGAAAAAGAATAAGAGAGACAAAGAAAATTCAACTGGCAGGAAAAATAGCAGATATCATGATGGGTAAGATTGCTATTCCAAAGTATCTAGACCTAGGAAATCCAGTTGTTAAAATTCACATCAATGGAATTGAAATCCAAAACACACTTATTGATCATTAGGGGAATTTGTGGTCTAAAATGGGCCTCCTAAGGAAATTATAAAATAATAGTGGAAAACATCTAATAAGATTTGATGACATCATCAAATTTTAGAGGGAAAAATGAAAAAACTACTTTTTCAATTCATATTTTCAACTTATCTCCCAAAGTTTTTACTCAAATTTCGAGCGGGAGCACTTGTTGGATGCGGAATTTAATTCCCCATCCAAGGAGTACCCATGTTGCATACTTTCTATGGGTCCTACTACACGAAAAATGAGAAATACATTAAAAAATGTGATTACAATCATGTTTTTTATGTATTTCTCATTTTTTGTGTAGAAGAGTTCATCAAAAGTATGCAACATTGGTACTCCTTGGATGAGGAGTATTCCCGCGTACTTGAGCTCTCATTTCGGAAATGATAAATTTTGGGAGGTAGTTAAAATACGAGTTGAAAAAGTAGTTTATTATTTTATTATTTTTTAATATTTTTACTTTTTACTCCAAAAATGGTGAATCATCCATTATGGATGACATCATCATCTTGAATCTATTGGTTGTTATAAAGTTTATTTTTGTTGTACATTTTTCTTATGAGGCCCATTTTGGGCCTCAAACACCTAGACATGAGGAAAAATATTCTGACAAAGGACTAGATGGCATGATAAGTACATCAAGGAAAAGAAGTTCAAAGAAGGTGACTAGGCTCTCTTGTTTGATTCAAAGTTCAAATATTTTCAAGGTAAATTCCAAACACATTGGCTTGGGCCATATGAAATTGTGAAATTTTTTGACAATGGAGCAATAAAAATCAGGACAATAGATGAAGAAGAGGTCACTTTTCTTGTAAATGGTCATAGATTGACGCTGTATCATAAGCCACTATCAAGAGAAGAATTTGTCAAGAGATTCCAGGAAAACAGTGATGTGAATTTAATGAAGAAGAATCTTTCTTCTTCATCAACTTAATTGAATTTTCTGAAGACAGATATTTAAAAAATAAAAAATAAAAAATAAAATAAAAGTATAAACATGAAAACTAATCACTGCTTAGCATGTTTATACAGAAAAGATAGAGTGAAAATCAGAATATTTCTAACACTTTATCTTTTCAAATTTGTTTTTTTTTTCCTGCAAGTAGCTATTACAAAATCATAAGTGTAGATCCATTTCACTCCATTCATCCATATTCCATTTCATTCATTCATCCACACTTCATTCATTTCACTCCATGGTCCACCTCATTTCCATCTCAGATTTTTAAATTTGATCTTTTTCTGCAATTGAATAATACACATCATAAATTGCAAGCCACTTTTCATACTTCACTCCACTTCATAGTTGTGATCAATTTTCATTCCATTATTCACTTCATTCATATCCCATTACACCATATTTCATTATCCATTTTCACTCATTCCATACAACATTTCATTCATGTTTCAAACCATTCCATTTCATGTTTCAAGGTTTCAACATGTACATTCTACAGTCAGTCAGACATTCTACAGCCAATTAGACATTCTGCAGCTAGACAGACATTCTGCAGCCAGAGATCCTGAAGGCACTGTCCAGTAATCACTTGATCTGCAGCAAATTGATCCTGCATATCTATAAAAACAAGCGAAATAAAGGGGGTTATGAAGACTCAAGAATCAATAATTTTCAGAGGAGGACAAAGCATATGAAAATCACAAAAATCAGAGGAAAGGCAAAGGTAAAACTTGTGAAATTATTACAATGACAGATCATGAAAGTTTTAGTATAGTTAAGTCATGTATGATTCAAAAAGTTATTTTAATTAGTCGTGTTGATCATGCCTAACAAACCTATCATAAAAAATTTGGACAAAATTCCTTCTACTTCGCCATTCCAAATCCCATTCCAAATCATCATTTAAAACTTAACGGTTAAGTACTGAAGTGACCTGATCAGTCATGTCACTAGCCCGAAGAATTTAGTGATGATTTTGAATTTTACACAAGAATTCTTCCGCGGTTTTTTCTTCCGTGATATTTCCCAACTCATTAATTCTGTGCATCACCCTCACCGCATTATACTCATGTCATAACCACTCCATATCATTTTTATTTTCCGTAGCTAGTTCTTAGGCATTTCGGTCTGTAAAACAGAGAAAACATCTTTGGCATAAAAACAACTCTTTGCAACCATTTCCACCGTGAATAGAAAAGCAGCAGAGGAGCAGTAATTTGAAGGTTGAGAAAGGAAGCTATGGGTCTCATAGAAAGGTCCAAGCCAGTCGGGAACAAGTACTTGGAGGGTTACCCACAGATCAGAGAAATGCTTCAGCATGTTGGGTGGTTGCAATTCTTGGAAAAATTCAATGGTTTTCATAAAGAGGTAACTAAAACATTTGCACGGTCCTTCAATGGAGCAGATGTCGAAATAGGAGATGTTAAATTCACCATTACAGAAGCCTTCATCGTAGAAGGAACGAAATTACCCAGGCAAGGAGAAAGGTGGTTCAAAAATAGGGAATTTCATAATGAGGCATGGAGGCAAATGCTCAAAACCCCAGGTATGGATGTTTCCATTTTTAAGAATGGTATTCCTAGCTCAGCACTGAAGAGTAAATGGAGGAATATGTTGCTCATTTTACAAAAAATTATAACTTGTGAAGGAAGATTTGGTACCCTCTATGTTTATCATATTCGGTTAATGATGCATTTCTTAGAAGAACAAATCAATTTGCCATTTTTCTTACTTCATAGTTTAAAGAGAATGGCCTCAAATGTTCAAAAGAGAGTTCAATTTCTGGAAACCACCTTGTATCACCATGGTTTAGTCAAAATATTAATTGAACATCATTTGAGAAAAATGGGAGATAATTGGGATGAGTTTCTAGTGAGAAATCACTTTGAAGAACCCAAGGAATCTCCACCTAAAGGAAAACCTACAAGAAGAAGCAGGAGAAAGGAAGTTTCCAAAGCTGTTGAAACTAAAACTGGCAAATCAATACAAGAGGACAGTGAAGAGATGATTTCTGAGAAATTGGCTCAAATTAAGAAGCAGCTTAAGAAGGAGAGGATAATAAGAAAATATGCCAAAGACAGAGGAGAAGGGCCATCTCAACCAAGACAGAGCCACAGGCTTAGAGGTATACTAAAGAAAACAGAGGTTAGAAAAAATGGAATCATAAACATTGAGGATGAAGAAACACCTACTGCTAGATCACCTGAGTATCAATATGAGGAGGATTTTGATGAAGGAGCTCCTGAAATAGACCCAGCACAGCAAGAAATTTACAATTATGTTGAGACACTAGAGAAGAGAGCTTCAGAAAGTAGAGACAGAACTCCTAGTCCACCAAAATCTACAATTGATATGCTAAGAAGAGATAAATATGAGTTATAAGTACTCAATAGGCATATCAAGAATGAGAATGAAATTTTAAGGGAGAAGGTTAAGCTAAAAAGTGATATGAATTCAACTCTATCTCTACAAATGAAAAAGTTGTACAAGGCCAGTGAAAAATTGAAGAAGAAAAACAAAAAGTTAAGCAGGGCACTAACAAATTTGAGATTCAAGTTAGTCATAAGGAAGCCCAGAAGGCCATTGACTGTCAGGCAAATCAGAAGAAGAGGGTTGGATGTCCTAGCGGAGGTCTCAGAGTACATGGAATAGTTGCATGAGGACATGCAAAAGCCTTGCAGTGGGGGTATGTTGAGCCCCAAAGATGTTCTTTTCTTCCACCACATTCCACTTCATTTCCTTTGTCCCTTATTAATTACAGGCTTAAATGATCAATAGGATTGATTAAATTTTCTTTAGGAATGTATAAAATGACTAACTTGCTATATTTTCATGATTTTGTTGTTGTAGTACTTTTTGACTAGACCTAGCTACAGAATGCAGACATTCTGTAGCTAGTTGCCGATTCCGCAGCTGTCTCCATGTCTACGTAGGTTCCAGGTGTCACTTCAGGTAAAAACGCATATGGGTGAACTCCAGATTTCATCCACATCATTCCTTGCTCTCCACGAAGTCTGAATAGAATTCTACAGGTGGTTATGCACGTGGGAAACCAAAACTAGGAGATAGACTTCTAATAGGACAAGGACTGTACATATGTCCTTAATCATAGTACGAGACCACCACCAGAGTTCTAGTTTGATTTTAATTTGGAAAGAAACTTATCCCTATGTTATCTCAAAGACAGTTATGTAATTTTGTTATAAGTATGGCTCGGGAGAGTGAGAGACAGCTAGTTAGATTTCGTTTTGGTTGCTAGATCTCAGAAGACCGTAACACTCTGTTTTGAAGTATTTTCTCCTTTAATGAAAGAAGCATCACTTTATTGCAAGAGCTGAGTCAATATTGAGTAGATTTGTGTGCTAATCCGGTGGTAGAGGGCCCCTGCTACCTAAGAAGCTTTGTTCATATGGTTTAGATAAGTAACTGCATTCCTAGTTTAAGAAATTTTCTGAACTTTGTGTTTTATATTCACTTGAATTGGATGCTACAGTTTAGACTTGTTCTTACGAATTATTCCAAAATACTACTAATATTGAATGAGGTATAACTGTAGTATTTTAGGAGTTAGTTGCATTTCTTTGAAATTTATGTTTTTGTGCTCAATTACATCAGTTGTTACAGCTAGTCTTGTTCTTATTAATCTCTTCCAAAATATCACTAACTCCAGATGAGACATAGCTGTGGTGTTTCAGAGCTTACTGCGTTTTGTTTAACTTTATGTTTTACGCTCATTTGCATTGAATGATACAGGCAGACTTGTTTTTACAAACTATTCCAAAATATCACTCATATTGAACGAGATAGGGCTGTAGTATTTCATAGAATTCGTTGAATTTTAGTTCAGTTGAAATACTCCGAAGGTAGATGTCACTCTAGTTTAATTCTGTCACTATATTTCAAGTTTGATAATGGCACTCTAGTTCAACTCTGTTCACTGTAATTCAAGTTAGATTAGTGGCATTCTATTTTAGTTCTAGTTCACTGTATTTCAAGTTAGGTTAATGGCATTCTAGTTTAGTTTTGGTCACTGTGTTTCAAGTTTGATCAATTGCATTCTAGTTCAATGTTATCCATTGTTCTTTAAGTTGTATTAACTGTCAAAATTAGACTTCACGGCCTTCATTGTTTACAAACTACCCTTGTTCTGAATTTCTATTAATGAATCATCATATGGACAGGAATTAGTGATATCAGTTTAAGGCCTTGGTTGTTCTGCAATCTTTTGCAATTTCACAAATAAGCCTTTTTCCCAAAAACTATTCTAGAAAATATTTAACTTTCAAATGAGGCTTAGTAGTGACAAGTTGAGCTGCAGAATGGATTAATCTTAGCATTACAAGTTAATTCAGAGTAGAAATCTTATTGCGCTACAAATAATCTTTTCCAATTGTGTTCCAATAAACTCCTAGCCATGGACGAGATTCTTTGTAATATTGTAAGATTCTTGTTTACTTAGGAGAACCTAATTTGCACTAAAGTTGTCCTTTTCTCAAGTTATTCCAACATATTTCTAATGAATGAATTGGATAAGTTCATGTTATGAGTTATTGAGTTCATGTTGTGATTTATGAGTCATTATCAAGCTTTGCATTTTCTGTTCTTTAGTGCCATACACAAGTTTAGAATAGGTTTTGCTCTGTTTTAGTGTAACCATCCACTTCTCTTTACCAACACTTGGTTCTTTTCCTTTTTAACATAAAACCATAAAACCAAAAACATCAGAAAAACACTAAACACAACGTAGTGAGAAACAAATACCTAGGAACATATAGTGCACCTCACTTCAGCAGTTTACTAGCCCTGGTTGACAATTAATGAACTCAATTTAGGAACACTAAGTTGAGCACTACAGAACCCAAGATGATAAAACTATCTAGCACTCTCCCAGCTCATATAAAACAACAATACAGAGAACTTTTCAAAGAAGTTAAAGATGTGTTTGCATGGGGATACAAAGATCTAAAATCCTATGACACCAGCATCATTCAACATAAAATTCCCCTTAAGGAAAATCAGAAACCTTTCAAACAAAAATTCAGAAGGATAAACCCTATTTTATTTCCTTTAGTTGAGAAAGATATTAATAAAATTTATGATGCTGGGATCATAGTTCCTATCAGGTATTCAGAATGGGTTTCCAACTTAGTATCTGTTAGGAAAAATACTAGAGAAATTAGGCTCTGCAATTTCATAAATCTAAATAGAGCCTCCCTAAAGGACAATTATCCCTTGCCAAAAACGGATCACATACTTCAAAGGGTGGTTGGATCTAAAAGAATTTCACTGTTGGATGGGTTCTCAGGTTACAATAAGGTTTTAGTACTCCCAAGTGATCAACTTAAAACTTCTTTTACTACACCTTGGGGTACATTCATGTATGTCAAAATTCCATTTGTCTTAATGAATGCAGGGGCCTCCTTCCAAAGGGCCATGGACATAGCCTTTTCAGAAGACATAGGCTATTTTATAATCATTTACCTTGATGACATTACTGTTTTCTCTAAAACTGATGAAGAACACTTGATTCATTTAAGAAAAGTTTTTGAGAAATGTAGGAGATAAGGGTTATCTTTGAATCCCAAAAAGACACTCTTTGGTCTCCAAGAAGGAAAGCTTCTTGGCCACATAATTTCTAAAGAGGGAATCAAAGTAGACCCTAAAAGGATTGATGGCATATTGCAAATCAACCATCCTAGAAACCTTAAAGAATTACAATATTTCATTGGGAAGATAAATTTTTTAATGAGGTCCATCCCCAACCTTGCTGAGCTGTTAACAAATATCACAAACATGCTTAAGAAAGAGGTAGGTGTTAAACAGAAAATACAGGCTAAACAATCATTTGAACTAGTGAAATAAGATTTAACTCAAACACCAGTTCTTATTAGTCCTAATTTCACCAAGGATTTTTATATCTTTTCTTTTGCATTTGAACATACAATAGTTGCAGTATTACTGCAAAAGAATGACATAGGGCATGAACAACCAATATCATTTTTTAGTAGGGCTTTAAGAGATGCTCCACTCAAGTATAACATCATGGAGAAACAAGCCTTAGCCTTGGTAAAAGCATTGAAAGACTTTAGAGTCTACATTTTGCATTCTCACATCATTTCTTTTGTCCCACATACTGTTGTCAAGGATATTCTAAGTCAAGACCTTGATGGTAAAAGGGGAAAATGGATTGCTATTATTCTAGAATATGACTTAGAAATTAGGCCTACCAAACTAATTAAAGGGCAGGGATTAGCTAAACTCATGGATGAGTAAAATTTCCAAGCACTTGATATGAATATGGTTGATGTCTTAGAAGAAATAGAGGAATTCACAGCCCCATTCATTGAAGAAACATTTGTGAATTCACCTTGGTATGCTGACATCATATATGTGCTACTTTATCTGAATGCCCCTCCTTCTTTGTCTCAAACTAAAGCTATATTTTTGAAATAGAAGGCTTTGAATTATTGCATATTTGATGGGGTTTTATATTGGAAAAATGATATTGGAATATTGCTTAAGTGTCTACTTGAGGTTGATGCAGGAAAAATCATGCATGAGCTGCATGAAGGAGAATGTGGTGGAAATATGTACTGGAAGACTACAACAAATAAAATCCTCAGATCTGGTTACTATTGGCCCACCCTTTTCCCAGATACTTAGAAGCTTGTCATGTCTTGCCATAAGTGTCAAATTTTTGATGACAAGAGAAAACTCCTACCTTTTGAGGCTCCCTTTCAACAATGGGCTTGGACTTCATTGGGGAAATTCACCCATCTTCTTCAGCCCAACATAACTGGATCCTCACTGCCACTGATTATTTTACCAAGTGGATAGAAGCCATACCCTCTAGGAATGCTACTGACTCCGTCATTATCAAGTTCCTTGAAACCAACATACTATCCAGCTTTGGTTGTCCAAGAAAAATTATCATAGAAAATACTACTGCCTTCAAATCTAAGAAAATGGTTGAATTCTACCATAAATACCATATCACCTTGGGTCATTCCACTACTAATATCCTCAAGGGAATGGATTAGTTGAATCCTCCAACAAGAGTCTTGTCAATATTATCAAAAAAATGTTGGAGCAGAATTAGAAATCATGGCATAGTAATCTTGTTCATGCTTTATGCGCTGATAGATTAACCACCAAAATGTCAATAAATGTGTCCCCCTATCAGCTGTTTTATGTCATGGATGTAATCTTCCCAACCTCACTAGGAGTTCTAGTCATGAAGCTCCTCCAAGAAGTACAATCTAAGGAAAATGATATGTAGAGAAGGATAAATCAGACCATTCATTTACAACAGACCAGAGAGGAAGTGTACAGCAGAACACAAATAGTCCAAGAGAGTATCAATAATATATTTGACAAGAGGACTAAAGAAAATGATTTCCAAGTTGGAAATGTAGTTCTAAAGTGGGACTCTAAAAGGGAAGAAAAAGGAAAACATGGAAAATTTGAAAATCTGTGGAAGGGGCCCTACATTATTCATTCTATCAGGGGTCACAATGCATTCCTTCTGCAAGAACTGAATGGAGAAGATTTATTTGGAGGTCCTGTCAATGGCAGGATGCTCAAGCACTATTTCTATCAAGAGTCCTACATTTCAAGGCTTTTATTTTCATTGTATATAACATTGCTTTTTCAATATGAAAAAAGAAAAAACACAAAAACAATAGAAAAAGAAAAGAGGGTAGATTCAAAAGAGGTACAACCCCATACCCAAAAGAGAATTTTTCTGAAAGTGAGAAAATCTAAGTGCCATTGCTGATTCAAAAATGATATATTGTCGAGTCATCTGGCCTAATCATGACTGAACATACTTTAAATTTATGTTGATAAGTTAGTAGAAGCACAGATTGATAAGGTTTTTTCAGACTTGGCTTATCAGTAGAATAGATTAGGATAGAAAGGAAATGGTTCTAAAAAGCTCAAAATCTGAACCAAGAAAAGGAAAAATATAGCTATAAATAGATCAAAACCAGAGCTGGAAAAAGAATAGAAGGATGTTTGTAATTTTTAGATCTTAAGCCTTCACAATTTTGTTTCATTTTTCTGCAAATAAAGTCTATGTGCAAATTGTATATACAACCATTGACACCATAGCAGATCAGACAGTCTAATCCCGATTTGACTATGTTTAAATTTCCTGTTTTAGAAATAGAGAATAAAAACTTGTCAAAAAGCTTAATCTTGACAAATAGTAGCTTAGGTAGAAAATAAAGAGTTCAACAGTTTAATCTGGACTCTTGGAAGAAATAAGGATAGGATTAGATAGTTTGTTTTTGTTTTCAAAAATAAAATATCAAAGGGTTTTCTAGTTCAAATGCACTCAAAAAGGAAGAAAAAATGCTAGGACAAAGTAAGATTGGGTAGGTAGAGATGTTGTTTTGAAGAAGTTACATGTTGCAGATTGATAAAAGTTGTTCTTTTCGGAGAAATATCAACAAGGAAAGAAGAAATCTGCCCAATGGATAAGGCACTAGTCCACTAAAAGCCAGAGATCTATAAACTAAGGTTATGGACACCTAAAAGGACAGCTGTCCTCCCCAAATGGAGCCACTGTTAGTCATCCATAATTTTGACTTTACCCAAAGATGAATAAATGTAATAGACCCAGATTTCTAGAACAAAATTGCAAGATACATTATGAGTTCTAGAAAGCTCACTGCCTTCATCATTTCAAGTCTATCAGTCCACTGAAATTTTCATCTATGTCTCCTAAAAGGTTACCCTGTTGTTTCAAAAAGGAAACTTGTTTCAAGCTATTTTCACCATTTTTTACTTTATCAACTCTTCATTTCCTCTGGAAAAACCCCCTTAAACCATTATAAACACCCTTATACTTGGTTTAGAACAATCCTCTTTCCTCCTTCTTTTTCCTCTATTTTTCCTAAAAAACCTTTTTTAAATCATCGAAAACCCTTTTTATGGTTTAAAAATGCCCCTCTTTACCTATCAGAACTTCTAAAAATTGGCCTAAAAACACATTTTTAGCCAAAAAATAGTCTTGTTTGGAACTAAGGTTTAAGGCCCTGAGGGCTTAAGGCTTTTGCTCCTGTTCTCCATATATCCGAGTGCTATGACCAAGCGCCCAAACCCCCGTCACATTGGCCTTTCCTATATGAATCTGCTTTTTCCTTTGGAAATTTCTCCCCGCTGATGCGATTAGCACCTTTTCCCTTAGCCCCTGGTCACATATTCCTCCACGGGACTGCACCCATGATCCGATGGCTCTTATCCCCTCTCCCATTCGGTTTTTCACCCTGGTCATCCCACCCATTCATTCCCACAGATCAATCTACACCGTAGATCTTATAGATCTAACGATCGTCGTTTAAGCCAACGATCCAATGACCTTGCCGCTCCATGACAAATAGCCCACGTCACCATATGGCCCACCTCCCACACACAGAGCCACCCCTCCAATCCCATGTTGCCACCTGTCTCCCACTAAACTCCTGCTCGTGCACCTTTCCATCGCGCTCCTCTTCGCACCGTCGGATCTACCCCTTCCCATCCAACGACTCATATGCTATATCTCACGATTTTTCCATCCGGCGTTTAACGACCCAAAATCACGCGAAACTACCGATTTTCCAAGGGATGCATGTCGCGAAATAACTAGATCGTGTTCGATATGTGTAAAACGACAAACCATCGTTGCCCTGCGTGAAAACCACTCGTGGTTTTCCAAAGCCACTTTTGCCTATTTTTCGCACCAAATTCATTTTAAACCCTATTTTTCGTGGGTTTTCACCTCTCCACCATGAAATCTCCTCTTCCACCTGCATAGCCTACTCCTCCGCCCTCCACCAGCTTCTGCATGCAGTTCTGTCGACACTGCAGGGTTTTATTAACATTTTTTGGTTTTTTGCAGGGTTCAATGGCAGCTTTGAGGCCAAAAAGCCTTCTCATGGCCTAAATAAGAAACAGAGCTGAGGGTCACTACCTTTGAAGCCCAGATAAATGAAAAATCATGGAAAATGAGCATCCAGGGTTCGAGTTTCATGGTTTGTCCAGTACTTCTTAAAGCATTGGTCACATTATCAAACCCTCCAGTGCCAAGAAGCTCCTTGTCAGAAGAATTTGTTTTGAGTAATAAAGAGCGAAGGTGAAGGTCAAAAGGCCAAGAGATAAAGTTTCAAGGATTAGGACCAAGCCCTTAACCAATAGATTAAAGAAAGAAGCACTGTGTATAAACAGATAAAAAGAGTTTTAAAACACTGTATAAAGGGTTAAGGAACAACAATGATGCGTTATAAAGACCAAGAGCAAATCAGGCCTAAGATACAGTTAAAGACAAATAAACAAAGGTTTAAAGTAGTGTATAAAGGAAAAAAGGCAACAATATTACATTATGAAGGCTAAAAGCATCATTAGACCTTAATACACAGTTGAAATGATGAAATAAAGGCAGATTAGGCCTAAAGAGCGGTTTTAGAATTAAATCAAGAAGACTTAAGCTTAAAAGATAGCCTCGGGTACATCAAAGGAGCAATTATTCACTTAATAACTCAAAATTGACACCTTTCACTTATTTTATGTCTCAAAGGGAAAATTGGCAGTTATTACTCAAAAATATATTTTAAAAACTGTCACTCAGTTATTGTAAAGACAGAAAAAGGCCTCAAAGTCAATCTTTTCAGTTGTTTCATCCTCAGGAAGTAAAGACAGATTTATTACACAGAGAAGTAGTTGAGAAACATTCCTACCTTATGCCTTGCATGGTTTTTAAGGATAGGAGTGTATTTACTATGTCATTAATAACATTTTGAACCATAGATGGTTCCACCTCCTCATTTACAGTATATATACTGCATCAGAACTCATTGTAGGGTGGGCATTTGATAACTCTTTGAAGTAATACATAGCTCTGCTGAGATTGAATAGAATTTTATGTTTTGGAACCTGTGGATGTTTTGTCCTGTTTATGGATGGAGAAAGCTCTATTATTGGATCCCTGAGCTTGGATGTTGGTGAAGTATTCTAAATTCTTAATGTTTTTCCTATTTTTCCATTCTGTTTCCATCATTTTCTTACTTACAGTAGAATAAAACGTTTAGGCTAAGAAATGTCTCCTAGAAGCACCTTAGACCTGTTTACTCTTCACTGTCTTTATGTTTTCATCTTCTAAAGGTTTTATTAAGTAGTTTGACTGCTTTTTCAACCTTATGCTTTTTTATTTCCTAAATAGTTCAATACAGTGGCCTCAAGAATGATTTATGGTTCTCCCTGCTACTTTCTGTCATTTGAAAATTGTTTTTGAAGTCCCCCTTTAAAGTACCATTATCCAAAGTCTGCCAAAGAGGTATGTTTTGATCATACCCTTTGTACTTGCTCAAATAATTATTTTGAAGGTCTTTATAGCTGTAATCATAGATGTTTAGGAGTTCCCTCTTCTATGAATGCAGTTGTTTGTGAATCTTGAATGTTTTCTTATCCTTGAAAGTGAAATATTTGATGAAACAGAGCGTTCCTCAACTCTTAGATTTCATTTTGAATGTTTTTCTTGAAATTGTTATTTGCTGAAGTGTGATTTATAGAATTCATGGTTAGCCCTGTCTATAAATATTCTTTCATGTTTAAATGATGTTTTAAGTCCCTTTGTTGAGAAGTACATATAATTAAGGATTCTTAATTTCCCTTAGTTCTTCTTTTCATTCTAAACCCTTAATGTTCATTTCATTTCACGTGAAATTTTTTTTGATCTAATAGCCAAGTTAGATTTTCCCTTTGATGCCCTTAATTCATCTACAAAATTGTTACCATTTACACTTGACTCCATTTCCCAATGACTTAGAGATTTCCCTTTTTATATCTATGCTGCCTAGATCATCATGTCCCACAAAACAATCAAACAAATTCAAGCTTAATAACTACCCTAAAATAAACCTTTTTACAAGAAAACAAGTTATATCCTTGCAAAACCATAGAGAGATCCTTATCTGAGACTAGGAGGGCTAGATCCTAGAAATATAAAGACTGGTTTATAAGTTTCCTTCTCATTTAGTATGCCAATCTGCTAAATCACAGGATCCCAACAGAACACAATCTCTGCAACCAAACTGACTCCTTTCTTGCATGAGTGGCTGCCATGTATTCTGCCTCTGTAGTTGAAAGAGCCACTACAAACTGTCTTTTACTCATCCAACTGACTGCACCTCCAAATAGGATAAACACATACCCACTTGTAGATCTTCTTTTGTCCAGATCTCCAGCCTAGTCTACATCAACAAAGCCATGAATGTCCAACACTCTTTCCAATCCTGGTCTTCGTTGGTAGCACAAGCCATAATCACTAGTGCCACGCAAATATCTTAAAACCTGCTTCACTGTTGTCCAATGCTCCTTCCCTAGGTTTGACATAAACCTGCTCAATAATACCACTGCATGTGCAATGTCTGGTCTAGTACAGACCATTGCATACATTATGATACCCACTGCACTTGCATATGGAACACGAGACATATCCTCCTCTTCCTCTTGTGTCTTGGGACACTATTCAGCAGACAACTTTGTACCTACAGGAATCGGAACATTCACTGGTTTACTATCCGGCATATTGAACCTCTGCAATATAGTCTCGACATACTTCCTCTGGTTTAACCAAATCTTCTTCTTTTCCCAATCTCTCTTAATTTCCATGCCCAAAATATAGTTTGCAGCACTAATATCCTTCATGTTGAATTTGGAGAACAACTGGGTCTTCAAATCTTGTATAATTTCTTTGTCATTTCCAATCAACAACATATCATCCACATACAAGACCAAATAAATAACACGGTCACCAATTAATTTAAAATAAACAAAGTGATCGGCATGGGCAGCTAAACTCGTATAGGTATCAAATTTCTGATACCACATCCTTGGTGATTGTTTTAACCCATACAGAGACTTCTTTAACTTGCATACCAGCTCTTTCTTCCCCTTCACCATAAAGCCTTCAGGTTGTTTCATGTAGATCTCCTCTTCCAGATCCCCGTGAAGAAATGTTGTCTTCACATCCATCTATTCTACCTCAAAATCAAATGCAACAACAACAGATAAAAGTAATCTAATAGAAGTAAATTTGGCAACAGGAGAAAAAATATCACCAAAATCAATTCCCAACACCTAGGAATAACCTTTTAGTACCAACCAAGCTTTTGTATTTCTCCACCTTGCCTTCTACATTCATCTTCTTATTAAACACCCATTTTCTCCCGATGGGCTTCCTTCCCGCCGGCAACTCCACTAGATCCCATGCCTCATTTTTATGCAAGGATGCCATTTCATCAAACATGGCCTCCTTCCAGAGTTTTCCATCCTCTCATCTTTCCGTTGTCTTCTTTTCCAATCGATCTTCTGTATCGTATTGGAGTTTGTGGCTCTTCCCAAGTCTTCTTCTATTGTAGAGTCTAATTCATCCTCCTTTAGCTCAAACTCTATCTTCTGAGGTTCCTTTTGCAAGACTTCATGTTTAACAATATCTTTCACCTCTCTAAACGCCACATCTCGGATGTACACAACCTTCCTTGTTTCTTGGTTCCAAAGCTTGTAACCCTTTAAACCATCTTATACCCAATAAAGATGCACCGTTCGGATTTATTATCCAGCTTGCTCCTTTTCTCCTTTGGAACATGTACATATGCATCACATCCAAATACCCTTAAATGTGAAAGAGAAGGTTTCTTACCGGTACCATACCTCATGTGGAGTCTATCCTCCAAGTCTTATCCTGCAATGCTAATGAAGGTGATCTGTTAACCAGGTAACAGGCATTCTCCACTGCCTCTGCCCAGAATTCCTGTCCTAACCCAGTACCACTAAGCATGCTTCTTGCCTTTTACATCAATGTTTTGTTCATTCTTTCTGCAACTCTATTTTTCTGAGGTGTGTATGGGGTAGTATTCTCACATGCTATACCACACTTACAAAATTCTTCAAATTCCTTCTTGCAGAACTCTCCACCATTATCTTTCCTCAACACCTTTATCTTCTTCTCTATTTGGTTTTCCACTAGAGACTTAAATTCTTTAAATCTGTCAAAGACTTCAGATTTCTTCCTCAAGAAATATATCCATTTATTCCTTGAGAAGTCATTCTATGAATGAAACATAGTACATAGACTTACCCGCAGATGGAACTGACATAGGTCCAAACACATCACCGTGCACAAGCTCTAATATCTTGTTCACCCTCTTAGCACCAGAAGGAAAACTCACCCGATTCTGCTTCCCATATACACAATGTTCACAGAAATCGAAATCCAGAGAACAATTAGACATACCTTCTACCATACCATCTCTATGCAGTATCCGAAGGCCCTTCTCTCCAATATGTCCAAGCCTTTGATGCCATAGCATGTTCTTTTCTCCAGAGACAGCTAGACTTTCCGTCCCACTTTCAGGAACCACAGAACTGTTACACCCATCAATAACAGTGTTGTTTGAACCTTGTGGGCGTAGTTCCAATCCAAACTCCCCACATTAATACCAAATACTTCATGCCAAACCATCCATAGAATTTTTCTCGAACACTACTATTTTTACTCTCGTATCATCCATCTTTCCCATGTAGCATCGTATCGTCAATGAAATGTTGAATGCGTAACACTAGGAAGTGTTCTATGCCTTCCACCTTGGCAAACCTAAGTACACCTATTTCCACGCTTGATGATTTGTGCCTTCCTATCATCACCTAAGAATACATCACCACCATCATATTTCTCATACTCGCAGAACCACTCCCTATGAGGAGTGAAGTGAAAAGATGCACCTGAGTCAATCAACCATGACTCATGATCTACATGTGTATTTGAAGAAGAAGCCAAATACACATCCCCACCTTCATCTGAGGTGGTTTTTTCCTCTGCAGAAGGAGCATCATCAGATCCCTTTCCTTTCTCAAGAGCTTTAGATCTGCAGTCCTTTTTGTAGTGCCCTTCCTTTCCACATTTCCAGCGCACCTTTATAAACTTTCCAAGAGATTTAGATCTCCCTCTAGATTTAGATATCCCACTCGAAACCTTATTCTTGTTTATGTTTTGGGACCTTCCTCGTACAGATAAGGCATCTCCATTCTGGTGCTCCATATTTCTCCATCTCATTTCCTCCGACAGCAAGGCTGAGACAATATCATCAAAATTCAAGGTAGTTATATTGCTACCTATTGCAATAACCAGACTGTCCCACGAGTCTAGTAGAGAACACAACAAACTGATGCACTTATCTTCATCTGAGATTTTAATATCAATAGATGATATTTGGCTTACCACAGTGTTGAAGGCGTTCAGATGCTCTATCACCGATTCTCCATCCTTCATCCTTAGGTTATACAGCTTTTTCCACAGGAACAATTTATTCACTAGAGATTTAGATTTGTACAAAGTCCCTAGCTTGTCCCATAAGGTCTTCGCCGTAGCTTCCCTAGATACATTCAACAATAATGAATCTGAGACACACAACCGTATTGTGCTGTTTGCCTTCCGATCCAGTTTCTTCCAATCTTCATCTGACATTGCCATTGGCTTAGTACCCAGATCTACAGCAATCCACTGATCTTTATCCACCAGCAGATCCTCCATCTTGAGCTTCCACAACTCAAAACTTTGACCATTAAATTTCTCGATCTCTATCTTCCCGTCACTCACCATCTTCTTTCACCGCAAGAATTTATCTCGCAGATCTCCCACTGAACAGGGTCTACCTTAGGCCCTAGCAAAAAACCCCTCAGCAACAAAGGCGTCCCCTTGAAGCCGAAACTTCTCTGATACCAAATGTGGGTTTTAACCTTGTACATAAATTATCTATGAATGAATCTTTAAAACAGAAAATAAACAATATTGAGAGCATAAAACATAAAAAAGATAAACACAGATATTCTCCCCTATATCCCAAATTGGGACGACCAACTTGATTTTTCATTATATTCCTTTTAGTGTTACAACACATATATATACATGTCGAAGCATACATAAACCCCAATTCATTAACCCTAGATTAGATCATAACTGTATTTCCCTTGACCGAATCTACCAAATACCAGGGGCCGAAGACCATCATGCCCCTAAACCATGTGCAAACCCATGCATAAAACCATGGGCGGGTTCGCCCACCGGAAAATAAGGACCAAATTTTTTGTCCGCGGTGCTGCCTTGGACCCCGATAGGGGGAGCTACTACCCCCCTTCTGACCCCCCCGACATTGCCCCCAATGCAATGTACAGGGGGGGATGTCGCCCCCCCTGTTACCCCCCCCTCCCCCCAACGCATGATTAGTCATGGAAAGAATATGACACAAACCCAACAGCTGGGTTAGAGCTTCTTAGTGAGTAGAGAGACATGTTATTCACTTGCAGGTTGTGGTTAGATTGAGCAATAAATTGTAATACATCTCTATTCATCAAATTAATGCAAACAAGCATAAGGGGTTTTTGGCAGTTTCTTTCCCCTAGAAAAATACTGTGCATGTGTGTTGTTTCTTACTGCATGTTTCCAATTGTTATTTTAAACTGTGAATTAAATTCCTAAAGTAGTAGAGTAGGATTGTGTCTCTTGATTTAGATTAAAATTTCAAGAGCACTTACAATTCTACACCATAATTTCTATAGAAGAACTCAATTAATATAGATTTAACAACTTAAATTTTCCACTAAAAAATGTTTTTCCTGCCTTTGAGCAAAACGCGTTGGAAAATATGCATGATAAATTACAAAAATGTAGAATTTTTAGACTACGCTTCTATCAAAAACCAAGAGGGTTGAAATTATTAAGAAGATTTTTATTCCTTCGATCATTTAATTCCATTCCTTGTATTAATTGCTTGGTAGAAAAAAATAGGCCATGAAATATTAAATCTCTATACATGTTTGGTGAATGTGAGTTTAAAATGAATTCATGTCGATTTAATTTTTTAACTGTTTTCCTACACATACATACAAGTAGTTATTTATCTTTTATTTTATTGTATTTTTTTGTCATGTAATCTTACATAATATATTTTTGTATTGAATTATAAAAATAATAATTATTAATCTTTTCATCTTCCTGTATTCACAGTATCACTAGGTGACTATGGATTTTCTACAATCTGCTGAGGATAACATTCCCTGACTATCAACAATCTTCAGAAATCTCACTGCCTTCATTATCTTTGTTTTACCTATCTACTATCTTTCATTTTTCCTTTCTTAAAGCACTGTCATGACCCTGAAACCCCATGTATTTTTCCTAAAAGACTCTCATTCTCACCCTTTTCCCACCTAACATCCCATTTTCCTCACTAAACCCCTTCACCTTCATCACTTTCCCTTATTCCATTAAAACAATGTAAAAAGTTATTTTTTACATTGTTTTAAATAAAAAATTATATTGTTCGGGCCTTCCTTTTATAAAAATTTGTTTTCAGACCCGAACCCCTTATACTAAACTACCCTATCCCTTTCTTATTAAAACCCTGCCTCTCCTATACTTTAACCCATCTTTTAGAAAGAGCCCCCACTCTAATTTTCACCCCTCGAGGCCATATAACCTCGGACCTTCAAAAGAACCTCCACTTATTCTTTGCCCTGGGTCCCACATTATAAAGATCTCCACCTTCCTTTCAAATCCCCTCATATAAACTTAACCTCGTCGCTTTGATGTATACCCTGGCCCCCACCATACATTTCGCCACGTAACCCCCGAACTCCACCATTCATGTCAACACGCTGCTTCAACTGAATCGATCACTGTCGGATCTCCTCCCTTTGATCCCACGACCCTAGGCCCTTATCTCACATCCAAGTGCGTCAGTGTTAACAGCTCCAAAATGCGTGAAATGGGTGATTTCTAGCCTTGTACCCTCTGCCACATGGCGCCCATTCTATGGCATCACATCCATCCACCCAAACCCATTTACCACCTTTGCTCCATGCGAAAACCACCACGTCGCCTTCCCGTCTCCCACCAAAACCTGAAACTGCCTCGATTCAAACCTTCCAAAGGCCCGTGCCTCTGTGATAAAGCCCTCATCCGCCATTAAAACCTTTTCAACCCTTTGAAAGGCCTGAAAAGCCATAAATTAACACAGAAACCCCTTAAACACAAGATTTCAATTTAACATTTTGTTGTGTTGTGCTTGTATTCATAGCAGAAATGCATGAATTACATCTTTGAGGTCCTAAAAATGTCCTAGGCTCCCTGGTGATGATCCAGTAAGTTTGTTCTTCAAAACGACCAAGAGCGCCAGATCAACGCATGAACACCAATGGATCATGACCATTGATGGTCATTTAAGGCACTCCAAAGCAGAAAGAAATGTTTTCATAACACATAGATAAAGGTCAAAGGAAGAACACAGTCATAGAAACCGTGACAGTGAGAGGATTAAAATTCTAAATCAAAGGTCAAAAGTAGATTAAAAGAATAAAACAGAAGAGGACATTAAGATAGACAACGAAGGCAAATCCAAGTTTAAAGCTAAAACAGAGTTTAAAGGATAGATCAAGAGAAGATCAACACAACAGACAGATCTGAATGATAAAGCAAGGCAGAAAATACTCTTCATAAATGCTCTAGACACCTACAGCCTCAGTTCACTTCAATAAAGGAAGCAACAGTTATTGAAACATTCAGAGATATTTCTCAGTTACTCAGCAGTTAGTGTAAAAGTTAATGAAAATCCTTAAAATTCAAATGTATTTGAAAGTTAGCTCAGAAGTTAAGTTAGAAGTTATTATTACAGTAAGACAGTCACATATATTTTCCTTGGGCCTTGCATGGTCTCAAAGGTAAAAAATACATTAAATCTGTAATAAATACAAATATGAAACCCTAGTTTAGGATCACCTTCTCATTTTGCAGATAAATACTGCATGTATGATTCATTTGTAGTGTTGGTTGGTTGATTGGTGGTTGTTGAGTTGTTGATGAGCTACTAGGCTGGATTTGATAAACCTCGAAGTTGCAGAGATCTATTGCACTGGAGTAATGTAACCATTTTGGACATCAGTAATACCAGCCTAGACTCATCTTAGCTCTGGATCTATCAAGCGCCAAGAGGGATCAAATCTCTCGAGGTGCAAACCTATTTTTTGAGTGAAAAAATTGAGGAAAGGTTTGCACCTCGAGATCCCTCTTGGCGCTTGATAGATCCGGAGTTAAGATGGATCTAGGCTAGTTTCAGTGGTGTGCTACCAAGGAAAATCTATCGAAGATATGATTAATTTTATCAATAATATGTAAATATATCAAATATTAATATAATAATTTTAAATATGCTAAATATTTCTGAGATTAACTTGGTCATTTTAATTTTAAATTTTCTTAGTTACCTTAGTTTGTTGAGATGATAAATATTGTTAATAACTTTAATGATGAAAAATGATGAAATAATTTTTTTGAATGCAAAGTGACAATAATAATGTTGAAAGATAGAAAATGTGAATAATAAGAATGTACTCATGTTACAAATAGTCTTCATTGCGATCAATCTCAAACTATTCTCTTCTACTATTCTTATTGTCACCCTTGTTAGTTTTGTCATCTTTTCATATCGATTATATGAAAAAGAAAATTTAAATCGTAAATCATTTAAATATTTAACTCGAGCTGTTGTAGTAAACATGATACCTTGTCTCTCTTTCTCTCCAATATTAATAGGTTAAATTACTATAACACAAAAATCAATGTGCATTTTCAATACCGTTTTGTGCTTACACTAAAATCAATGCATATTGTTAATCCAATCACTTTAAAATTAATGTACCATCATATATCCAATTACATCAAATCAGAAATCAACGTCTACATTGAAATCAATGCATTTAATGCAAGGAATCAAATAAGATTAGAAAACAACTTCTACATTGAAATCAATGCATTTAGTGCAAATAATCAAATAGGATTAGGAATCATCTACATTGAAATCAATGCATCTAGTGCAATCAATCAAATATAATTATAAATCAACATCTACATAGAAATCGACATATCTAGTGCAAGCAATCAAATAGTATTAGAAATCACCACCTACACTGAAATCAATGCATCTAGTGCAAGTAACCAAATATCATTAGAAAAAACATATCTACACTAAAATCGATGAATCTAGTTCAAACAATCAAATAGGATTAGAAATCACCATCTCCACTTAAATAAATCCATCTAGTGCAAGAAATATTCTTCCCTCTCTCCACCCTCCATCCACATCTATATCCCCCTCCATCTCTTCTTTTTTGTCTCTCTATCTCACTCCCATAAACACACATGCTCTCGCACTCCATATCTATCAATCTCTTTTTCACTCCCTCCCTCTCCCCATCTCTCTCTTCTTCCTCTCTTTACCTTCCATCTATATCTCTATCTTCCCCTTCTCTCCCTCTTCCCCACTAATATCTCTCTTTCCTCTTTCTGTCCTCTCTCCATCTTCCTTATCTCTCTCTCTCTCTCTCCACCTTTATATCTCTATGTCTTTCTTCTTGCCTCCCTCTTTCCCCCCCTCCAAGTCCATTTCCCTTTCCCTCCCTCTCTCTACTCTCTCACATCCTCTCTCTTCCTTCCGTTCTTTCCCTTTCTCTCCCATCTCTCTCTCTCTCTCTCTCTCTCTCTCTCTCTTAACCCACCAACTATGTTACAATATCCCTCCCTCTCTCCTTATCTCTCATTCTCTCCCCCCTTATCTCCATCTCTCCTTCTTTGTCTCTTTATCTCACCCCCAAACATACACACTCTCTCTCCATCTCTCCCTTTCCACTCCCTCTCTCTCCACTTCTCACTTTCATATTTCTTATTTCCACCTCCCTCCAAATCCATCTCTATCGATCCCTCCCTCCTCTCCAAGTCCTTCCTCTCTCTCCCTTTCTCTCCTACCTCCCTCTCTCTTCCCTAATCTCTCTTTCACTCTCTCTTCCCTCCAATACTCTCTCTTCCCCCATCATTCTCCTCCTCTCTCTCTAGTACTCTCTCTCATCCTTCCTCTCTCTCCATTTATCTGCTACCTCCCTCTCTCTTCCCCATCTCTCTCCCTCTCCCCCCCCCTCTCTCTCTCTCTCTCTCTCTCCGCCCCTCTCTCCCTCCAACTACATTACTATATCCCTCCCTCTCTCCTTCTCTCCCCCCTTCTCCCCATACATCCTAATTTGTCTCTTTTCTCACACCTAAACATACACACTCTCTCTCCATCTCTCCCTTTCCACTCCCTCTCTCTCTCTCCACTTCTCTCTCTCTATATATTTCTTCTTCCCTCCCTCTCTCCCCCTCCAACTTCTCTCTATCCCTCCCTCTATCAAGTCCTCTCTCTGGTCCTTCCTATCTCTCCCTTTCTCTCTTACCTTCCTCTCTCTTCTGCCATCTCTCTCTCCCTTTATCTCTTACCCCCCTCTCTCTTCCGCCATCTATGTCTCCTCTAATCCTATCACTATCTCCCTCCCTCTCTCCTTCTCTCTCTCCCTCCTCCATATTTGTGTCTTCCTCTCTCGCTCTTCATTCCTCCTCTTCCCTTTCCTTTAGTTTATCTCCATCTCACTCTTGTCAACCCCCCTATATCTCCACCTTAATCACTCTATATCTTTGTTCTTCCCTCCCACATATATCTAGAGTTAATATATATCATGATACATTTATATATATTATAATATAATAAATTTAATATTGTATTAATCGAATGTTATTAAATTTAATAATATTAATATTATAATATATTAATATGAGTATTAGATTTAACAATAATAATATTAATATTATTATAATAGGGTTAAAGTATTTTTTTTGCATAGTATTAATAATAATTTAGCCCATGGTATTTGGACCATATGCTTCACCCAAATAAAACCGATTTTTTGAGTGTTCGTATAATTAGATTTTTATTTATAATCATATTTGATATATTTTTATTTATTTACCTTACCTCTTTATACCTCTTTATATTTATTTATTTACCATACCTCTTTATACTTATTTTATATTTATTTATTTATCATACCTCTTTATACCTTTCTTGTATTTATTTATTTACCATATTTCTTTTATAAATATGGTATTTGGCCCGTGGTATTTAGCCCATGGTATCAATATTAATTTTTCCCATGGTATTCATCCCGTAGGCTTCATCTAAATAAAACCTCGCTTTTTTAGTTTTTTAAATATAAAAAGGTTTATGGAGTAAATATAATTTTATTTATTTATTTATTTACCATACATATAGTTTATATATATATTTATTTATTTACCATAGCTCTGGAGTAAGTATAAGAATAGGTTTTATTTATTTACCATACCTCCGGTTTATTTAGATTTTTATTTATTTAAATTTTGAAATATTGCAATTTTGATGGGGAAATATTTATATCTTTAAAGATTTTAATTTATCCATACAACATGGGTTTTCTTTTTAAAGATTCATTTTACAAATATTTAATTAAAAGAAATATTAAAATATTTTGGATTTTGATTGTTTGTGTTGAATTAACTCTTTTCCTTTGATTTAGGAAATGGTATTGAACTTAGTAAAGAGTAAAGATGTTTAAAGTTTTACTTAATTTGGAAATTAAATGTGGTAATTTTTTTTGTTAAAGGTAAATCTATGATCCATTCAAATTCACGTATATAATAAAGAAATTATTAAATGGGTGAGATAATTTACTATCCATTCAAATTATATAAATAATACATAGTTGTATTTTAATAATTATTCTGAGTCCATTAATAAGTTTAAAAAGTTATATATAATCTAAATATTCAAGCTATATAAACTTTAAGATTAGGTTAATGCTTTGGCCGACATTAGCAAAAATAAAATTTATTATTTTTTGAGAAAGTGACATACTTGACATCATGGTCATACTGGGTCGTAGATTGCATCTCTTGGCGCAACAAACACATTCACAGGATTCTTGAGTTATGTTAATGTTGAAGTTATTCGTCTTTGTCAATGTTTTCCCTTCTGTTTTCCATACTGTCCATCATTTCTCCAATAAAACAATAGAAAATTTAGATTAGGATATGTTGTCTTGGCACCCTAATTCTGCCTACTTCTTGCATCTTAATGTTTTCTTCTGCAAGGTCTGATTAGAGAATTCTTAATTGCTCTCTAGTTCCACCTAGTTTGTTACCTAGAAAATAATTCAGTAGAGTCCAACCAAAGAAGTCTATGGTATGCCCTGTCCTTTGGTTTTTCTTGAAATGTTATTGTCCAGGTCTTTCTTTGAAGTTTAATTAGTAGATTGTAGCCAAAGAATTCTATGGTATACCCTGTCCTTTGGTTTTTCTTAAACTGTTGTTGTAGAGGTCTTTTCAGTTTGATTAAGGAATTGTTAATTTCTCTTTAGTTTCACTGACTGTTATCTTAAATGTTTTCTTTTTCTGAAAGTAATACTAGGATGGCTGAATTGTTGTCTTAAAGGTTTTCTTATTAGAGTATGACCAAAGAAGTCTATGGCTTGCCCTATCCTTTAGTTTTTCATAAAAAATTACCTAAAAGGCTTTTCTTGTTGAAGTATGATTAAAGGATTCTTAATTGCCCTTTATTTTTACTGATTTCACAGCCTACTGTCATTTCATATTTCATCTAATCTAAGAGATCCACTTGATATAGTTAGCTTGCCCTATGAAAACCCCTGCAGAGTTGGTGAAAAATTAAATATTTTTATGACTCCATAGCCCAATGGATTAATGCTGCCCATAGTATATCTATCCAATTGAAACACTCAGTCACTTAACCACACCATAAATTAATCAACCAAACAAACAAAAAGTCCTAAGAACTTCATAACTAGCGTAAAATCAGAAAACAAAAGCATAAAAATAAATCAGTTACAAACACATACATAGAGAGGGCCCTCTATGAGTCCAGGAAGGCTAGATCCTTGGACTCCAAAGTGGTTTGATGTGGTTCCTTGCAGAGTTGTTCTTTCCAATCTTGCAAATCATGGGGAGCCAACATAGTGGCGACCATACTGGGGATATGAGTTATTAAAATAACTTAATATCACCTCAAGAACTCAGAAAACCTCATTTAAACTTAGATGAATCAAGTGTTAGCCAAGAATGGTATCTAGTTGTTGATGGTGGACAAAAGACAGACATAAAACATTTTAAAAGTCCTCACCTCGTGAATCCACTGGTTTTCACTAGGCCTGCTAACTCTGCTGGTTTTCTATAGACTCTAATGGGAAATTATTGAGAAATCCTGATACCATCAAACATCAATAGAACCCAGTCAAGAATACTTTGTGGGTTAAGTGTTTCTTTCATAGTTTGTTTTTTTTTTCAAAAAAACTGTTATAAATTTTTGACCTCTCTGAATTTTGGGTCCAAATTCTGGCTTCTAGAAGAATCTGTACTAGATCCCATCCAGACCTAAACCCTCCTGCAATAGTTGACAATCCTGAAAGTATCCTAAGGAAATCTCCTAGATCTAAAATACCAATTGTTAGCAAACCTATCCACAAAGCAATTTCCCTACCTAAAATCCTTAAATACTTGCAGAATATCCTCTCTGGTTCACCCCTTGAACAAAGCTTGTCTAGGACTAGATCTCAGAATTGGATAACCTTGATAGTTTTAGACCCATCTAATTTACAAAAGAATCCTATTGTGCTAACCTCATCCCCCACTGTTCACCTTCCTCCATTTAACCCCTTACCTCCTTTTGTTAATCCTCCACTTGTTAACCCTCCGTTGTTTCCCCAACCACAGATCATGGCAACATGGTATGCTCCACTAGTTCTACCATTGCCTTTAGTTGTCCTATGACTAGACTATCAGTCCAAAATTCCCTTATATTATGCAAGTAATCATATTACTGCTCAACTACATGTGGATAGAATGAATGACTATCTTGACAGACAAGAAATAGATGATGAAAATGTCAAACTAAGGATGTTTTCTCAAAGCTTAGGGGGGAAGGCAAGAAAATGGTTTAAACGTCTAACCCCTAATAGTATAAATGACCTCACTACTTTTCATCAACTATTCTTAAACAAATGGTAAGTCAAGAAGAACCCTCTCCAAATCTTATCAGAGTATGAAAACATTAAGAGAAATATCAGAGAGGGTGTCCAAGAATACTGCACTAGGTTCGATAGTGTATACAATGCCCTCCCTACACACATCAAACCTCCATAAAATCTAGCTCTAATGAAATTTCGTGATGGTTTTGATCCAGATATGGCATATCAATTAAGAGAAAGAGAACCCCTTACATTAGAAGACATGCAGAGGGGAGCAGTAAGTGTAGAAGCCAATTTGATTGCCAAAAGAGCCAAAATGAAAAAGAAAAAAGAGTGACATATAGGGAAGAAGCTGTAGCCTCTACATCTGATACAAATATTGATAACCTAGTTAAAACCATGGAGAGGATGATGGAGAGGATCAATTTGAATGAGAGAGATTACCCCAAAGAATACCAAAAAGCTCCTCAAAACAGAAATCAAAATCATAACCAAAACCAAAACTTCAAAAGAAATCCCCCTCAAATAAGACAGAGAGGTCATGATCAGAAAATTAGGCCTCCTTTCCAAGAAAACTATGTTGATGAGGATGAGGGAGTAGTTCAAGAAACAGAGGAGAGTCATACAAATTTAATGGGAGTAAATAATGAATATATTGTTATCCTCACTGAGGAAGAGCAAGTCATGTTTTCCGCAACTCAATTTGAGGAAGAAAGCCTAGAATCTGAAGACTATAAACAAGGCTTCGAAAATTCCATCATGGAAGTACATAGAAAGTATGACCTCAGAAGCAAGAAAAACCAAGATACTCCCAAGAGAAAGAACTCTAAAATTTCTGCTAGGAATATCCCGGAAAATATTCATAAAAAGACAGCAGAAAACCCAAACATAGTGGCTGAAAGTTCCGATAAAAGTAAAAATAAAAAAAACCAACACATAGGTGATCAAAGCAGCTCTAGTAATCCAGCTAGTAGCCCTAACAAAAATGTTTTAAATGAAACTCCAAATAAAATTTAGCAAGCTGAAATTGCTGTAAAAACAGTGTCTGATAAAACTGATTTGACTCTTTCGAAAACACATACACCTTTTAGTATAGAGAATGAAATTGTCAAGAGTAAAATCTCCATACCCTTTATTGAATCAGTTACTCAAGATGTATATAGATCCCAAGTTTTAAAAGCTTTAAACATAGGAGAAAATGCTGATTCTGTAAATTTAAATGATGACAATCCTGAACTTCTGTTTGGACTAGAAGTAGAAGGAAAATTTCAAGAGGGAGATGTTCCTCCACTTTATGTCAGTTTAAGCATCCATGATAAAATTCTCCATAATGCCATGTTAGACTCAGGAGCTTCACACAACCTCATGCTAAAGGTAGTAATGGAAAGACTAGGCCTTGAGATAACTAGACCATACAAAGATTTATACTCTTTTGATTCCAGTAGAGTTAAATGTCTAGGCCTAATCAAAGATCTCTCTGTCAATCTAGCACAAATACTAGCCAAGAGCCTAGTAATGGATATTGTAGTGGCTGGAATTCCTCCTAAGTATGGCATGCTCCTTTCATGCTCATGGGGAGCTAAACTTCAAGGCACCCTCCAAGTGAACATGACCTATGCTACCATACCTGTCTTTAGTCAACCAAGAAGACTGTATAAGGAAACTCACATAAAATACATGGTCAGCAGTTAGGAAAATCTAGACAACTCCCCCATTTATTCCATTCACACAGACCTTGATTCATTTATTCTTTACAATGATGAAAACATTAATGAACAAGTGACATAAAATGAGCAAACAACTGAACCAGAAGAGTGAAAAGAGGAGGAGAAGTCAGAACAGTTAGCCCAGATAGACTATAATAACAAACATAGTGGAGACCATAATGAACAACACAATACTGAACATAATGATAAATCTGAAATTGAACCTCTTTAGAGCATGAACTTTGATGGTTCTTATGGCTAAACGTTCAGGAGTAGGTGTTTGAGTGCACAACACTAAGAATAACCATGCAGAAGGCCACTCATATAAGATGAACTTTCAATGTACAGATAACATAGAAGAATATGAAGCACTCCTGTTAGGGCTACTCTTACTCAAGAAATTAGGAGCCAAAAGGATTTCTGTTCATGGGGATTCTGAACTAGTTATTAGGAAGATTAAGTGAGAATATTCAACCAAACATCCTAGATTGAGAGCATATAGGAATGATGCCCTTGACCTCTTAAAAACATTCAAAGAATATGATCTTACCTTCATCCCAAGAAATCAAAACATCCTTGCCAATGGTCTAGCATTTGCAGCCAGTATTTGTCAAAAACCTTATCATAACAAGAAATACATAATACAAGTCAAATATAAACCAACAGTCCCTGATAATATAAAATATTGGCAAGTTTTTGAAGGAGATAAATAGATAGAAGATTTCCTACAGTCTAGAAATGAGTTTGAAATTCCAAATTCAGACTCATATCATGAAGAAGACTGCTCTTCTGAGGAACAAATTTACAAATAAGAACCTCCTGATAATGCTGATATAAATCTGTTAAAAAAAGAACACCCACAAGAGACAGAATTGTGTACAGACTCAGAAAAAGAAGATTTTGAAGTACTATAGTCCAAAGATAATAATTTTCCAAAGGGTTTGGTTCCTCTAGAAGAGTTGTTTGACTTTAATGATGTTGCTTGGAAGCCAAAAATAGAATCCACTGAAGCTGAAATAGAATAATTCAATATAGGCATTGAGGAAGAACCCAAAGTGATAAAACTGTCCAAAACACTACCAGCTCATATAAAACAGAAATATCTTGAACCGCTCAAAGAATTTACTGACGTGTTTGCTTGGCTATAAAGATTTAAAGTCATATGATACTGAGATAATCTAGCATAAGATTCCTCTCAAAGAAAACTATAAGCCTTTTAAACAAAAATTTCTTAGAATAAACCTTGTCCAATTACCTCTGGTTGAGAAAGAAATTAAGAAAATGTATGATGCTGGAATAATAGTCCCTCTGAGATATTCAAAATGGGTTTCAAATCTTGTATTAGTGAGGAAGAAAACATAAGAAATTAGGCTATGCATAGACTTAAAAAATTTAAACAAAGCCTCCCTAAAAAACAACTACCCTTCACCAAAAATGGATCATATACTTCAAAGGGTAGTGGGCTCCAAAAGAATATTTTTGCTTGATGGCTTTTCAGGTTACAATCAGATGTTGGTACACCTAGATGATCAGTACAAGACAACTTTCACAACACCTTGGGGCACCTTCATGTATGTCAAAATTTCTTTTGGGTTAATGAATGTTGGAGCTACTTTTTAAAGAGCGATGGATATTGCTTTCTCAGAAGAAATAGGTTATTTCATTGTGATATATTTTGATGACATCATAGTCTATTAAAAAACTGATGAAGAACACCTAGCTCACTTAAGAAAGGTCTTTGAAAAGTGCAGAAAGTATGGTTTGTCTTTAAATATCAAGAAAAATTTGTTTGGCCTTCAAGAAGGAAAACTTTTAGGCCACATGATATCTAAAGAAGAGATCAATATTGACCCAAAATGGATAGAAGGAATATTGCAAATCAATCATCTAAGAAACATCAAAGAGCTACAATATTTCATTGGAAAGATAAATTTCTTAAGAAGGTTCATACCAAACCTTGTAGAACTCCTGAGAAACATCATTAATATGCTGAAAATAGAAATAGGAGTCAAATGGACCATAGAGGCAAAAAAATCCTTTGATTTGGTGAAAAAGGCTCTTACACAAACACTAGTTCTGATCAACCCTGATTTTACCAAAGATTTATTCATATTTTCTTTTGCATCAGAACATACAGTTGTTGTTGTCTTACAACAGAAAAATATAAAAGGACAGTAACAACCCATAACATTTTTCAACAAGACACTAAGAGATGTACCTATGAAAGATAACATAATGGAAAAATAAGCTTTTGCCTTAATCAAGGCATTGAAAGATTTCAGAGTATACATCCTACATTCACACATCATTGCATTTGTGCTTCACTCAGTAACCAAAGATATCTTGAGACAAGATCCTGATGACAAAAAAGGTAAGTGGATTGTTGTCATTTTAGAGAATGATCTAGAAATTAGGCCCACCAATTTAATCAAAGGGCAACGACTGGATAAACTCATGACTGAAACAAATTTTCAAGCACTGAACATGAATATGATTCATGCATTAGGTGAACAAGAGGAGTTGGCAACTCCACCTATTGAAGAAGCATTTCTGAACTCATCTTGGTATGCTTATATATTATATGTGCTTCTCAATCTGAATTTTCCTCTTGGTTTGTCCAAAACAAAAGCCAGATTCTTGAAGTTAAAAGCTGTAAATTTCTACATTCTAGATAAAATTTTATATTAGAAAAATGATAGTGGTATATTGCTTAAATGTTTGCCTGAAGATGATGCAGATAAGATCAAGCATGAGTTTCATGAAGGATAATGTGGAGGCCACCTCTATTGGAAAACCACTATCAATAAAATCCTTAGGGTTGGTTACTATTGGCCCACCCTCTTTCAAGGCATACATAAAATGGTAATTACTTGCCATAAATGCCAAATCTTTGAGGGCAAAATAAAACTACTGCCATTACTTTTACATCCAATTTCTGTTGAATCTCCTTTTCAACAATGTGGCCTTGATTTTACTGGAGAAATCCACCCTACCTCCTCTGCCCAACATAAATGGATCCTAACTGCAACTGATTAATTTAAAAAGTGGATAGAAGCCATCCCTTCCAGGACTCCCATAGACTCGATCCAAGAAAATGGTGTACTTTTGCCACAAATATCAAATCACATTGGGCCGTTCTACAGCTTATTACCCTCAAGGTAATGGGTTGGTTGAATTCTCAAACAAGAGTTTGGTGAACATCATTAGAAAGTTGCTGGAAGAGAACAAGAAATCATGGCACAACAAGTTAGTACATGCACTATGGGCAGACAGATTAACAAATAAAAAATCAATTGGTATGTATCCCTATTAGCTATTATATGGAGCAGATGCAGTTTTCCCAACAAGCTTGGGAGTGCTAGTGATGAAGCTTATCCAAGAAGCATAGTCTAAAGAAAATTATATGTAGAGAAGAATAAACCAGATTGTCTAGCTGCAGCAAACCAGAGAAGAAGTATACAAAAGAACACATCAAGTACATGAAAACTTCAAGAAGGTTTTTAACAAAAGGACGAAGGCAAATGATTTCAACATTGGAGAGAAAGTGCTGAAGTGAGATTCAAGAAGAGAAGACAAAGGCAAGCATGTAAAATTTGACAATCTATGGAAAGGTCCATACATCATCCATTCAACAAGAGGTAACAATGCATTTTTTTTGCAAGAAATGGATGGAACAAAATTATTTGGAGGTCCTGTCAATGGTAGGATGCTCAAGCATTATTTCAGCTAAAAATCTCAGTTTAAAGTTTTCTTCATTGTATATAACATTGCTGAATTTTTTTTTAGAAAAATTGACACAAAAAGAAAAAAAAAAGAAAAGGAGAAAAGAGGGCACATGAAAAGAAAAAAGGTAAATCCCCATACCAAAAATAAATAAATTCTGAAAGTGTGCAAGTCCAAATGCCACTACTTTGAGAATTCTTCTTCAAATCATACATCCTAATCGTGATTGAACAAATTTTGAATTTTTGCTAATAGGATAGAAAATGAAAATTTTCCAAATTGTGTAAACTTGGCTTATCAGTAGCTTAGATGGGAAAAGACATTGGTTCCAAAGTTCAAATATGAACCAAAGAGAAAAGAAAGGGATGAATGACAATTCCAGATTATAGCCCTCAGTTTTTAGTCTTATTTTTTGCAAAATAAAATCTGTGTGCAGCTTGTCCACAATGCCACAGCTCATAACAATCAAACTGCTTAATCTTGATTTGGTCATGCTTTAAATTTCATGTTGGTAGATTAGAAAACGAAAATCTGTCAAATTTTTTAATCTTGAGAGATAAGTAGATTAGGTAGAGAATAAAAGAGCTCATCAATCTAATCTGAGCTTTTGGATGATATAAGGGTAGAAATAGATAGTTTTTTTCTTTCAAAAGAAAAATGATGTCAAGGGTTTTCGAGCCTAAATGCACCCAAATGAAGAAAAAATGCTAGGAAAGTATGATGGGTAGGTAGAATTGAGTTGCAGGAAAGCATGATTTTCAGGATTTAAAGGTCACAATTACAAAGACGATCAACAATTGCAGAATGAAAAATCTGTTAAGTACCAACAATGCACTAATCTACAAATCCCAAATATCTGAAATCTGAGGTTCTTGACACCTCCTAAAGGAGTTGCCCTTCCCAACTGGAGCCACTTTTATCTTCCTATATTCACAGTATCACTATGTGACTATGAATTTTCTACAATCTGCTGAAGATAGCATTCTCTGACTATCATCTATCTTCAGAAATCTCATTTCCTTCATTATCTTTGTTTTAAATATCTACTATCTTTCATTTTTCCTTTCTCAAAGCACCCTCATGATCCTGAAACCCCATGTATTTTTCCTAAAAGACTCTCATTCTCACCCTTTTCCCACCTAACATACCATTTTCCTCACTAAACCAATTCACCTTCATCACTTTCCCTTATTCCATTAAAACAATGTAAAAAGTTCTTTTTTACATTGTTTTAAATAAAAAATTATATTGTTAGGGCCTTCCTTCTATAAAAATTTGTTTTTAGACCCGAACCCCTTGTACTAAACTACCCTATCCCTTTCTTATTAAAACCCTGCCTCTCCTATACTTTAACCCCTCTTTTAAAAAGAGCCCTGCTCTAATTTTCACCCCTCGAGGCCATATAAACTTGGACCTTCAAAAATATTAAGCGCCTCCACTTATTCTTTGCCCTAGGTCTCACATTATAAAGACCCCCACCTTCCTTTAAAATCCCCTCATATAAACTTAACCCCGCCGCTTCGATGTATACCCCAGCCCCCACCATACATTTCGCCACGTAACCCCCGAGCTCCACCATTCGCATCAATGCACCACTTCATCTGACTCGATCACCATCGGATATCCTCGCTTCGATCCGACGTACCTGTGCCCATATTGCACATCCAAGTGTGCTCGGGTTAACACCTCCAAAACGCACGAAATGGGTAGTTTCCACCCTTGTACCCTTCGCTACACGGTGCCCATTCTATGGCATCGCATCCATCCACCCAAACCCACTTACCACCTTTACTCCATGTGAAAACCACCACACCGCCTTCTCGCCTCCCGCCAAAACCTGAAACCGCCTGATTCAAACCTTCCAAAGGTCTGTGCCTTTGTGATACACCATTAAAACCTCTGCAACCCTCCGAAAGGCCTGAAAAGCCGTAAATTAAAGCAAAAAACCCTCAAACACAGGATTTAAAATTAATAGTTTGTTGTTTTGTGTAGGTAGTCATAGCAAAAATGCATGAATTGCATCTCTGAGGTCCTAAAAATGTCCAAACAGGCTCCCTGGGTGACGATCCAGTAAGTTTTTTCTTCAAAAGGACCGAGAGCACCGGATCAACACATGAACACCAATGGATCATGATCATTGATGGTCATTTAAGGCACTCCAAAGCAGCAAGAAATGTTTTCATAACACAGAGATAAAGGGCAAAGGAAGAACACAGTCATAGAAACCGTGATAGTGAGATGATTAAAAGCCTAAATCAAAGGTCAAAAGTAGATTAAAAGAATAAAATAGAAGAGGACAGTTAAATAGACAGCGAAGAAAAATCCAAGTTTAAAGCTCAAACATAGTTTAAAGGATAGATCAAGAGAATATTAGCACAACAAACATATTCGAATGCTAAAGAAAGGCAACAAATACTCCTCATAAACGCTCTGGACACCTACAACCTCATTTCACTTCAATAAAGGAAGCAGCAGTGATTAAAACAGTCAGAGATATTTCTCAGCTACTCAGCAGTTATTGTAAAAGTTAATGAAAAGCCTTAAAAGTCAAACATATCCCAAAGTTAGCTCAGCAGTTAAGTTAGAAGATATTATTAGAGTGAGACTGTCATAGATATTTTTCCTTGGGCCTTGCATGGTCTCAAAGGTCAAAAATACATTAACGCTATAATAAATACAAATTTGAAACCCTACCTTAGGATCACCTCCTCATTTTGCAGATAAATACTGCATATATGATTCATTTTTAGTGTTGGTTGGTTGATTGTTGGTTGTTGAGCTTGTTGATAAGCTACTAGGCTGGATTTGATAAACTCGGAGTTGCAGAGATCTATTGCACTGGAGTAATGTAACTGTTTTGGACATCAGTAATACAAGCATGTTTACAGGACTCTTGAGTTATGTTAATAGTGTAGTTATCCTTCTTTGACAATGTTTTCCCTTCTGTTTTCCATATTTTCCGTCATTTCTCTGATAAAAGAACAGAAAATGTAGATTAGGATATTCCATCTTGGCACCCTAATTATGTCTGCTTCTTTCATCTTAATGTTTTCTTCTGTAAGGTCTGATTAGAGAATTTTTAATTACTCTCTAGTTCCACCTAGCTTGTTACCTAGAAAATAATTCAGTAGAGTCCAGCCAAAGAAGTCTATGGTATGCCCTGTCCTTTGGTTCTGCTTGAAATGTTATTGTCCAGGTCTTTCTTTGAAGTTTACTTAGTAGAGTCTAGCCAAAGAAGTCTATGGTATGCTTTGTCCTTTGGTTTGTCTTAAATTGTTGTTGCAGAGGTCCTTTCAGTTTGATTAAGGAATTTTTAATTGCTCTTTAGTTTCACTGATTATTATCTTAAAGGTTTTCTTTGTCTGAAAGTAATCATAGGATTGCTGAATTGTTGTCTTAAAGGTCTTCTTATTAGTGTCTGACCAAAGAAGTCTATGTTTTTCCCTGTCCTTTGTTTTTTCTTAAACAATTACCTAAAAGGCTTTTCTTATTGAAGTATGATTAAATGATTCTTAATTGCCCTTTAGTTTTACTGATTTCGCAACTTACTGTCATTTCATATTTCATCTAATCTAAGAGATCCATTTGATATAGTTAGCTTGCCCTATGAAAACCCTTACAAAGTTGATGAACAAATAAATCTTTTTATGACTCCACATCCCAATGGATTAACGCTGCCCACAGTCTATCTATCCAACTGAAACACTCAATCACTTAACCACACCATAAATTAATCAACCAAACAAACAAAAAGTCCTAAAAACTTCATAACTAGCCTAAAATCAGAAAACAAAAGCATAAAAATAAATCATTTACAAACACATACATAGAGAGAGCCCTCTCTAAGTCCAGAAAGGCTAGGTCCTTGGACTCCAAAGTGGTTTAATGTGGTTCCATGCAGAGCTGTTGTTACCAATCTTGCAAATCACAAAGAGCTAACAAATACAATAACCACAATATTCTATAACTGTATCCAAATACCAAAATTACATATCTATTAAAACGAACACTAAAATAAAATTAAACAAAAATAAAATTAAATATCAAAATAAATGAAAAAACAAAACAACAAAACAAATCAAAAATATAATATATATATGTTTATTAAAATTCACGACATTCTACTAATAGTAACAAAGACCAAATTTATATAATTATACACTAATTATACGCTAATTATAAAACATAATTGATATTTAAATATCACAATTAATATTTTTTAACCAATATTAAACTTTTCATTTCATATTCAAATTTTTTCTATTTTTCCCATTTTCGCATTCTTAATTGTTAAAGCATTTTATTCTTTCAAAAAATTATAACTCGCAGAACAATTTTAATGAATATCCACCATCGTTATACTTATGTTCTATGTCATCCCATCCCTGGAATTTCTCCCTTTTGTGTTATAATTCCGTCATATTCTTCAACAGTGCACTTATAATTGCAGTCCAATGAAAAATATTCAATGGCAATCTGGAAAATTACTTCCCTTTCTGCAACGAATACTTTCGTGGCACATCATACATGTGGAGTAGAAATTGTTTTTATAGATCGAGAATCTAGAAAGAATAGTGTTGTTACGTAGCACAAAATTTCTATGTCGCTCATTTCTTAATGGTGAGTGTTTCTCAGTGGGTATTATCTCGTGATTCAATGGTGATGTTTTTGTTTTGGTATAAGAATAATGTGGTGGATCAATTATAAATGTATAAAAATTACAAATTTAATTTTCAGCATTTCATTGAAAAACCTAGTAAAAAACAACGTCCAAGAAACTTATACTTGAGAGGTAGGAGCCTCTACATTAAGTAAATTAAATTAGAGTAAGAATTACGTACAATAACTGTAGTGAAATGAGAAATGAGGTGCATTTATGTGAGGGAGGTGAGAGTACACAATACTTTAGAATTGGGTTGATAAATTAAGTTGAGAAGTGTGATTATTTTTGACATTTGTGGTTATTATGGATGGTTGGAAGAAAAGAATGAAATCTTTCGTACCCAGATTCAATTTTCAAAAGTGACATGAATGATGAATGTTGGCAGTATTGAAAGTATACATATATTTCTCATATGAAATATATAATGTTGTACCTGTTTCTTTTTGAGAAGTGGCAAGAGTCTATGTTAGAGGTTGCAAAACAATGTATCATGACTCTTGGGGTCCTATGTTAAGGCCCTAATAAACATTTACTATTAGTTTAATTGTTATATTAAGAGGTCGCATAAAAGCTTTCATGGTCTCATTTAATTGTAATTGTACCCTGTGTCTCCTATATATATATACACTAAGGATACCTACTCTTAGGATCAACATATCTTGTCTTATATATTGTACTCATTGTAAAATGAGGTTTCCCCCTCAAAGTGGACAACAATTATTGGCTTCTTATCATTTTTATGTCCTGTGATTCATAACAATTGGTGCCATAACATAAAACCTAAGATCTTTCTGTTTCAGACAGGGCATCATGTCATTTTTGCTGAAACATTTTTTCTTGGACATATGAGATGGTGAAAAATAGAGGATATTGAGTACACATCTTAGGGAACATCTAGTTAAAATTCTAGATCTTGGTTCACTATAATTTTAGATATATGCTCTAGGAAGTTAAGGTTCCAAAATACTCTTGAAATCAATTTCAAACATGTTATATTGACATTTTAAGCATAATTTATTTTTGGAATGCTTGAGGTAGTAAATTTTGTATTAGATTGAGGAGATATCTTGGGGAATAACTCGTTAAAATTTTAGAGTTTGATTCACTATACTTTCTAAGGTATACTCTGTGGAAGCTAGGGTTTGTGAAGGGTCTTGAAATTAGTTTCAAACAAGTGAACTTGACATGTTCACTATAACATTTTTTTGTGGCACCTTAGATTGTGAAATTTTCAAATATTCGAGGAGACATAACAAAGAACCTCAAATAAATATTTCAAAATTATATTTGAATAATTGGGCACGTGACAAGCTATACAAGTTTTTGCTTGCGAAGATGCCAAAAATTAGCAAGTATTTGGAAAGTTACAACAACTTTCACTCGACACATCAAATTTTGGTCAAGTGTATGGAATTGCAAAGAAAAAATATAAGAGTATTACAAACCAAAATTTATAGATATATCAAGAAAAAGGTTACCCTTTTAGATTTTTTCCAAATTAAGGTTTTAAAAGTGTGTAACTTACACATGACATAAAGTTTGATTAGATTTTTTTGGGTGAGTAAAAGTTTTGATAAAGTGGAGTGCTATTATTATTATTATTTTTCGACATGCCTCTAAAGAAAGATCCAAAAGCTACTACACGAATTAAACCTCCTGAAGGCTCATCCATTACTCATATAAAAATAGAAGATGTAAATTAATGGATAATAATATGAAACAAATGGAACAATATATTATAAGACCCGTAAATGGGAGGTTCCTTAAAGTTGATAATGTGTTTGAAGGAACTTATGAAGATAATGGTAATATTCAAGTTGAATAACTTGCAAATAATAAAAATTTACATGAGGATTTCACTTTAATTGTGAAGCTACTCATGGATGGTTTCTGAAAGGAGTGAACCTTCCCAAGGTTGGATTAAAGAAGTTTGACGGAACAAGGGTCTTTACCCGGGTGCAAAAAATAAAGAAATATTTTAATTGCAGGATATTATGGATGGAAAGAAAAGGATTCAGATAACAAATTTGAAATTTGAGATAAAACCATCTCAATGGTATGAATTAGTAGTTAAAATAAAGACCTGTTCTTATAATCATACTTGGGTTTTATGTATAACATACTTAGAATCACAATATGGAAAAGCATGGGAACAAAATTATTTCAGTCAATTGAAAATTTAGTGCTATTGAAGATAGTAATTCAAAATTTTAGGTTTTTTCCACAACGGTGGATAACATGAATGATGAAAATTTATTGTGATCTTACATGGGTGGACTAAATGAATACATTAAACATGATCCTTTCCTAAAATATCCAAAAAAATTATTGAAGCTATGCAATTTTCTTGTCATATCCAAGCCAAGAATAAGGCTACATATATGTTTTCCATGGGATCATATACAAGAAGTAAATATCATTTTGGGTTTCATAAGACAACCCAACCTTAACCTACTAGAATATTACATAAGGAAGCAAAGGACAGAAGAGAAGAGCAAAAGGACCATGCTTTGGTTATAATAACAAATGGTCAAAAGGGCATATATGTCAAGAAACTAAATTGCTCACTTTGGAAAATACCGACAAAGAGAAAATGGAGGCATATACAAAAATAAGTGATGAAGAGCTTGTCAATTTTAAGAGCATGAAATACAGATAGAAATTATTCACAACATTGATTTAGACAAGTGTGAGATATTTGTTCATGCATTGAAAGTTTGTCAACTCCTTAGACCCTAAATATTTTTTATTATGGTGGGCGCTCAGTAACCTATTATTAGCACTCACCTAAGAAATTTCTACACATGTCTTTTCAATTTTCATCTCATCCCAACACCTTTTTTTTACATGAAGATGCATTTTGGTTAAGGTATGTTTATCTTCTTAACATTCCATTTTAATGGTCATTCTTATGAATTTATGGAGACAATTTACTTTCTATCATAACCACTAGTATTAAGGAGGCGGAGATGCATAGGTACCTTCAAACAAGAGCAAGACATAGGTATTGCAACTCACTATGGATAAATACTAAAATTCATTGCTCGAATACATGTGTTGCAACTGCTTGTTGTTCACTATTGCAAATTATTGTTCCAAAATAGATGCTACAATCTTAAGAATACAACTATGATTTTTTATAAATTTGAAGTGTTATAAATCTTACGTGGTGCCACTCACGCTATAATTCACACAACATCATTGTTGCAACTCACTTGAAAATTTTAGTTGCAAATCTTAAACAATTGGCTATTGGGAAAGAGTTATGTAACTCTAGGATAGTTGGTAAAACACATCATCTCAACCACACAATTTTCATCAAAAGATTGCCTAGATCAGTCAACAAAATAGTTACAAAGGAAATTGGTCACTCAACAAAGAAAGTATGACCTAACTACCATCTATCACATAGTTGAATGAGTCATTTCTTACCTGATATATTTTGTCTTTTGATAAAAGCATTGTAATTGGATGGAACAAATAGATTCTCATGGCTATCCACCAAATCCTTGATTTAATTTATATATTTGATATCATGTATAAAATACCATGCTAATAGAGCTATAAATCAATATATAACAGGGGAAAATCATCTAAGTCCAGAGGACTATATTTGTAATTTGATTTCCTGCAATACAGTTTTTTTATGTTCCATTTTTATTTGACGACGTGTTGATTGATTAGTTCTTTATTATTTCCTTAACTAATGCTTCACCTAAGGAGGAAGCCCCCCATTATTAGCTAATTATTTTATGTAAATTTATAGTGTAGTTGTAGTTTCATTTATAATTTTGTATTTCCACCAATTCCTTTGTTTTTCATCTCTCTGCAACTCTAGTATTGAATTTTATTATTCATGTAGATGTGATTAAACTCTCTATCATATACCTTATTTAAACTCATATTAAACAACTCATTATTTGAATGTTATTGCAATTCATGTATGATCATAACTAGAACTCATAGTTTAGGTTATTTCTAAAACTCATATTGCTACAACTCTACATTTAATATTACAATGTTATGCAACCAAAACCAAAAACGGAAGAAAAAATAGATAAAAAACTTGAAAATTAGCCTCTTAGAGAGGGAAACCTCATTTACTTCACATAAATGAACAATCCTTGGATGATACAACTGAAAGTACCTCCTTTGTATATATATGAGTTTAAGGGCTCACAATATAATTAGAGCCTACATAACAATAATAATGCAAGGGCACAACAAAAAAAATAGTGGTCTTCTATGGAGCATAATAATAATAATATGGGGGTTGCATGGGTGCAAAAATAAAAATAAGGGGGCTACAGTAACAATAAAAATAAGGAGGTTACACTTGTATTACATGGACCTAACATGCCCCTCTCCTTCAAAAGAATTGTTGTCCTCAATGCTTGAATATTTATGGATTCTTTGATGAGTATGTGTTATATTCTTTCCATGTTATATTCTTTCCATGACTAGTCACGCATGTGGGGGTCACAAGGGGGACGATAGCCCCCACTGTATGTTCCGCCGGGCGTAGTAGGGGGGTCACAGGGGGGGCAGCAGCTCCCTCTGTCGGGGTCTGAAGCAGCACGACGGGAAAATTTTTTTGGTCCTTATTTTTAGGTGGGCGGACCCGCCCATGGTTTTGTGCATGGGTTTGCACATGGTTTTGGGGCATGATGGTTTTTGGCCCCTGGTATTTTGTAGATCCAGTCAAGGGAACTACGGTTATGTTCTAATCCAAGTTTAACAGATTAGGGTTTATGTATGCTTCAGCATGTATATATATGTGCTGTAACACTAAAAGGAATAATAATGAAAAATCAAGCTGGTTGTCCCGACTTGGGATCTAGGGGAAAAACTCTGTGTTTATCTGTTTTATGTTTTATGCTCTCATTATTGTTTATTTTCTGTTTTTAATAATTTCTTGCAGATAATTTCTGTATAGGGTTAAAACCTACATTTGGTATCAGAACTGTTTTGGCTTCAAGGGGACGCCTTTGCTGCTGAGGGGTTTTTGCTCTGGCCTGAGGTAGACCCTATTCAGTGGGAAATCTGTGGGATCGATTCTCGCAGTGAAAGAATATGGTGAGCAGTGGGAAGATAGAGATTGATAAATATAATGGTCAGATTTTTGAGTTGTGGAAGATCAAGATGGAGGATCTGTTGGTGGGTAAAGATCAGTGGATCGCAATAGATATAGGTACTAAATCAATGACAACGTCAAATGAAGACTCTGGAAGAAGCTAGATTGGAAGGAAGAGCAAACATATGGTTATGTGTTCCGTGATTCGTATTGTTGAATGTATCTAGGGAAGCTACTATGAAGAATTTGTGGGACAAACTTGGGACTTTGTACCCAACCAAGTCTCGTGAATAAATTGTTCTGGTAAAAGGTCGTATAACCCGAGGATGAAGGATGAGACTCGGTGAGCAGAAAGCATCTCGAACGCCTTCAATACCGTGGGTAAGTCACCAGTCATCTCTTGATATTAAAATCTTTATGAAGATAAGTGCATCAATGAGCAGTTCTCTACTAGACTCCTGTGGGATAGTCTCAAGTTATTGCAATAGGTAGCGTGACAACTACCTTGAATTTGGACATTGTCTCAGCTTTGCTGTCAGAGGAAATGAGATGGAGAAATGTGGAGGGTCAGAATGGAGATGCCTTATATGTAGGAGGAAGGTCCCAGAACATAAACAAGAATAAGGTTTCGAGTGGGAGATCTAAATCTAGAGGGAGATCTAAATATCCTGGAAAGTTTGTAAAGGTGTGCTGGAAATGCGAAAATGAAGGGCACTACAAAAAGGACTGCAAATCTAAAGCTCCTGAGAAAGGAAAGGGATCTGATGATGCTCCTTCTGTAGAGGCAAAAACCAACTTTGATGAAGGTGGGGATGTGTATTTGGCTTCTTCTTCATATACACATGTAGATCATGAGTCATGGTTGATTGACTCAAGTGCATCCTTTCACTTGACTCCCCATAGGGAGTGGTTCTACGAGTATGAGAAATATGATGGTGGTGATGTCTTCTTAGGTGATGATAGGAAGGGAAAAATCGTCAAACGTGGAAAATTATAGCTGAAGCTACAATGTGGAAGGAATAGAACACTTCCTAGTGTTCTGCACATTCCTGCATTGGCCAAAATTCTGATTTCTGTAAGCAAGATGGATGATGCAGGTGTAAAAACAGTGTTCGAAAAGGATACCTATAAAATGGTTCGGGGAGCGCTGGTATTAATGCGGGGGGATTGGTTTGGAAATCTGTACAAGCTTCAGGGTAGCACTGTTATTGATGGGTGCAAAAGTTCTGTGGTTCTTGAAAGTGGAGCAGAAAGCCTAGCGGTCTTTCGAGAAAAGACCATGCTATGGCATCAAAGGCTTGGACATATTGGAGAGAAGGGCCTTTAGATACTGCATGGAAATGGTATGGTAGAAGGTATGTATAATAGCTCTCTGGATTTCAATTTCTGTGAACATTGTGTATATGGGAAGCAGAATCGGGTGAGTTTTCCTTCTGGTGCTAAGAGGGCGAACAAGATATTAAAGCTTGTGCACAGTGATGTGTTTGGACCTGTGTCGGTTCCATCACTGGGTAAATCTGTGTACTATGTTTCATTCATAGATGACTTCTCAAGGAATACATGGATATATTTCTTGAGGAAGAAATCTAAAGTCTTTGAAAGATTTAAACAATTTAAGGCTCTGGTGGAAAACCAGACAGAAAAGAAGATAAAGGTGCTAAGGACAGATAATGGTGGGGAGTTTTTCAAGAGGGAATTTGAAGAGTTCTGTAAGAAGTGTGGTATAGCATGGCAGAAGACTACTCCATACACACCTCAATAAAGTGGAGTTGCAGAAAGTATGAATATAATGTTGATGGAAAAGGCAAGAAGCATGCTAAGTGGTACCGGGTTAGGACAAAAATTCTGGGCAGAGGCAGTGGAGACTACATGTTACTTGGTTAACAGATCACCTTCATCAGCGTTGGAGGATAAGACTCCACATGAGGTATGGACTGGTAAGGAACCCTCTCTTTCACATTTGAGGGTATTTGGATGTGATGCATATGTACATGTTCCAAAGGAGAAAAGGACCAAGTTGGATAATAAATATGAAAGGTGCATCTTTATTGGGTATTAGGAAGGTTTAAAAGGTTACAAGCTTTGGAACCCAGAAACAAGGAAGGTTGTGTACAACCAAGATGTGTTGTTTAGAGAGGTGAAAGATGTTGTTAAAAATGAGGTCCTACCAAAGGAAGCTGAGAAGATAGAGTTTGAGCTAAAGGAGGAAGAATCAGACTCTACAATAGAAGAAGACTCAAAAGAGGAGAGCCACAAACTCCAGCTATGTGAAGATCATTTCAAGAAAGAACACAACTAGAAATGTATAGTCCATTTGCTTTCTATTCAAATTTTGGTTTAACTATAACTGATGATGATCCCAGAACCGTCAGAGAGGTAGTAGAGTCAGAGGATGGAAAACTATGGAAGGAGGCCATGGTTGATGAAATGGAATCCTTGCATAAAAATGAGGCATGGGATCTAGTGGAGTTGCTGGCTAGAAGGAAGCCCATCAAGAGAAAATGGGTGTTTAAGAAGAAGATGAATGTAGAAGGAAAGGTGGAGAAATACAAAGCTCGGTTGGTAGCAAAATGTTATTCCCAGGTGCCTTGAATTGATTTTGGTGATATTTTTTCTCCTGTTGCCAAAGTTACTTCTATTAGATTACTTTTATTTGTTGCTGCTACATTTGATTTTGAGCTAGAACAGATGGATGTGAAGACAACATTTCTTCATGGGGATCTAGAAGAGGAGATCTACATGAAACAACCTGAAGGCTTTATGGTGAATGGGAAGAAAGAATTGGTATGCAGGTTAAAGAAGTCTCTGTATGGGTTAAAACAGTCACCAAAGATGTGGTATCAGAAATTTGATACCTATATATGAGGAATTGGCTTCACCAGAAGCAAGGAGGATCACTGTGTTTATTTTAAATTAATTTGTGACTGTGTTATTTATTTGGTCTTGTATGTGGATGATATGTTGTTGATTGGAAATGACAAAGAAATTATCCAAGATTTGAAGACCCAAATGTTCTCCAAATTCAACATCAAGGATCTTGGTGCTGCAAACTGTATTTTGGGCATGGAAATTAAGAGAGATCAGACAAAGAGGAAGCTCTGTTTAAACTAGAGGAAGTATGTCGAGTCTATATTGGAGAGATTCAATATGCAGGATAGTAAACTAGTGAATGTTTTGATTTCTGTAGGTGTGAAGCTATCTTCTGAACAATGTCCCAAGGCACAAGAAGAAGAGGAGGATATGTCCCGTGTTCCTTATGCAAGTGCAGTGGGTAGCCTGATGTATGCAATGGTCTGTACTAGACCAGACATTGCATATGCAGCGGGAGTACTGAGCAGGTTTATGTCAAACCTAGGGAAGGAGCATTGGACAGCAATGAAGTGGGTTTTAAGATATTTGTGTGGCACCAATGATTATGGCTTGTGCTACCAGGGAAGACTAGGATTGGAAAGAGTGTTGGAAATTCATGGTTTTGTTGATGCAGACTGGGTTGGAGATTTGGAAAAAGAAGATCTACAAGTGGGTATGTGTTTGGCCTATTTGGAGGTGCAGTTAGTTGGATGAGTAAAAGACAGTCTGTAGTGGCTCTTTCAACTATAAATGAAGAATACATAGCAGCCACTCATGCAAGCAAGGAACTAGTATGGTTGCAGAGATTGTGTTCAAGTATGGGGTTGGTGCAACAAGCTATAAGGATAGATTGTGATAGCCAAAGTGCAATTTTCTTGGCTAAGAACCCTGCTTATCATTTAAAGACAAAGCACATTGATGTTCAATATCACTTTGTGAGAGATATGGTTGAGGATAAAGGGTGTTGTTGGTAAAGGTGGACACTTTGAAGAATGTTGCAGATGCATTGATGAAGTTTGTGAGCACTCAGAAGTTCTCTTGGTGTAGAGAAACAATGGGTGTTGCAAATTTGGGCTAATGAATAAGCTATCCTGTGGCCCCCTACAGAAAGAAAACAAAAAGTGGGAGAATGTTGGGTATGTGTTATATTCTTGCCATGACTAGTAATGCGCAAGGGGGTCACAAGGGGGTTGATAGGAGCCCCTGTATATTGTGCCGGGTGCAGCAAGGGGGTCACAGGGCAGCGCCCCGGGAAAATTTTTTTGGTCCTTATTTTCCGGTGGGCGGACCCGCCCATGGTTTTGTGCATGGGTTTGCACATGGTTTTGGGGCATGATGGTTTTCGGCCCCCGGTATTTTGTAGATCTAGTCAAGGGAACTACAGTTATGTTCTAATTCAGGGTTAATGGGTTGGGGTTTATGTATGCTTCAGCATGTATATATATGTGTTGTAACATTAAAAGGAATAATAATGAAAAATCAAGTTAGTCATCCCGATTTGGGATCTAGGGGAAAATCTCTGTGTTTATTTGTTTTATGTTTTATGCTCTCGCTATTGTTTATTTTCTATTTTTAATATTCGTTTGCAGATAGTTTCTGTATAGGGTTAAAACCTACATTCTTCTATATAAAAATTTCATCTTCCCATGTGGAATATTCAACAGGTAAGTTCTTCAACTTAATTAGATATTGTATAAATTTGAATAACTGATATGTTATACATCGAGATTATCCTGATCACACACTATTTTAACTTCATGCATAGTACATAATCTCTTCTACCATTGATCATTAATTTCGGAAATAAAAACAATCGCATGCACACATTAAAACCATAAAAAATCACACATATGAACACAGTATTTTATGGGAAATCTTAAAGCTAAAAACCCCCAACTATCTATATATTTTATAGAGATAATGTAACAATAATTATACAAAGCTCCTCACAAGCTCTCAGTATAATCTCCAATTTCTACACACTAATCAAGCCCCGATCTAGAAAATCACATGCTCCAATCTCTTCCACCTGATAGCATGCCTCTACTGCGCAATCACTGCTGAATAATGGCTCTGAATGAACTCGAATTGGTCCAGCCTTGCTCATGCAATCCTCATTGGCATCTCCAATCATTGGTTGTTGCAAATCATGCAACAGTATAGTCACAACTGATAGTCACACTGCTCTTTCACCTACCTCTTCACTGGTCTCCACTGAAACTGTCCATGCACTGTAGTTAACTGATGTATTCTTTAGTTGATTAATGAGTTAATAATTAGTGAATTAATTAATAATTAATTCACACCACTCTCACTAGTGTATTAATAAGTTGGACTATATACAACTAGCTCAACAATGTTTAACTCAGTTAAACTGAACACAACTCCATCAACTAGCTCAATAACTCCACCAAACTCTGTCACATGAGTTCTAACTGAAGTATCCATGCAATAGCTCCACTTAACCCTCAATAATAGCATAATTCCTTCTGTCAGCTCCTGTGCTGCATCTGTGCACTTAACTGAAGTGCTCCAAGATAATAAGATAATGTTTATAGTCCAAATATTATTAAGAGCTAATAATATTCGACATATCTATTTTTAGACTGGCAATCTAAAAATATATTTTTCCCAATATGTCTAAAAATAGAATTCCATCTATTTTTTCTGACTTGACCAACCATCCACAAATAGCATCTTGCAACTCATATAACATGATCGACATGTCTAAAAATAGACATAGTCTAAAAATAGACTTGCGCCAAAAATAGCCTGCGGGCCCACTTACTGAAGGCGACTCTTTTCACTAAGCTCATCATCTTGTTGCAATCTCAACATATACTTTGAAATTGATTGATTTCGTAGCTTTTGGGATCTTGTTTTCAGGGTTGCTTCAAGCTCCAATATAATATTTCCTTCTTCGTCATGTTTTGGAAATATTTTTTGGAGTGGAAAAGTGGGTGTACTCAAGAAGATGTAGGAAGCTCCAATTTGTATGCCATAGTACAAATATTTTTCAACACCTTTTAAGGACCATTGTACTTGGGTGATAATTTATTATCTTTCTTAGCTTTCTTGAGGGGCATTTGTTTGTATGGTTGTAGCCATAAAAATATCCAATCTCCTACGTCAAAACTTCTTTCACTGCGATGCTAATGTTCTTGTTGTTTCATTTGATTATGTGCCAGAGTGAGGTTATCATTTAATATTTTGATAACTTGTTGTTGATGCTCGATGTGATATTCCATTTCTTGAACCTTAGAATTTTCTCCTAAATATTTTGTGATGGAAGATGTATGATATCCATAAATTGCCATAAATGGGGCCATTTTTTTTGCAGTATGGAAGGAAGTGTTATACCACCATTCAGATACAGGTAACCACTTGACTCATTGTGTTTTTTTATTAGATACAAAACAACGAATATATCCTTCCAATTTTTTTTTCACTATCTCAATTTTCCTATCAAATTGAGGATGATAAGATGAGCTATGAGCTAATTGAGTGCTAAGGCAAGAAAATAATTCCATCCAAAATTTTCCAGTAAAAATGGGATCTTTGTCACTTACAATAATATTTGTGTTTCCATGTAGATTTTGAATCATTTCCATAAATGTAGTATAAATTGTATTGGCTTTAAAAGGATGTGATAATGCACAAAAGTGTGCATTCGTGGTAAGTCTATCAGCTACCACCACGATGAAACTATTTCCTTTAGAATTACATAAAACTGTGATAAAATCCATTGAGACCTCACCCAACACTGATTTGGAATTGCTAAAGGATGTAACAAACCTAGAGTATTAATTGTCTCAACTTTATTTTGTTGGAAAACCAAACATTATGCCACAAACTTATGAATATCAAATTTAAGACCATTCCACTTCTTGATCCCATGGTAAATTTTTTAAAATCCTAAGTGCCCTACTAAGTGGAGGTTTGCAATTCCAAAAGAAGTTTTTGTTTGAGTTTGGAATTCCTACATAGATATAAGCGATATTTGTACCGTAATGAATCATTTTTCTAGATAAATGCATCATATGTACTGGGATCTTGCTGCAACTTTTGAATGAGTGTCCACACCTCTTCATCAAGGCTTCCATTCATCCCTTACTTTGGTTATCCATTTAGTTTGGATAACAGAAATGGTATAGAGAAATGCTTCCACATCCTCATCCTTTTTTGAGAGTGAATTTGCAACAACATTTTTCTTCTCTTTTTGTAGATTATTTCAAAGTCAAAACACAATGTCTTTGTGACCCATTTTTTTTTCTCTTCTAAAGATAATATTTGTTCCAAAAATTATTTAAGAATATCATAATATTTTTTTACCTTGAATTTTTTTCCCATTAGGTAAGATCATAATTGCTTTAGTGCATGTAGTATTGCAAACATTTCCTTCTGATAAATATGTGTGTAAATATTTCCCCTTGAGTAGATGAATTTCAAAAGTAATGGGTATTCGTTCTTGCATTAAAACAACACCAATTCCATTTCCTGAGGCATCACATTCCACAATAAAGGATTTTGTGAATTTTGGTGTAACTAAGACTAGCGCTTGGCACATTTCCTCTTTAAGATTTTCAAAGGCCTTAGATTCTTCTAAAGTCGAAGAAAATGCATCTTTCTTTGGTAATGTTGTTACAAGCACTACTATTCTCCCATAATTCTTAACAAACTTGCGAAAATATCTAATCAACCCAAGAAATACTGAAAGATACTTTAGGGTCGTGGGGATTTTCCATTCCTAAATGGATTTAATTTTTTTAGGGTCTACCTTAACACCCTGATGAGATACAATTTGACCCAAATATTCCACCTCTTATACTCCAAAGAAACATTTGGAGGTTTTTTGATATAATTATTTCTCCTCTAATAGTTTGAGCAACATGTCAATATGTTGAACATGATCCTTCCAAGACTTGTTGTAGATTAGTATATCATAAAAAAAAATCGATACAAATTTTCTAAGTAAGGGTTTGAAAATGGAATTCATCATACGTTGAAATGTGGAAGGTGCATTATTAAGGCCAAAAAACATGAGAAAATATTCATAATGAACTTGAGGAGTTATGAATATTTTTTTTTCAGAATGTATTCAGTCTTCATTCTAATTTGATGATATACTGAATGAAGATCCAGCTTGGTGAAGTAAATTGCTCCATGTAATTCATCCAACAATTAATCAATGAAAAGAATGGAATATTTATATTCAATAGTGAGCTTGATGAGGTCCCTATAATCTTGACACATATTCCATGATCCATCCTTCTAGTGCACCAATACTACTGGAGCAGAGAAATAAATTTTACTAGGTTGAATTATACTGATCATGTAACATTCCATTGCTTTCTCGGGCCGTTTAGAAAAGATTGCAAGTGTTACTTAGCACAGGGTGTTCCTGGTCAGGAATCACACCTCTTTCTTAGAGTAGCTCTAGAAAGAGTATTGTACTTCATTCTACATCAAGCATTGGTGCCACATCTCTTTTCCTACTTTCTGTAGAACATTCATATTTGGAAATTGTAGATTTCTCAAGATCGGTTTGGAAGGTGGAAGTTGTCTTTAGTACTTCAACTGCAGAACTGGTGAGGGTTTATTCATATCACCTTGGGCTTATAGATCAGCATTCCCAGAGCTTCATTTCAGATGTAGCATTAGGAAAAAAGTTATTGACCTCCTAGCAGCAATATTTCCTTCAAGAATTACACTATACAATTTGTAGATCCAAAAGGAGGAAGGAAGTTACTAGCATTTCAGCTACTAATCCTATGAGGGATCATTCCCTCACATTTCCATCAGCCTTTCCATCAGCCTAGAGTTTATTGCAGCAATTTTCAGCAGGAAAAAGGCCTCTCTTTCTCTCATAGCATAGTTTTTATTGGCAGTTGTGTTGTAGCGGCTGTAATCATTATTGGAGGATTGAGAAGCTAGATCTAGAGCTTCTAGCTTGTAGATCTAAAGAAGGGATCAGCCCTTAAAGCTTAGATCTGATCTTGCAACATATTTCAGCAATCGATTTGACAGATCTAGCTTCAGATCTGTATTTCCCAGTAGATCAAGGATCAAATCCTAGGAGGGTGATTTTCCAAAGTTTTATATCTGGAAAATCCTTTCTGGGTTATTTTGGGAATCCATCACATTGGCCAGATCTTGAATCTTGGCATCGTCTGAGCTCCACATTTGAGTAGATCCTTTTCAGCATGTAGTTATAGATTCATATTCTGCTGAAGGGACAACGCAATATTTGCTTCAGTGGATCGCCACTTACACTGTACCTATTGTAGCATGTTTTCTAGGTGACTCTAGACCATATTTTAGGCTAGATCTACTGTAATATCCCAAAATAGGGATTTTCTACAACAATGAGAATATCTTAAGATATTCTAATGTTGGAGATCTAGCAATATGCAAACACAACAATGGAGTAGCAGTGACACTCAACTCATAGAAATGTGAGAAATATCCATAGCCATCTTATTAAGTAATAGCAACAACAAATGAATACAAGATCTTGAGGAAAAAGTTAATCAAGATAAGAAATGCTCAGCCTCAAGAGACAAGTACATAAATCATGTTAAAACCTTGCTACACAAGTGTTCCCGAGCTAAGACTGTTCAATTTTAAAAGAGTAACTGCATGCTGACATATTTCAAATAAATGGATATACAAATACATGGCCCATACAACATTGGGAGTGAAGATCTCATCTCCCAAAGGCTACCTCAAGTCAGTCCTGGAAGGATTGGCTATAATATACAAAATTTGCAAAATGCCGTAGTTGCTGGGTAGCAGCTGCAACTCAAGAACTGGAAATAAGTGGAGAAGGTTGAAGATTCTACATCCAATGAAAATACCTTCTCCAATGGATCTCTAAAGTGAAAGGCTGATCCTCTCACCTAAGATCTCACCCTCCAAACATATTTGCAAAGCCCCACATCAATTGCTCACTATCAATAACGCAGTCACTGAAGCAAACTGCATTGTAGGGGTAAGGGAATGAGTTGGCCCAATTGAAAATCTACAATAATCTTTCAAACCTTCCTCAATATCTTCCCAAAGGAATGGAGACTCCCTCCTCTGAAAATCAGCTCTGGAAATGGTGTTGAGGTCCTCCACTGCAACACCCTACAACACAATGTTATACTTGAGTAGAAATAATGCTGTAGCTAGAGGAGGTGGCTTGGCCTTGAGCCTGAATGTGGAGAATGAAGTACAATATCGTTCAAGAGGCCTCTCTTGGAAGGAGAAGGATTCCAAAGCAGGAGATCCTTGTGCTAAGCAACACTGCAACTTAGCTAAACAACTGGAGATTTCACAAAGTCTGAATAGACGGCCATAATATCAATAATACATGACATGAGAAACAATGGATGCCTTGCCCTCCTTTTAAACAATTAAAAGCCCTCTCTCCATGGGTCCCACTCTTTTAGGGTTTCCTCCACCAAATAACCCTCTTCCTATTCACATTGCGCTGTCTATCAAAGTGTTTTTCCTCCTCTTCTCCCACCGCTGTTGACTTGGTCAAACTTGACCTTGTCTTCATGCAAATGTCCCTTTTCACACATAGGGGTGTGAAATCCAGCTTTTATAACTATCCCCTTTTCACATTTGAGGGATTTTATTCCTATTTTACTAAGCATGGGCTTCCTTGCCCATTTATTTAGCTGCTAGGTGATGAAAAAAAAGTTTTAATATTCCATTTAGCAGTGTGCTAAAATGGGAATATTACAGTCCTCCCCTCCCAAATGTTACTTGTCCTCAAGCAACTGCAAGGATAGAACTGGAAAGCCTCCTCCAAAGGCATGGAGTCTAAAATGTGTTTAGGAACATCTTCCTCATGTAGATCCTCCATCCCCCAAGAAATCATCCATGCAAAATGAGTGACCTCCCAGCATGACAAGTCTTGAAAATCCTCTTCCACCTTTGGGTCCGGCAATGTAGGTGGGCTGAAAATATGATCTTGGTAGAAAAGATAGCCTACCCCCCACTGTCCTTCTCTCCACTTAGGATAAGTGTAGATTGTATGTTGATCCTGGGCTGCAATGATATTTCCCTCAAGTGGAAAGATGAATATTAGACCTCTAAGGATCTCTTTTCCAACGTTATGAAACATGTTGGCCCAAATCATCTCATATGTGATGAGTTGGAAGTCATCATAATATGGCATCACATTCCTCATATGGCTCACCTCATAAGGAAACAAATGTGCTGTTGTATTGGCCATACCATCTCCCATTCTCCCTTTAGAACATGTAGTGCAAAGAGTGTGGGAGTTGTCTCCCTCCAAGGACACATTCACCCAATGTGTCTCTCCCCCAATAATGCTCCCAAGAAAATCATTAGAAATATCAACCAAGGGAGCCATAAGGAGAATCATGTTGGCTGCCATGTGAAGTAAGGGGGAAGGAAAATGGTCCCTCAAATGTAGCCAGCGTAGTTTGACTCTCAACTGCCATAGAAAATGAAATGATGGGTGTCCTCCCCACCATTTTCTTGTTGCCCCAATCTCCTCACAAGTCTGGGGAAATTGAAGGATGTAATGTGAAATGTGAGTATGTTATCCATAAGAAATCTCCTCCCCATATCCTCTTAGGGAGTGATAATCCATAGTGGCCTTATGTAGGCCACAAAATCTAGAAGGAAGAATATTCCTCCTTTAAGAAAATCCCTGCACATATATGGTTAAGAGATGCATACATATAGACAAATTACTATGCAAATCAACAATGCTCTTACCATATGTTCTGCTCATATAAATGGAGTGGCTCATAGATGAGTCTCCCCTCATCCTCAAATGGAAAAGGGTTGGTTGTGCTAACTCCTCCATCTCTTCATGATCCATGGAGTGCCTCTTCAAGTCCTTCAAGTGGTTCCTCCCACAAGAAGGAAAGAAATGTAGTGTGGAAATCATGGTTTGCCCATGGTTCCTCCTGAAATGTACAACATGTATAGTGGGGAGGATCATCCTCAATCTCAAGCCCACTCTCCAAACAAATCTTACCCTAAACATAAGCATATCAACAATATATGGAAGCATAGTACAATGAAAACAAGTTGCCAATTGACAACTGAAGAGTGAATCATAGTTCCACCCATGGAATCAGTGCAGTGCATCCTTTGCTTGCATCAAAATGAGAAATAAAAAGTGCTTTGCCAACCACTTGTTTGTTGCCACAGTCATCTCATAAGATGGAAACATGAAGTTACAATATGGTGTCAATGGTGTACACCAAGGAACATGCGGCTTCCCCTAAAAACCACCAATGAGATAGCCAATCTCAATGCTACAAATGGCTTCAAGTACATCATTATACAATATGTAAGAAGGAATAATCCTCCTTGGTACAATATGCTGCTCATAAAAAGACAAGAAGTACAAAACATAAGGTAAAATTGTACATTCTCCATCATGCACTTGAGGTCTTGAGCTGAAATGGCTCAACTGGAAATGCTACCTTACTCCCAATGAGTAGGAAGGTGGCTATGACATCCCCTATATCACCATCCGAGCTTTGCATCTCTCCATATGCTGAAATATGTCATGCTGAATGCCCTCCCAAATGAACTCCTCTGCCAAAGAGAGATATGCATCAATATGCATGGAGAAGAAGTCCTCATGTGCTACATGTAGCAGCTTCTCCTTCAGCTTAGAAGCTCTAGTCAAGAAGACTCTACCATTGGAATATATGATCATATCATCCACCATATATCTTTCATCTCCATTCGGAACATCAAGAATCATGCATGCACCGAGATCCTTGGAGTACTCTACCAAGAGTTGAGATCTCCAATAAGGATCAATACTCCTAAGAGACAACGTTGATGATCTGTAATGTGAAGCTCTCCACATGTTGTTGTCTTTTCCTTTGACATCCCTCATGCCAAAGTCATCCTCCAAATTTTTTCCATGCCCATCATGTAGCTGCTCATGCTCAAAAATAAGTAGTGACCTTTGGAAGTTGGCCTCCCATGAGAAGCTCTCCTCCAAAAGTAATATCCCAATCTGGGCCAAAGCAAGCATGAGTGGCCTCCATCTACTCCAATGTATGGAGGATTCCTTCCTTAAAGGAATTACCCTATGTTTCTCTAAATCCATGGAGCAGCTCCCTTGCACCATGAAGGTGCCATCCTCCATGACTGCAGCAACCTCTGCCAGCACAGTACAGATAGTGAGAGTGGGTGGTGCTGAAAATGGAAGGATTTCCCCCTCCTCCTTGAGTTTATCCCAAACTCTCTGCACTGAACTAGACTCCTCCAAGGTTTTCACCTCTCCGAAATCCAAGAGTGGTGAGTCAAATGGCAAGATTTCTCTTACCAACTCCAAGTCTGGTGGCCTCCCCGATGGAATGCCTCCATGTAGTGAGACATCCATGGCAAGAGAATATTGTTCATATGGTTGGGAAACCCTCCCCTTGCCTTTACAGCGCAAACCAGTCTCCCTCCTCCTTGCACCAGCTCTCCGAAATAGGTAGGGGTGTGTGCTCCTCATCAAGTGACGATGTCCTTCCTCCCTACCTTCTCCTTCCATCAATATCATCTCACAATCAAGCTACTCATTGATTTTACTTTGCCTCCCATCTGTGAGATCCTGGGGAAATTCTTGAAATGACACAAGAAATCCTCTTGTTGGAGCATGTGCTCCTCCTTCCTCTACATGAGGCACTAGATGGGCTCTAGATGTGATAGTGCTGTAACCCCCATCCTTCTCTTCATCTTCAATATGAATAGGAGGTAACTGCTTAAATAGAGGAACCCTCTTTGCAAAAGGACCCTTCATGCCCTCTTGTCCAAGGTTATGAAACAAAGATGTTGAACCCTTAGTTAACTGAGGGGGGTGAATCAGTTTAACACATTCATGGACTTTTAAAACTTCTTCATTAAAACTTATTTACACCTTCATTTAATGTTTAACTTAATATGTGAGTAATCTTAGGATGTGAGCAGCAAGCATTAATATAATGTAATAGTAGACTTAATATGAGAGCAACAAGTATTAGGCATATGATATAAACCATATCAACACATAAACATCATGCACTGGGACACCAGATATAAGTGGAAACCCATAAAGGGAGAAAACCACATCTTATTATTGTTGTGATGCAAAGGCAAGCTCCAACTCCCTCTCACCACTGATTTTCTGTAGGCTCTGACCCTTGGAGGCTCCTACCTCAATTCTGCAAGCTACAAATTGCAAGGAAGCTCCAACTCCCTCTCAATTTTCTGCAGGCACCAACCTACAAGAGGCTCCAACCTCAGTTAGCTACAACTTGATAGGGAAGCTCCAACTTCCTTACTCTTTCAAAATAAAACACTTGCTGATTTACCTTGGATATCAGCTCTGTTTTGAACCTTCTCTTCTATTGTCCATCAGTCTTCATATCTGCCCTACATCATCTCAACATCTTCTCGGATTCTCTATCAGCTCCTCCTTTTCCTCTGCCTTACTGCTTCATTTATGCATCTCTTACCTCACTCTCAAAAACTCTTTATGCATATCAAGTTGATATCATTTATAGAGATTTCCTTATGACTATTTGTATTCCTTAGGGGATTCGAAATTGATAGCAATACCTCTTATTCTTCTGCCTTCTCATTTATTTTCCAGCTCACTCAAAAAAATATAACTGTATGTACTAATTTTAATATTATAGTGGGATTTTGTTTTCTTTCGGAGACTTGCCAATGCATCACAAACAATAAAAATCAATTACAACATTTACATTCACATTTTCGGTTACATAAAAAACAGTTTCACTCAGCCCATTTTTTGGTCTTTGGCTTTGTTGGTTTTGTCTTTTCTGTTGCTGCTAGGTAACTATCCTGCATACCTCTGTTTACTGCTACTCTGTGCACCTACGCATGTACACCTTTCAAGCTCACAATCTCATTCCTGTGAAACACCTGTCAACACTTGTTCACTACAATTTTGAATCTGTTGGATATATATAACAGTTTTACCAGTTTAGTTCCCAATAACTCTCACAGTCTTGTGCATATAAAAATGCCTTTCCAATATTTGATCCAAGTTACTTCCAAAATCTGGGCAATTTAACATTCCATTTCCTGTGCTAGCAATTTAATTAAATACCCCAAATAAAATCAGAGTCTGGCAAATTCAATGATATATCTAGCTTCCTTAAAGTTTCAAATCTGAGATTTAAATTAAAACTCTCTGATGGTCATAACGCAGCAATCTCCACTCTGCCTCTTTATGAAAACCCATATATATATATATATATACCTTTCAAATGTTAGTGTTCGTGGTTCGATAACATGTGAGAGGGTTATACTATGGTTGATCCATATGATTAAAGAGCACTTATGTGGATTGCACAAGCGTTAATACATTGATAATTAGTCATTGAAGATTGAGGGTCCTAACGTAAGCCACAGTCTATTAATGTTCATAATGCTCGTTTGGTGAATACATATGTATGGCGGTATATATATATATATATATATATATATATATATATATATATATATGAGATATATCTTTGCCATACATATGTATTCACCAAGCAACATTATAGACCCATTGGCATAAACTGTGGCTACGTTAGACCCCTCAATCTTGATGACTAATTACTCAATGTATTAAAGCTGTGCAATCCACATGTATGACCCTTTAATCATATGGTTTCAACCATGAATATAGCCTCTCATGCACCACAGACCACCAACACTAACATTTGAAAGGTTCAGGCCCCACAGCTTTATAAACCCTTCTTTTATATTTGCCGATGCAATTAATCGAAACTGAATTCTCCCGATTGTGATTAGATCCTTTGTAATTGTCCCAATGTGATTGATCGCAATCGCATCCTTCTATGGGATGTTCTGATGTTCCGCCCTTTTTCTGATGCGATGGCATGCCTTTTAAGCTAGACTTCAAACACATATGAGTCACCGTTCATAAACACATTAGGTCCACAATTTCCATCGGGACTTTTGTTAACATGTTCCGCTGTTATGATCTTCTCCGATGCAATTCGTGAGGGTCCCACAGGGTTAATAAATTATTCTATCCGTTTAATTTATTATAATGTATGCGTTTTCCAATGGTTTAAAAACCAACACTATTCATCGGGCCCGCAGTGATTATATCACTTGCCTTTTCGTTAACACTCCTCATATGCAATTGCACTCTGAATAGTTACATGTCTTTACACTTATCGCCTTTTATTCAAAGGTTTGAATCATTCACATTTTAAATTCAATTCAAATCATATGAGCCCCTGATGTATTAAACTTCAGCCCTACACTCAAAATTTCAATACATACTCCAGATATCATTTGCGAAGGATTTTACATTATATAACTCTTTAATGTATTAGCATAGTGTATCTCAATTGTATTAAACCTTTGGTTTAATATCTCTTCCAACCCTCGCATACATATATGTGTCAACTTGCATCAAACATATAATCCACACATAAACCTTTATAATAAAAAAATTATCACCACGCTCACCATTGAATATCAAAACTATATATTAGATTAAAAATTCAGCCCCACAAAAATGAACCTTATATTAAGTTTCATACATTGCACAATCGCGATGGTCATTGATTCCAAACACTGACTATCGGATGGCCTAGGGCGTTATCGCGTTATTTTTCCTTCCGAACGTTAACGCGCCCAAGTCGCATAATAAAAATGGTTTTACCAAACCGCCCGAGGCCACGCGTCACACAAAGACTTAGATCACGTTCCAAATATAAAATCCACTTACCAAGTTTGGGGCCACGCAATACTGCTGGTATTGGAGCTCTGGTTTTACTATTCATCCAAGGTTCCATTAACTCATGGTTCTGGTTCTAATAATTCCGTTTCAACATCTTTTTATAAAGAATTTCTACCGTTGTTATTTTTCAACCTTTGTTAATACTGTGGCTTTATCACTTTTCTTCTGATTTCTAGTTCTTCTCTTTTAAATAATTGTCTTCCTCTGTGTTAACCCCGTCGTGTGACTTCACTAGTATCGACCACAGCGTTCAATGGCTTGACCATCAGATGATTCAACCATACAAATGAGATATTTAAACCTTCGAATTCACGGTTAACACATGCTTCCAGTTTTATATGCAAGTTAGGTGGTTCAAACCTACAGTCGAGCCCGAATGAGATTCAATCCCTATCATATACAAAACCTCTACACAGATATTCATTTGGAGCATTGCCCATACAATTATTATTGTGCCATCACCTGATTTCACAATTTCCTTTGCTGGTTCACTGTATTATGACTTTATTTTACTTAGTATATATATAACCTCACACACTATACTCCGTACTAAATCCATGTACAGAGTTAAACATTATTGCACATAGGAGCCATTTATACTCCCAATTACAGAGTCTCATCATACCCATGCAATGCTGAACAATTCCTCCCATAGATACAAATGAATCCACCTACGAACACTTCTTCTTGTCTTGGCAGAACTTCTTATTCTCTTAACTCTACCCTTTTTTCAAAATCCAATGGCCCTCCTTCTATCCTCACTACTCCGCACCTTGAATAGCTCTCTTCTTTTTTGCTATCCTCTGCTCCTTGACTGATGCTACTCCTTACTTCTCTTTTTGTTGTCTCTGCTACTTCTATTTTTGCTTCCTATGCTCCTTGGCTCATGTTTCAGGTGCTTCTCCTTTGTCATATGCTTTGCCATCAATGAAAACATTTCCAATAGTCTCCCCCTTTGGCATTGATGGCAACACATCCACCGATAATCCAATGCTTCCTCCAAGTCTTCCTCTACCTAGCTTCTTTTAAAAGACCCTTTCTTCTATTACTTGCTTTTCCCCCCCCTTTGACATCAATGGAAAAGGGTTGCACATTTCTCAGTGTAGATTTTGTCTTTGCATTTCCTCTCTCTGATTTGTGTTTAGACCTTCTTCTTCTGACTTTGTACCTTGCTGCTCCAGACTGGTGTATGAGAGTTGTTGAGAGAACACTTTTGAGGATAATTGAACTTGAATAAACATTCAGTTTCTATCTTATGTAGTGTGCCAATACATTTCTGTTGAGGAATATTATAGATGGAATATGTTTTCTTCTTCAATACTCATCTGTAATACAAAATTTGTTCAATTGTGATGAAGCCAATATATCCTTTATTGTTGTGGTACACCTTTCCTACATGTTGGTGATGATATGAGCTAGGATGTTGATATTATCCTTAATAGCTGAAGGTTCTTGTTACAGATGTGATCAATGAATTAACCATAATTTGATCTAAGAGATCAAATGCCTTTACTGCTTGCATAATGTACTTTCAAAACAAAACCTTGAGGTAGGATGCATTCAATGTATTGGTCAATCTCACTTATCAACCATGCAATTCATTTATGTCATAAGGGGTATGTATGTCATTGATAACTCTCTCTTTAAATGGTGAAATACCAGTAGTTCCTTTCTACTGAAGTAAGCTTGTGATGAATCAATAGCATACTTTTGAGCTTCAACTGTTTGGTTAACACAACTCGTCTTTCATAGTTTCAAAAATGTAACTATTTTGTCATGGCAGTTTCCAACAAAGGCATCTTCAAGTTGTTTGATTGATATCTCATCCAACAGACTTCACACAGTTTATGCATAATCCTTGATATTATTTTTCCTTAATCCTTTGATCTTGAGGACCTATACCACATTGCTGCTCCATGATAACTCTTGATATTCTGTTGATAGACATGCTGCTTGTACCTGAATACCAAATTGATACTACGTTGATAAACCATGCAGAGATTTCACTTTAGTTTGCACATTGACCCATAATTAAGACATCCTTCATAAATTCTACTATTGAGCTTTCCACTGTTCACACCAACAGTCATCAATATCCTGAATTTGATCTCGGCATCTTTGACCATTTGCTTATTTTTTCATTATGTTCGAGGGAATGTCACTGCATTTTCCTTTCTAAGACTTCACCAGAACAATTGTTGCTTTAAGTACAATTCAATTGTCTTAACATAATGATATTTGGGTAGACATCTTCAATTTCTCTATTCTGAATCTTCATGGGCTGATTACTCGGAGATTTTTCACTTATTTGACTTCATTCCTCCAAGGGGACTTTTCATAGATGAATGATGTACTGACATAAAGATAATAGAATCTTTTTTTACTCATTCTTCTTAATGTGATTCATTGTTAATTCTAGCATTATGATGCATTATGTGATCATCCTTTAATGTGTTGATATCTTCTTAGCTTACATGTTCATTGCTGATCTTTCCTCTATCATCAAGGCTACTTGTTGCCTTCTCTTCTTCCATCAATCTGTCAGCTATTGAATACTTCAAATAATATTCTTCCTTTACAGTTCTCTATTAGAGGAATTTTCTTTTCTCTTCCTGATCTTATAGCTATTCTCATACTAAGGAGCTCTTCTTAGACTGCTTTCAAGGGGACTATTTATGAATTGCTCTCCCCCTGGGATGTTGCTTCATATTTATCACTATTTGTATATTTGCTTTGTTTTCTAGAGAATCTCCCCCTGAGACTATGCTAGATTCATTATGTTATTGAAATAATAGGCTCCCCACTTCTCTTTTCCTTCCATAATTTTTTTGGGTTCATCATAATGTCTACACTCCCTTTTGATTCATAGTTTTTTTTTATTGGATTTGATTTCATCATCTGTCTGGAGTTCTTTAATGTATATGGCAGTTTACAGTCCTTTGCTTTGTGACCAAGCTTGAGGCATACATAACATCTTACTTTTTCAAAGTACATTTGAGTTGGAGTATAATATTTTGTTCCCCTCTTTGAACATAATTTACAATCAGCAAGTTTATGTTCAAAATTATTGCATGCATAACAATAGCCATGGAAATGATTTGTGTACCTGGTGAAAGATTGTCTTTTCCCTTTACTTGCTTGAGGTGTTATTATCATTTGCTCCATCTTTTGCTGGTTAATATTGATTCTCTTTGTCTTACAATATGTTGCAGTATGTCCAGGTTTGTGGCAGGAAAAACACGTAATACTTCCCATAGGAGGAAAGAACCTTCTTTGACATCTTCCAAATTTATTCAATTCATCTTTAGGAGCATATGAGCCTTTAGCAGCTGATTGTTTCATCCTCTCATTCTCTTTTTTTCTATGTTGCTACATGATTTTGTTTGTTTCCTTACAAATCTTGTTCTTGCTGGCTTCTTCTTCTGTGGGAATTGGCTGAGCTGCTTCATTGTCTTTTACAACTTTTACAAAAATGACATTCATGTTATCTTCAACCTTGGACTTACTGGTTTCACCTTCATATCCTATCCCAGCCTTTATGACAGGTGACCTTTGAGACTGTATAATCTGGTCCATCTATCTAGAACTTTTCATTTTAGGTGTATTCATTAATACTTCTCTTTGAGATTTTTCTAATTTCTTTCTAAGGCACACTACTTCTTCTTCCAATTTTTCACATTCAAGGATTTTCTCTCTCATTTGTTCCAACAAAGTGTCTTCTACTTTCTTTGCTTCTTCAAGCTGTGTCTTTAGGCCTTTGTTTTCATTCTTCAATCTTTCTATTTCAACTAGGGTTGTGTCAAGTTTGGCTTTTCCCTCAGCTGCAATTTCTTCATGGTTCTTGCTTCTATTCACACTAGCAGGTACCTCATTTGATTGAACTTTTTCCTGTTGAAATGAATTTTTCTTCTTCTTAATTCTCTTCTCTTTCTTGACAATGCAGTCCTCTGTGTCTACTCCATGCATGAAATGCGATCTGTCCCAGATTTATTTTGCAGAGGTTAAATCCATTATCAACTCAAGGTCCTTGTTATGAAGACTGTTATATATCACACATTTTGCCTTGGAATTCCTCTGTTGTTCTTTCACCGTGGGTGAGTCTTTGCAGTAACCATCACATACAAGCTTCCATACCTCAGGTTCATAGGCCATTCATAACCCAATAATCATGTTTTTACCTTAATCTCTCCATTGAGGAAAGCTTGTTGTATTTAACACACGTACATTTTATTAGTCCATGACTCAACCCGGATCTCCTTCAAGCCTTTAAGCTTACACCAAAGGAACTGCTACGATACCAATTGTTAGACCCTTAGTTAAGGCGAGAGGGGGGTGTGAATCGGTTTAACACATTCATGAATTTCAAAACTTATTTACACCTTCATTTAATGTTTAACTTAATATGTGAGTAATCTTAGGATGTGAGCAGCAAGCATTAATATAATGTAACAGTAGACTTAATATGAGAGCAGCAAGTATTAAGCAGATGATATAAACCATATCAACACATAAACATCATGCACTGGGACACCAGATATAAGTGGAAACCGATTAAGAGAGAAAACCACATCTTATTATTGTTGTGATGCAAAGGCAAGCTCCAACTCCCTCTCACCATTGATTTTCTGTAGGCTCCAACCCACAAGAGGCTCCTACCTCAATTCTACAAGCTACACCTTGTAAGGAAGCTCCAAATCCCTCTCAATTTTATGCAGGCACCAACCTGAGTCAGCTACAACTGACTTCTATCAAGCTACAACTTGATAGGGAAGCTCCAACTTCCTTACTTTTTCAGAATAAATCACTTGCTGATTTACCTTGGATATCAACTCTATTCTGAGCCTTATCTTCTGCTATCCATCAGTATTCATATCTTCCCTGCATCATCTCAGCATTCTCTCAGATTATCTATCAGATCCTCCTTCTCCTCTGCCTTACTGATTCATTTCTTCTTATCTTTTCTGCCTCAATTCTTCATACTCTGCATTCTCTTACCTCACTCTCTAACCTCTTTATGCATATCAAGGTGATATCATTTATAGAGATTTCCTTATGACTGTTTGTATTCCTCAGGGAATTCGAAATTGATAGCCATACCTCTTAGCCTTATACCTTCTCATTTCTTTTCCAGCTCACTTAGAAAAATATAACTGTATGTACTAATTTTAATATTACAGTGGGATTTTGTTTTCTTCCAGACACTTGCCAATGCATCACAAACAATAAAAATCAATTACAACATTTACATTCACATTTTCGGTTACATAAAAAACAGTTTCACTCAGCCCATTTTTTGGTCTTTGGCTTTGCTGGTTTTGTCTTTTCTGCTGTTGTCAGGTAACTATCATGCATACGTTTGTTTATTGCTGCTTTGTGCACCTGCGCATGTACACCGGTCAAGCTCACAATCTCATTCCTGTGCAACACCTGTCAACACCTGTTCACTGCAATTTTGAATCTGTTGGATATATAACAGTTTTACTAGTTTAGTTCCCAATAACTCTCAAAGTCTTGTGCATATAAAAATTCCTTTCCAAAATTTGATCCAAGTTACTTCCAAAATCTGGGCAGTTTAACAATGGATTTCCTATGCTGACAATTTAATTAAATACCCCAAATAAAATTAGAGTCTGGCAAATTCAATGAAATATCTGGCTTACTTAAAGTTTCAAATCTGAGATTTAAATTAAAACTCTCTGATGGTCATAACACAGCAATCTCCACTCAGCCTCTTTATGAAAACCCCGATACACACACACACACACACACACACACACACACACACACACACACACACACACACACACACACACATATATATATATACGTTTCCCAAAAAAAAGGTTATAACATATTAATAAGCCGATGTATCATTCCGACCCATTTAACTTGAATATACGCCAATAGAGAATCCCTTTCATGTGAAGTTCGGCTTATCATACAATATATATATATTGATACCGCCATGCATATGTATTCACCAAACGAGTGTTATGAACATTAATAGACCACGGCTTACGTTAGACCCCTCAATCTTCAATGACTAATTATCAATGTATTAATGCTTTGTGAAATTCACATGCACAACCCTTTAATCATATGGTTCAACCATAGTATAACCCTCTCACGCATACATATCGAACCACCAATGCTAACATTTTAAAGGTTTGGGCCCCACAGCTTTATAAACCCTTCTTTTATATTTGCCGATGCGATTAACCGCAACTGAATTCTTCCAATTGCGATTGGATCCTTTGTAATTGTCCTGATGCGATTGATCACAATCACATCCTTCTATGGGATTTTCTAATGTTCCGCCCTTTTTCCGATGCAATGGCATGCCTTTTAAGCCGGACCTCAAACACATATGAGTCATCGTTCATAAACACATCGGGTTCACAATTTCCATCGGGACTTTTATTAGCATGTTCCGCTGTTATGATCTTCTTCGATGCGATTCGTGAGGGTCCCACAGAGTTAATAGATTCTTCGATCCATTTAATTTATTATAATGTATATGGTTGCCAATGGTTTAAAAACCAACACTATTCGTCGGGCCCACAGTGATTATATCACTTGCCTTTTCGTTAACACTCCTCATATGCAATTGCGCTCTGAATAGTTACAAGTCTTTACACTTATCGCTTTTTATTCAAAGGTTTACATCATTCACATTTAAAATTCAATTCAAATCATATGAGCCCATGATGTATTAAAATTCGGCCCTACACTCAAAATTTCAATACATACTCCATATATCATTTGCGAAGGGTTTTACATTATATAACTCTTTAATGTATTATCATAGTGTATATCTATTGTATTAATCCTTTGGTTTAATATCTCTTCCAACCCATATACAGGCAAAATAACTTGCATCAAACATATAATCCGCACATAAACCTTTATAATAAACAAATTATCACCGCGCTCACCATTAAATATCAAAACCATATATTAGATTAAAAATTCGGTCCCATAGAAATGAACCTTATATTAAGTTTCATACATCACGCAATCACGATGGCCGTTGATTCCAAACACTGAATATCGGACTGCCCAGGGCATTATCGTGTCATTTTTCCTCCTGAACGTTAACACGCCCAAGTCACGCAATAAAAATGCTTTTAACAAACTTCCCGAGGCCACGCATCACACAAAGACTTAGATCACGTTCCAAATATAAAATCCACTTACCAAGTTTGGGGCCATGCGATACTGCTGGTATTGGAGCTCTGGTTTTACTATTAATCCAAGGTTCCATTAACTCATGGTTCCGATTCTAATAATTCCGTTTCAACGTTTTGTTATAAGGAATTTCTGCCTCTGTTATTTGTCAACCTTTGTTAATACTGTGGCTTTATCACTTTTCTTCTGATTTCTGGTTCCACCCTTTTAAATAATTGTCTACCTCTGTGTTAACCCCATGGTGTGACTTCACCAGTATCGACCACATCGTTCAATGGCTTGGCCATCATATGATTCAACCATACAAATGAGATATTTAAAACTTTGAATTCACGGTTAATGCATGCTTCTAGATTTATATGCAAGTTACGTGGTTCAAACCTACAATCAAGCCCGAATGAGATTCAATCCATATCATATACAAAACCTCTACACAGAGATTCATTCGGAGCATTGCCCATACAATTATTATTGTGCCATCACTTGATTTCACAATTTCCTTTGCGGGTTCACTGTATTATGACTATATATTCCTTAGTATATATATAACCTCACACACTATACTCCACACTAAATCCATGTACAGAGTTAAACATTATTGCACATAGGAGCCATTTATACTCCCAGTTATAGAGTCTCATCATACCCATGCAATGCTGAACAAATCCTCCCATAGATACAAATGAATCCACCTACAAACACTTCTTCTTGTCTTGGAAGAACTTCTTCTTCTCTTAAATCTGCCTTTTTTTCAAAATCAAATGGCCCTCCTTCTATCCTCACTACTCTACACCTTGAATAGCTCTCTGCTTCTTTGCTATCCTCTGCTCCTTGACTAATGTTGCTCCTCTTTTTTCTGTCTCTGCTACCTCTCTTTTTGCTTCCTCTTCTCCTTGACTGATGTTTCAGGTGCTCCTCCTTTGTCATCTCCTTTTCCATCAATGACAACATTTCCAACAAAATATCTTGCCTCCAACAAGGTATCATGCAAGATATGGCCTCCTTCAATAGGTTTCTGAGGTGGTTTTGAGTTTGTAGGTCCTCCCAACTTATGCAAAAGTTTCACTGGTTTGATTGTCTCGTGTTTTGCATCAAATCTTTCAACCAATATTTTAGTGAAATTTGCAAAAGAAGAAGTATTAAAATTTTTCAATGAAAATGACTCAAACATCCACCAAGCATAGGCCTTACCTTCAAAGTGCAGTGCTCCAACTCTGATGGCCTTAAAAATTTAGTGCTGCTATGTTGAAAATATAGCAAGATGATGGAGCTTAGTGAAATTATTTCTTCACTAAGTGTCTACAGCAAATCTCAAGGCAAAATATATTTTTAGACTATGTCTATTTTTAGACATATGGAGGATGGTCCAGGGATCAACAGATGTTATTCTTGGAGTATTGGTCATGTTGGTAAAAAATAGATGGGACTCTATTTTTGGACCTATAGGTTGAAGTCTATTTTTAGACTACCTCTCCTTAAAATAGTGGTAAGCCAAATATTATTTACCCTTAATAATATTTGGACTATAAACTTCGCTTACTCTCTTGTAGCACTTTAATAGGCTCAAGGCTCATGTAATCCCACATATGAGGACCACGCAGATCTGTTATTGTGAGCACATGCATGGTTGACTTCAGTTAGGACTTCAGTGGCAGAAGTTTGGTGGAGTTAATGAGACAGCTAGTGGAGTTGTGTTCGGTTTAATTTAGTTGAACTGGTTGAGATTAGTTTAACTAGCTAATCAACTAGTTATGAGTGGAGTGAATTAAATATTATTTAATTAATTAATTAGTAACTCATTATTCAACTCAATAACACATCAGTTCACTACAGTGCATGGACAGTTCAGTGGAGACCAGTGAAAGAGGTAGATGAAAGGGTGGAGTTAGCTATCAGTGGCGACATCAGTTGTGCATGGGATTTGCACCACACTTGGAGGAATTTCCCATGATGATTGCGCTGTCAAGCCAAGGAGATTCGAACCTTGGATCTCTATATAGACAGGCCTGGATTGCGCAATAGAGGCAAGGCAATTGGCGGTGAGTTTTGAACCAATAACCTGTTCAAAACTGAGCTAGATTGTGTGTAACTTCATGAGATAGTACTGAGTACTTGTGAGGAGTATTGTACTGATTTTGTTACATGATTTCTCCATTATAATATACACAATAGCTGCGGGGTTTTCAGCTATAAGCTTTCCCCATACATACTGTATTAATGTGTATGATGATTTGATGTGTTATCGCTTGATTTTATTTCCGCATGTTTGATGATCTGAGTGGAAGAGATTATGTGTTGCATATAAATTCGAATTGTATGTGATCAGGATAGTCTCGGTGGATAATTAATCATTATTCAGCAAATTTATACATGGTATCGGAGCTATTGAAGCAGAGATTGATCATCACAGTGATTACAAACTTATTTCAGTAGACAGAGTCTGCATGCGGGCCAGGTAGCCTCCGGATTCATCTTTCTTCGGAAAGTGAAAGGTCTGGTAAATGCCCCTTGCAGTCAATCTCTGTGCTAGAAATAATTTGTTCTCACAGATCTAGAGCGGTTGAGCTTTGAGGTGGAATTCTAAATTTTGCAGCAGTTTTGTTTTCTTGGTGCCAGTGTTGAAAATGTCTTTCAACGGTTTGCGAATCGAATATGCTCTCAAGGCGTATGGTTATGTTGGCTGTAAAGGACTAAAAATCCATGAGTAGTATTAGAAGAGTAATGTCCCATGAGTTCAGATGGGAGGCTGTCCAAAGGCCCACTCTATCCTGCTGAAGTCAAGCATAGCAAAAGAAGATGGAGAATGTCAAGGATCCCAGTTGTAGGGCGTCAAGGATCATATTGTATCCACCTCTGGAGAAAAGGCCCATATTTAATGTGGAAAGCTTTGACGGATCTATTCCGCAGTAAGAGCGACCAAAGGAAGTCGGTGCTCAAAGATAATCTTAGGAACATCAAGATGGAGTAAGGGCGACAGTGACGCCAAATACCTCACGAAGTCTACCCAGCTGCAGAGATGAGCCGGCAAAGTGTGATCACAGAAAGGACATGGTCACCTCTGCTTTCTCGTCTTCCGGGTTGCTTCTGGGTACTCATATCAAAGATGTTGTCAATGGCTCTGGAGAAGCTTCTGCTTGGATGGGAGCGCCTTTGGGCGGATCTCATGCAGGAGGAGATAAGGAGGACTACTCGAGATGGATCTTCATCAAAGGGAGCTGATGAAGAAAATTGCGCTTTGGTTGCCAAATCAAAGAAGGGGAAGGGTAAGAAAACTTCTCATTCTGGTGCAAAGGGCAAGAAGCAGGATATGGCGAAAGTGAAGTGTTTTCACTGCCATGATCACGGACATTATGCTACCAATTGTCCAAAGAAGAAGAATAACAAGCAAGCGGGAAGATCTGCAGATGGAGAAGCTTTGGCTTCACAGTTCGAGCTTGACTTTTCACTGATCGCATGCTTGGTTTCAAGTGTGATGGGATCGGTGTGGTTCTTGGACAGCGGTGCGTCATTTCATATGACGAGAGATCGGGATTTGTTCTTAGATCTGGAGGACAAAGATTTGGGTGTGCACATCGAGATGGGCGATGATGGTAGATACAGTGCGATTGGTATCGGTACCATATCCTTTTAGAGGGAGTCCTGCAAACCTGATGAAGACGCATGTACCGATTGAAGAAGAACTTGATCTCTGTGGCGATGTTGGAGGATATGGGTGATGTGGTCTTCTTGGCATATGAAAGCCTTCCTACGCAGTAAGACAACTGGAGAGACCTGGAAGATAGGGGTTCGAGTCAAGAACCTTTATCAGTTGCAAGTAGATGGCTGCGCAGCAATGGCATGCAAGGCGGGAGAAGCGGTGAGCCGGGATGATGAGGGCGAACTGTGGCACAGGAGATTGGGCCACCTTCACCATGGAGCTTTGAAGATCCTGCAGCAGATTTCTACTGGGCTTCCTAAGGGCACTCTTGCGCAGTCAGATCAGTGCAAGGGGTGTACCTTGGGGAAGTATGTGAAAGCCACATTTCACGAGAAGGATAGTCGCGCCACGACGATCCTTGAGAGAGTTCACACAGACGTGTGTGGTCCTTTCTCAGTTGCTTCGACAGCAAAGCACAAGTATTATGTGATCTTTGTTGATGATTTCTCTCGAAAGTGCTGGATCTTCTTCATGCAGAAGAAGAGCGATGCATTCGCGAAGTTCTGTGAGTTTAAAGCACTGGTCGAGAAGGAGTCGGGGAAGAAGGTGATTGCTCTAAGGAGTGATAATGGTGGTGAATTCATCTCGGCTGAATTCAAGGAGTTCTGCAGCGCAGAAGGGATTCGGAGAGAGCTCATCGCACCCCATAACCCATAGCAGAACGGGGTGGCTGAGCGGAAGAACAAAACGATCGTGGGTGCTGCACGGGCGATGTTGCATGATCAGGGCCTACCCCTTCACTTGTGGGCTGAGGCATGCAATAAAACAGTGTATGTGCAGAATCGTTGTCCTCACAAAGTTCTTGGCATGAGTACACCGGAGGAGGCTTATTCTGGCAAGAGGCCTGATATTTCCCATTTGTGGATTTTTGGTTCTCCTGTCTACATGCATGTGACGAAGGATGCGAGAAGGAAGCTGGATCCAACTGCTGAGGTTGGAATATTTGTGGGGTACACTGATACACCTCACAACTACCGAGTGTATTTTTCAGACAGTCGCAAGACTGTTGTGCGACGGGATATAAAATTTCAGGAGGAGAAAGCCATGCAGTGTTCGCTTGAGAGGGAGCTACACTTGCATGCATATGAGGAGCTGTTAGTTCCTAAGGAGGAGCTTCGGGATGTGGATCAGCCACAAGAGGAGGTTCAAGAGGTGGAAGAAACCACCCAGGTAGCGCCAACCATCAGAGGGCGCATGCGCACTACAGAAGCTGAGCGACTGGCTCGGGATGCAGAGAAGGTTGTAGGACCACCTACAGCACAGCGCAGACAGAGACAGTCACCGGATCGGTACACTGGATACATGGCTCTTGTGAGTCAATGTGTTGTGACGAAGCCATCCTCTTTTGAGGAAGCTGTGGAGGAACCCGCATGGGTTGATGCCATGATCGAAGAATATGATTCGATCATCAGGAACAGTGTATGGGAGATTGTCCCAAGACCGGTTGGGAAATCAGTTGTAGGTTCGCGATGGATCTACAAAGTGAAGCAGGCGGCTGACGGGAGTGTGGAGAAGTACAAGGCGAGATTTGTCGCCCGTGGCTTCTCACAGATCGAGGGGATTGACTATGAGGAGACTTTTGCACCTGTCGCAAGGTACTCTTCCATACGGATGATCCTTGCTCTCTCAGCGCATATGGGGTGGCACATTCATCAGATGGATGTGAAGACTGCGTTCCTCAATGGAGTTATTGAGGAAGAGGTGTACATAGAGCAGCCTGAAGGTTTTGAGATCTTCAGCAGTGAGTCGCATGTGTGCCGACTCGAGAGAGCACTGTACGGGCTGAAGCAAGCACCTCGTGCTTGGTACACTCGGATAGACAGCTACTTCACCGGGCTTGGATTCTCCAAGAGTGAGGCGGATCCAAACCTGTACCAGATTGTGGTGGAGGGGAAGTTGTTGATCATCGTATTTTATGTAGATGATCTGATTTTGACTGGCGATGAGTAGTTGATACTTTCATGCAAGGAGGATATTGCACGAGAGTTTGAGATGAAGGACTTGGGCATCCTTCATTATTTCCTAGGATTGGAGATTTGGCAGCGCAGCGGAGGACTGTTTGTTTCTCAGGGCAAGTATGCCCGGGAGATTCTGGAGAGGTTCAACATGCAAGGCTGCAAGCCTATTGACACTCCTCTTCCTGGTGGTTGGAGGAAGGAGGATGCTACTTCAGTGGAGGTAGTGGATGCCACTGTCTATCGACAGTTGGTGGGGTCGCTTATGTATCTGGTCAATACACGACCCGATATATGCTATGCAGTTAACCAGCTTTCGCAAGCTATGGTTAAGCCTACCAAGCTCTTTTGGAAGGCAGGCAAGCATGTATTGTGCTATATTAGAGGCACATCGGGATATGGTCTATGGTACAGACAGGAGGATGGAGCGAAGCTTTCTGGCTTCACTGATGCAGATTGGGCAGGGAGCCCAACGGACCGGAAGAGCACATTTGGAGGAGTTTTCAGCATTGGGTCGACAGCAGTTTCCTGGTACAGCAGGAAGCAGAGATCCGTGGCACTCAGTTCAGCAGAGGCCAAGTACATGGCAGCAAGCTTGGCTGCATGTGAGGCTATTTGGATGAGGAAGATCCTCGCAGGTTTGTTCAGGTTGCATTTGGAGCCTACAGTGATCTACTGTGATAACCAGAGCTGCATCAAGCTCTCGGCTAATCCAGTATTTCATGATAGGTCCAAACACATCGACATCAGGTACCATCATATCAGAGATTGTGTTCAATGGAGAATCATGATGCTTTCATATGTTCCCATGGAGGATCAGGATGCCGACATCCTGACGAAGGCGCTCACCAGGAGCAAGTTCGAATTCCACAGAGGCAGGATAGGGATTGCAGATAATCCATATCTTGCTAAGAGGGAGTGTTGAAAATGCAGCAAGATGATGGAGCTTAGTGAAATGAAGTCGCCTTCACTAAGTGGACCCGCAGGCAAATCTTGGCGCAAAGTCTATTTTTAGACTATGTCTATTTTTAGACATATGGAGCATGGTCCAGGGGTTGCAGTATGTTATTCTTGGAGTATTGGTCATGTTGGTAAAAATAGATGGACCTCTATTTTTGGACCTATAGGTCAAAGTCTATTTTTAGACTGCCTATCCTAAAAATAGGGAAGTCAAATATTATTTACCCTTAATAATATTTGGACTCTAAACTTCAGTTTACTCTCTTGGAGCACTTCAGTTTGAGCCTTGGAAGTGGCTCATGCATCTGACAGAGGAATTACGCTATTCCTAGGGGTTTGGTGAGCTCATGCATGGTTGACTTCAGTTAGGACTTCAGTGGCAGAAGTTTGGTGGAGTTGATGAGACAGATGGTGGAGTTGTGTTCGGTTTAACTTAGTTGAACTAGTTGAGATTAGTCTAACTAGCTAATCAACTAGTAATGAGTGGAGTGAATTAAATATTATTTAATTCATTAATTAGTAACTCATTATTCAACTCAAGAACACATCATTTCACTACAATGCATGATCAGTTCAGTGGAGACCAGTGAAAGAGGTAGATGAAAGGGTGGAGTTAGCTATCAGTGGCGACATCAGTTGTGCATGAGATTTGCACCACACTTGGAGGAATTTCCCATGATGATTGCGCTATCAAGCCAAGGAGATTTGAACCTTGGATCTCTATATAGACAGGCCATGATTGCGCAATAGAGGCAAGGCAATTGGCGGTGAGTTTTGAACCAGTAACCTGTTCAAAACTGAGCTAGATTGTGTGTAACTTCATGAGAAAGTACTGAGTACTTGTGAGGAGTATTGTAATGAGTTTGTTACATGATTTATCCATTATAATATACACAATAGCTGCGGGGTTTTCAGCTATAAGCTTTCCCCATACATACTGTGTTAATGTGTATGATGATTTGATGTGTTATCGCTTGATTTTATTTCCGCATGTTTGATGATCCGAGTGGAAGAGATTATGTGTTGCATATAAATTCGAATTGTATGTGATCGTGATAGTCTCGGTGTCTCTCTGGATAATTAATCATTATTCAAAGAATGTGACAGCAAATAAGTACACAACTCCACCCAAGCTTCAGCTGAGCAAGTTGGGGATCCATCAAAAGTAGATAGAGAAAATCTATCCATGTCATGCAGCTAGCTCCTCTCCACCTTAATCTTCCAAAACTCTTTGAAAGTAATATGATCTCTAAACTTCTCAGTTTGAGATTCATACTCTTGCAGAAACTTGCTAAGATTTCCCTTCTCCGGCATTTCCTCTTCTTCCATCTCTCTCATAGAAAACCTGGGCACTTGACTACACTATGCATAATAGGGTGTAGCTACATGCTCACACCCATCATGTGCCAATCCAGATCTGGCTCTAGACCCAAACTCCTCAGGAGATTCTATCTCTCCTCTCATCTTCTTAATATTTTCATTGATGCACTGCACAAATTTTGGAAGAAGCTTTGTAAGCCTATCTTCCCTTTTTCCTCCACATAATGGAGTCTTCATTATGTTCATCTCTCCTTCTCCAGTTATCTGCATGGCTGAGTTCCACAGGTTGAGCCAATATTGAAGCTTTGATACCACTATAATATCCCAAAATAGGGATTTTCTACAACAATGAGAATATCTTAAGATATTCTAATTTTGGAGATCCAGCAATATGAAAACACAACAATGGAGTAGCAGTGACACTCAACTCATAGAAATTTGAAAAATATCCATAGCCATATTATGAAGTAATAGCAGCAACAAATGAATACAAGATCTTGAGGAAGATTTTACTCAAGATAAGCAATGCTCAGCCTCAAGAGACAAGTACATAAATCATGATAAAACCCTACTACACAAGTGTGCCCAAGCTATGACTTCGTAGTTTTATAAGAGTAACTACATGCTAACATATTTCAAATACATGGATATAAAAATACATGGCCCATACAACATTGTGAGTGAAGATCTTAGCTCCCAAAGGCTACCTCAAGTGAATCCTGGAAGGATTGGCTATAATATAGAAAATCTGCAAAATGTCGGAGTTGCTGGGTAGCAGCTGCAACTCAAGAACTGGAAATAAGTGGAAAAGGCTGAAGATTCTACATCCAATGAAAATACCTTCTCCAATGGATCTCTAAAGTGAAAGTCTAATCCTCTCACGTAAGATATCACCCTCCAAACATATCTGCAAAGCCCCACAGCAATTTCTCACTAGAAATAATGCAGTCACTGAAGCAAACTGCGCTGCAGGGGCAAGGGAATGAGTTGGCCCAATGTGAAAATCTGCAATAAGCTCTTAAACCTTCCTCACTAGCTTCCCAAAGGAATGGAGACTCCCTCCTCTAAAAATCAGCTCCGTAAATGGTGTTTAGGTCCTCCACTTCAACACCATACAACACAACATTATAATTGAGCAGAAATAATGTTGTAGCTGGAGGAGGTGGCTTGGCCTTGAGCCTGAATTTTTAGAATTAAGTACAAGATCCTTCAAGAGGCCTCTCTTGGAAGGAGAAGGATTCCTAATCAAGATATCCTTGTGCTAAGAAGCAATGCAACTCAGCTAAACAGTTGGAGGTTGCACAAAGCCTGAATAGACCATAGAATCAATAATACATGACATGACAAACAATGGCTGCCTTGCCCTCCTTTTAAACAAGTGAAAGACCTCTCTCCATGGGTCCCACTCTTTTAGGGTTTCCTCCAAAAAATAACCCTCTCCCCATTCACACTCCATTGTCTATCAAAGTGTTTTTCCTCCTCCTCTTCCAGCATTGTTGACTTGGTCAAACTTGACCTCATCTGCATGCAAATGTCCCTTTTCACACATAGGGGTGTGAAATCCAACTCTTATGACTATCCCCTTTTTCACATTTGAGGGATTTTATTCCTGTTTTACTAAGCATGGGCTTCCTTACTCATTTATTTAGCTACTAGGTGATGAAAAAAAAAAATTAATATTCCATTTAGTGGTGTGCTAAAATGGGAATATTACATCTACTCATATTTTTTACGTTGTGTAACTGAATCTTCTCCAATATAATAAAATGGCTCAGCTTCTCTGTAAATTCTAATGTTGTCTTAGTATTTATTGTTTATCTTGCTGTAGTACTTATATTGTGTTTAAGTATTACTACATTCTCCCTTTTGGGATATTACAGGATGAATGTATGTTTATGTTTTGATATATGGTATGTTTAGACATATAACTTTATTCAACTGTTTAGCTAATATTGCAGTGTTGTTTAGCACACGGTGTTCCTGGTCAGGAATCCCACCTCTATCCTTTGAGAGGCCTCATAGGAAGAGTATTTCACTACCATTCCACAATTAGGCATCAGGCCAAAGCTTCAATATTGTGGTACAGTGCAGTTTCTGTTGAGAGATGTGCTAAGTTGCAAGTTGCAGTAGTGGAGAATATATTCGGGTGATTTCTGATGTTTTTTTCAGTGGAGGAAGGTTTCTTTCGATTGGGAGGCTAGTGAGGAAGGCCCTTGAGCTTATTTGAAGCATTTGGCATGAGGCCACTTGATCATTTTCCCCTACAGCGCATTTTCTTATATCTTGGACTACATTATTTTCAGGGAGGAGTTGCAGGGTGGTTTTAGTACACCATTTGGGGAGGAGGCTTTCTAGAGAAGGAATCATCCTTTCATCTAGAGAGCCTATTGAAGGAGGCTATATTCTTTGGCATATCATATCAGCCACACCTTTCTATTTTATATGTTGTAGTGAATCTTCAGCCCTAGGGATTTTATTCCCATCTTGTATAGTGATGTATTTCTAAAAACCCTTTTGGGTTCTTCATTGGAGGTTGTATATGCCTAGATCTGTATTTTTTGTATCTTTTGAGGCATATATCATCCCATGATCTTTTGTGTTCTCATTTTCTGTAGCAGTGCATCTATGACTGTGTTGTAGCAGTCTTTTGGCATTTTTGATATAGTAGCAGCACCTCTTATTGATGGTTTTCTTCATTGGAGGCTTGTTTTATCTTGTTGAATGATTTTTGGCCCATTGTTTTATGTATATATGTTGTTTTTATGATTAATGGAAAGGCTCCATATTGGCCTCATATTTTTATATGATTTTTTACATTGCTATTCCAACATTATGTGTTATATTCCTGATTTTCCCATTTGGGAATATTATAGAGCAATTAGAGCATAATCTTGGCTCAGCCTGTGCATCTTAAAATCCAATATGTCATCATAAGAAGGAGATCCTCTCATAGAAAGAGAGAAGAGGTATCTCGGAAGAAGACACAGGAATTTTGACTATACAAATGATAAAGAATACAAGGGTAAAACCCCCTTATCAGGAGAAGATGAAGAGAATAAGTATCCCAAGACACTTCTTCCAAATATGCAAGACATTGCTAGAGAAATAAAGGAGATGAGGATGGATATATACAAGGAATCCCCTAAAGGATTTCTGCATGGTGAAGAATCCAACATTTCTCATCACAAGAGTGATCAACCAGTGAAGCAGCAACAAGTTTTCCAACGCTCTACAATTCCTACATTCTTAGAAGTGGGAAATCAAGGGTTTCAAGAACAAGAAACTCTTGAAGACTATTTCATGGAGTATGAGTCTCAATCTCAGAGATTCAAGGATCACTTGAGTTTTCAAGAATTTTGTCATATCAATGACAATATGAGACCCAAGCATCACAATAGAGGTGGAGGATCCATTTAGAATCATGATGTACACCGAACTATGGGCAGAGTTTTCTTACCCAAATTTTATGGGTCATCTAAATGCACTGCCAAATCATGGGTAGAGAAGCTTAACATCTAGATCCAGCTAAACAAAGTACCAGAGATGGAGGCCATCAAGATAGCAGCATTGCACCTTGAGGATGAGGCACATGATTGGTGGTCTCATGGCTTGTTTACATTGGGTCATGTCAATGTGACTGCATATTCAGAGTTCACAAGGAGGTTTGTGGAGAGATTTGATCGAAGATATCCAGAGGCACCATTCATGGGGCTAGTAAAGCTCAAACAATTAGGTAATCCAGAAACTTATATTTCTGAATTTCTAAAACTTTTTGTTGTGGTTCCTGATTTATCTGTAGCAAGGAGGGTCTATATGTTCATTGATTGGTTAGCAGAACCTCTTCATGGGTTGGTGAAGTCTACCAATCCCACTACCCTTCAAGATGTCATTGAAAGGGCTAGAGATCTACATGATACCTTGCCAAAAGCAAAGGAAACATTTCAGCCAAAGCCCAATTTTCCATCAAAGGGAAAAGATGAAAAGGATCCTCTTTCAAAGGAGATCCAAAATAAAGTACCTCTTAGTGATGATGTTCGAAGATATTTGAGGAGAAGGAAGCTTTGCTTCACATGCCAAGAATCATGGGCACCCAGACATAGATGTGCAGCAGGAAAGGCACACTACATAGAGTTATTCTCAGATGATGAGGAGGAGGAAGAAGAAGAAACAGAAGGGGGTCACAGTGATGGAATAACAGGATATGATCCACCACCACCAGGAGGTGAGGATGGATAAATTGCTCCAATTAGAGGGACTCCTGCATCAATGAGAGTGGTGCCCAATTATCAAGAAACTTTCACAGAAGAAACATAGCTATATTTGTGCAATGGAAGCAAGGGCATGGTAGTCCCATCTATTATGCATATGAGATTGGCCCAGGAGACATCATTGTTTTGTGGCAAACCACCTAGAAGGCCACAGCGCAAAGAGTCTTGGGTAGACTCAAGCAGGAGGGAGATATTCTTCCACTATCATTATTACCCACTCTCACATCTCATCTTTCCCTGAGAGAGGATGCTACAGGATTGGAGGACGGCACCATCATGGTGCAAGGAGAATATTCCTTGAATTTGGAGGCCCAGGAGATGTTCTCAGTTGGGGAGAAGTCTTCCATATATAGAATATGGTGGACACTCATGCATGCTTTGGCCAAACTTAGGAAGTTTTGGGTAGGTGATATCTTCCCATGGAAGATTAACCTCCAAAAGCTTCAACCTTTACTTGGGCATGAGCAGCTACAAGAGGAGTAGCAGAGAGGGGATAGCATGATACTGGTATGTACCTTTGGCATGGGAGATGTCAAACAGGAGGACAACCATATGACAGATGCTTTATATGATAGATCATCAGCACTGTCACTTTGGAGAGTAGATCCAGACAAAACTGTTACAGGGATTTATTCCAAGATATTTTCACATGGCCAGATACTTGATGACCAACTTCTAGAGGAGGGATATTCAGTCAAAGATGAGGTCATCATATCATGGTAGATATTCTTATCTATACCAGCCAGCAAGGAGAAGTGGGAAGTTACTACATGCACATGAAGATTTTCTCTTCAGCCATACTTATTCCATGAGAGCCTACAACACCATCATGGAGGGATATACTTGGGAAGGCTTTGAAGAGGATATATATCAGCATTTGAAAAGATGCATGGATCATGTGGAGATGGAGGAGATACATAACTCTATGGAGGAGTTATCACAACCACCTCTTTCCTCTTTTGGAATGAGAGGGGATCTATCTATGGACCACTCCATTGGTATGAGTAGAAATTATGGTAAGGAACATATCTATGTGCATAATGTTTTACTTGATGATTATTTGCACTCTTTTACCATGTATATGCAGGGAATTGCTCCAAGAAGGAACATTCTTCCATATAGAATTCATGGCCAATTTTGGGCCATAAACATTGCTGAACATCGACACTCCCTAGGAGGATATAGGGAGATGATTTATCATTCTGGGTGTACTCAAAAGGTACCAAACATTTCTCACCTTTTCAGAACTTGTGAGAAAACCATGGTAGCAAGTGCAGATGTGGGGAACCGAAGTAGTCCTATATAATAAGCAAGATCGGGCAAAAGTCCGATCCCAAGAGTTAACATCATTTCAACCAACTTTGGGATTCTAGGATCTAGCCCTCCTGAATCCGGAGAGGGATCTCTCCAATATGTACAAAGATGGATATTGTCTTTGAAAGCTTAAGGTAATGATATTAGGCTAGTTATGAAGTCCAAGGGTTTGTTTGGTTTTTTGGATGGTTGAACATAGTTGTTGTCTGAGGCGGAAAGATCTATATGCAAATAGGTTCAAAAGTGAGAAGTTGCAAGCAAAAAGAGTAAGCTTTGATCAAGAAGAAAGATGATGGCAGGTTTTCAGTCCATTGGGCTATGGAGTCATAAGAGGATTTAATTGAAACAATCAGGTCCAAGAGTGGTCTATGGGGCAAGTCATCTATGCCTAAGGATCTCTTTAAATTTTGATTTATGGAATGGAGTGATACAATAAGAAAGGGAAATGACAGATGCAGAACAAAGAGCAGCCCAGGATCTGGTAAGTACTTTGAAACTAGCCAGCCTTTGACCAGGCACTTAAGAAAAACATAGAAGCAAACTAGGATCTAGTAAGTACTTTGAAACTATCCAGCCTTTGATACACTTCTGATAGAAAAACATATAAAAAACAAAGGGAAACTCAAAGATAACACAGAATGGTCTAAGATCTGATAAGTACTTTGAAACTAGTCAGCTTTTAACACATCCTAAGGGAAACAATCAAATAGTTGAGCAAATAAGAAAGGGACTCAGGGCTAACCTTAATTTCCTCAGTTCATCTTCACACAACATATATTGAAAGTAACATTTAAAAATAACATTCAGCTAAGACAATAAGACGAGGGAACGCAAACATCCCTGTACTTAAAATAAATTAAATCATTTTCAAATAACACAGTTGAGAGAAAACATTTAAATAAAGGTTTTTCAGCCAGAGAAGGTTACTGATATACAGTAGGTCCTAACCCTGTTTAAACTGTTCCTTATAGTGGAAAATGAAACAAATTGAAAACAGAAACAAAATACAAGTTACAGTGAGAATAACATCACCATCAGCATAGACCAGGATCCCATAGATCAGCTTGTATTGATGCTTCAAACCAGTTACAATCTTCAGATCCAGTGTTTTAATCCATCTCTCTTCACAACCTAACCTATCTGTTACAAGCAGAGCTCCAAGAGCCAGTGAAATCCTATCTACAATCAAGAGTTTTCAGCTCAGTGACAATTACAATGCTTCTGCAATTACATTAACAACCAACCCCTCACTCATCTTCTACTAAAGTATTTATAGAAAGATGAGGAGGTGAGATCTGATGAAAAGATCTCAAAAACCAATTAATACAGATATTAATGTCTTCTTAGCCATCGAGGGGCTCAACGAAGAACTATACAGGTGTTTGTCTCTATTAAATGATTTACACTCATGAATTTAGCTCGGTGGGAGCTTTATTATACTTTTGAGGCTCTGTGTATCAATAGGGTTGCTCTGCTGACGTTCTGTCATTAATTTCCTAGCAGAAATAAATCCTTTGGCTATGTCGAGGAAAAATACCTGACTTTGATCAATAAATTCGGTTCTTGATTGAATCCTTTCAGGCACAGGTGGCACTGTAGTCGCTGGGAGGAATCAATTCGCCTCCATTTGTGGCGGTGGAGGGTTTTTCTGATAAAACACTTTAGATTTTTCTTAATCTGCATTTTAGATCCGGGGATTAGGTGTTTGATAACTGTCTTGGCCTTAATCCCCACAAATCTGTCCACTGATATGCTGTTCTAGTTCATTGTTGTCTTCAATCTCTGATACTCTTTTTCTGCATTGATTTTGACGGTTTTCTCTGTTGTGCAGAGCTGCGCAAGTAGGGAAAGGCATCAATGCATGTGGAAACATTGAAGAGACGTGAAAACTAACTTTGTAAGTGATTTCCTTGGAGAAATCGAAACGTAGAGGATCGTCACCCTCCTGGTCTGAAATTTCCTTTTAAAACACAAACAAATGACCTTAACCCTGCAAAATACAAAAAACACGTAAAAAATCTAGTTTATAGGTCAATCTGCTTTGGGGAATGTGCGGAGGAATGGGGGCCATTGGATGGCATCATCCAACGGCCGAGATCAAATCTGGGCAGTCGTGGAAAAGGTTGAAGAAAGATTAAATCAGGACCGTCGATCTGCAGAAATCGAGGGTCGAGATCAGGCAACAGGAAGTCAGCGGGAAAATGTCTGACCGGGCGATGGAATCAGGAGGACGAATAATAGCCGTCGATCTACAGAGATCGACGGCGGAGATTGAATCTTGGACGCGCGATGGATGGGTTAACGGGCGTGCATGTACGTTAAAGGTCGAGCAAGTGAGGCGATCGGCAGCCGTCGGATGGGAAGTCCCAGATTGAACGGTGGGGGTGGATTCCACTGCATGGTTATGGTGTGAAGTTTAACGCGCGAAATGAGGTGATAGCACGGCGGTTTTGAAATAGTGGCGGGGACACGTGTCGGCCAGCGTATGGAATCGCTGGCCGTCGGGAGAAAACCATCGTGGCTCAGAAGGTGGTGCGAAATGAAAACCGGTGGTTTCTTCACAAACGACGCGGGAGAAGGGGGGGTCCACCTGGTGAGATGTGCTCCGCTCCGTCGGATCTGGGGAAAAAATCGACGGTCCAGGTTGATCGCGAAATAAAACATGTGATTTTAATTATTCCCCGTTAAACTTTATAAAATGGTTTTTTTTGGGTTTTCAAAGGGAAATGAACGGAGCAAAATGGTATTTTTCGGTTTAGCGCCTAAGGACTGAGCGGTCAGTCCTGGCGCTCGGGTATATGGAGGAAAACGGCCCGGGGGCTTAGCTTGAAAGGGCTAAAACACCAAAAACACATAAAATATGCCATTTATATGATTTCCAATGATTTTTCAGAGAAAAAAGGGTCTGATAAGTTAAAAAGTGAGTTTTTAACCTTGGGAAGTGGAATGTGTGAAGGGTTAAAGGGAAAACATATGTTTTTGTGGGGTTTTTATGAATAAAAGGAAAATGGAGAATGAGGTAGTTGGAAGGAAAAGGAAGAGGAAAAAAGGGGAAATACTGCAGTATTTGACTTGGATTTTTGCAGGATATTAGGGGTTTGGAGAAGGCAACAGGTATGAAGATTTAACCAGCAACATGAGTTTCACCAAAAGACTTCAAGCACCAACAAATTTAGGACTGAATTTGTTTCTTGAAGGCTGCAAAGAATATTTAGCCACCAACTGATATGATAGGAAAAATATGGGTGTTACCACATCACTATATAATGCAGTTAGGAGATATACTGCGCTGGTTCCACATGTGAGACTATGATCCACCTTTTTCATATTTTTGTTCATATGTACTTGGTTTTGATCCCATACATTGATGATGTTCTTATTCTTTTTATGGGAATGATTGGAGCGAGGATGGGAGGATTGGATGTGCCCCTTGGGAGAGAGATTCTCCATGTTCATTATGCTACACGTTTCAAGGAGGACATTGGGAAAACCATGATTGTTTCATTGGATCTATTGCTTCCTTGTCGAATGATTCATTTGCATCTCATAAGAACTTGGGAGGAGCATGTCATGGAGGGATGGATTGGGAGACACTTGGCTTATGAGGGAAGCTTATCACATGGAGGTGTCACAAAAGGAGGAGAAGAGTTTCAACACTCACCTTTTCATTTTCTTGAGGACAAGCAACATTTGGGATGGGAGGACTATAATATTCCCAATTAGCCATGAGCTACTTGGAATATTAGTTTTTTTTTTTTCTTTCTTGTTTGATGAATAAGAGGATATGGAGATGCATAAATCTCTTTTATATGAATAAAATAAGTGCCAATGTGAAAGGAGGACATATTTGCAGCTTAATTGAGCACCCTTGTGTGTGAAAAGGGGTTGGAACACCTAGACTAGGTCAACTTTGACCAAATCAACAACGTTGTCATGGAGTAGTGGCATTCATTGAGGGACAACGTAGTTTTATATGGAGACCCTTTGCATGGAAGTAACATCATAAAGGAATGGGGCTTAGGGTTAGAAATCTCATCACTTATATAAGGAAGAGGATGGTAGCCATATTTCATTATGGATCAATGTATGTTTATGTTTTGATATATGTTCTATTTACACATATAGCTTTCTTCAGCTATTTAGCTAAGATTGCAATGTTGTTTAGCATAAGGTGTTCCTAGTCAGGAATCCCACCTATATCCTTGAGAGGCCTCATAGGAAGAGTATTTCACTACCATTCCACATTCAGGCATTAGGCCAAAGCTTCAGTCTTGTGGCACAATGCAGTTTCTATTGAGAGATGTGCTGAGTTGCAGGTTGCAGCAGTGGAGAATAGATCTGGGTGATTTCTGGTCTATTTTTCAATGGATGAAGGTTTCCATCCATTGGGAGGATGGTGAGGAAGGCCATTGAGCTTATTTGCAGCATTTTGCATCGGTCCACTTGATCATTTTCCCCTACAGCACAGTTTATGTCTTAGACTGCGTTATTTTCAGGGAGGAGTTGTAGGGTGGTTTCAGTACACCATTTGGGGAGGACGTTTTCTAGAGAAGGGATCAAACTTTCATCTAGAGAGTCTATTGGAGGAGGCTATGTTATTTGGCATATCATATCAGCCATACATTTCCATTTTATATGTTGCAGTGAATCTTTAGCCCTAGGGCTTTGATTCCCATCTTGTATAGTGGTGTATTTCTGAAAACCCTTTTGGGTTCTTCATTGGAGGTTGTATAGAGCCTACATCTGTATTTGTTGTATCTTTTGAGGCATATATCAGCCCATGATATTTTGTGTGCTCATTTTTTGTAGTATTGCATCTATGACTGCGCTATAGCAGTCTTCCGACATTTTTGATATAGTAGCATCACCTCTTATTGAGGGTTTTCTTCATTGGAGGCTTGTTCTATATTATTGTATGATTTTTGGCCCATTATTTTATATATATGTTGTTGTTATGATGATTTTAAATACTCCATATTTGCCTCATGTTTTTATATGATGTTTTAAACTGCTATTCCAACATTATGTGCTATATTCCTACTTTTCCCATTTGGGAATATTCTAGGTTCTTGCTTTTTTCTAGAAGAAAATTTAATTGTAAGACAACAAGAGGAAAGCAGGGAGGAAATTTCAAAGGTTAGGGAAGAAAAATATTAGGGAAAGAGAGCATGGATTTATAATGGAAAAGATGTGATAGCTTGATTTGGACCTCCTTCCAAAACATGCTAGCAAGATGGTAATAAAGAAGAGACAACAAACTCTTTAGCAAGAAGTTAGGAAGCAATGTCAATATGGGAAATCAGGGACAAAGACTCAACTGCGAGTCTTGCACAGGGAAAATTTTAAGGATGGACGTTTATATTAAAGTTTAAAAACTTGGCGAATCTTAGTAGTCCCCAATATGTGAATTGTAAAATTTTTGATGTTATTTTTGTACAAATATTTAGTTTTTTAATCATTTTATTTTATTCTATATAAAATTTTGGCGATTTTTAGGGTAGAATATTTTTCCACTACAAAATTTGGGCAAATCAATTTTTAAAAAAAATTGGAATTGGCGAATCCTTTTCTTGGAAAAAGCATGGAAAATTAGCCCACCTTCGAATATTAGCCCCTAAAATTTTCCATGGTCTTTCATGTCAAAACAAATAGCAATCAAGTCATACCCAGGTTTCCTTAAGTTTAGTTTTTTGGAATAGCAGAGGTTACCCATGGAGATGAGGACATGGATTATGGTCTATTGCGGAAGATAGAGACATAATTTACCTCATAGAAACACATGAGCATGAAGGGTGCAAGACACCTTTGTTTGAAGGGTATTGGAAGATGGTAGTGTCGAAGAACGAAGCAGGGAATGGAAAAGGACACAATAGTATCATGGTATTAGTGAGATAAAAAGAAGGTCGTTTCATTCATTTGGAAAAAGAAGACTCAAATAAACAATTTGTTTGGTTTAAAATACCAAAAAATGGAAATCGCATTAGAATTCCAGCATGTGCCGCAAGTTTTAAAGATATACAAAAGTAGAGGGCTTGACCACAAAGATCCATTTTCAGCCTTAAAGGCAGATATTGCAGCATATTCTAAGCTAGTTCAAGTCATTATAGTTGGTGATTTCAATGTTAGGACTACAAGTGAGCAAGCTATCATTCTTTGTTATAAAGAAGATTGTGACCCTATCTATCTTATAGAAGAAAGTAATCAGTGGGAAATAATTTCAAAGGAAAAGGGATGCAATCTCTTTGGTGAACAATTTCTTACTCTGTGTTCAGCTTTCTATTTAGTCAATGTTTGTAATGGTTTGACTGGATGGGTAGTTTCTGGTAATTTCACTTGCAATACATACAATGGAGCAAGTGTAGTAGACTATGTAATTTTCTCACATATATTTTGTGAGAAAATGGAGGAAGTTTTGATTCGAGATAATTTTTGGGACTTAAAATCATATCACAATCCAATTTACTTAAGTTTCTCTTGGACAGTAAAGAAGCAGTTAGGGTCAAAAACTTAGAGTGTTGAACAAAATCTTCTAAAGGGAAGAATTATTTTGACTCCAGAAAATTGTAATACCTTCAAAATAGCACTAAAGAGGCTCTTCAAGAAGGATAAAATCCCATTTCATGACCTGCATAGTCACAAATTAACACATTTAATTCAAAATTCACTTGCAGAGTGCAAAAGAGAAAAAATTTAGAAGTCTGAAAAAAAAATTCTTTCCAATTAATGCTTGGCTAGACAAGGAATTCAAAAAGGCAAGGAGAATGTGGAAACAGTCAAACAAGGATAAAATAAATCTAAAAAGTTACAAGAAAATATTAATAAAGAAGAAGGATGATTCCATGGTTTCAAGGAGATCAGAACTAATATTCCCTAGGAAAAATAACCGAAATTATTTTGGAATGACCTCAAATCGAGAAATATGCAAACTGAAAACAATATTATAGCTTCTAAATGGTTTTACTATGAAAGACACCTTTATGAGCAGGATCCCAAGGTTTACCCTCCTCCCTTAGTCAACACTGATACAAAAATATTCACATTGCAAGAGGTAGATATGGGTATCAAGAAGTTTGGTGTTGGAAAGGAAAAAGACTTAGCTAAACTCCAATCAGGGTATCTAAAGTGGGGTTTCAAAATTCTTGCACCTCACATTAAGAAAAAATTCAACAACATCATACAACAAGGGTTCCCCATAGATAGGAAAAATAGTCTTAAAATACCTCGTTTCAAGAGTGGTGACGTTAATAATCCCTCCAATTATAGGACCATGTGATAAACCCCTTGTTTACAAAGCTATTTGGAAGCATGTTAGAAAATAAAATCAGCAAGTGGTAAGAAGAAAGAGATAAATGTGCTAAAGGGCAAGTAGGTTTTAGACCTAAAAATTCCACAATTGATGATGGTATAATTTTAAGGCACATCATTGAAAAATTTTAGGCGAAAAAGAAAAATTATTTTGTTGCTTTGTTGATTTCAAAAAATTCTTTGACACGGTTCCTACGGATAATATTTGGCACAAAATGGAGGAAATTGAGGTTCCCAGGCATTTGAGAGAAATTGTGCATAGGCTATATGAAGAGGTGAAAGTCAAAATCAGAACTTCAAAAGGAATTTCTGAAAGTTTTAGAAGCGATATTGAGGTCAAACAAGGTTTCCCATTGTCTCCTAGCATCTTTGGTTTATATATTGACAAAATTGAAGAGTGTTTAAATTCACAAGGTGGTGACGATATCCATTTGGGAAAGTTTTTTATAAGGCTTCTTTTTATGTATATGACCTTATTTTGATTGATAAATCTTCTCTTGGTTTGCAAGAGCACTTACTTTCCCTTGAGCATTTTTGTAGAATTGTGGGGATGCAAGTCAATATCAGCAAAACAAAAGTACTGGTTTTCTCTAACAAAAGAAAACATAACCAACATAAGTTCTACTTTGAAGGCAACATTCTGGAAGACATTGTGGATTAAGAATACCTCATAATTGAATTCAAAAAAAATATAAGTTGGGATGGATGTAGAAAGAAAATAACTTTTGGGGGGTTGGAAATCATTATATGCTTTTCAAAATAGGTGTAGGGAGACAAATTTATGGGCTGCAAAACCACTCTAACTCTTTTTGGGATTTTTGATTCTGATGATTCTCTACGATTGTGAACTATGGGCCAACAGTAAATCTAACATGCAATAGAAAAAAATTGAGAAAATTCATAAGAGTTTGATTACAAAAAAAATCAAATTAAAAGTGTAGTTCCGTATGCTATCTTGTTATGTGAAACAGGGGCTACCCCTATTGAAGCAATTACTATGGTGCAGGTCATAAGGTATTTAAAAAAAAATTAACCAAATTGAAGAGGGAAGATGGACTAAGGTTGTGTTTAATGACATATTGAATAAACGAAATAATGCTTGGATGTGGAAAAACAAAAAATGGTTTAGCAAATGTGGCATTTGTTTGAGCATGTGTACTGTTGGCCACCTATAAAATTTGTTCTACCAAAAGGTGGCAAAAACATGGTTCAGTCTTCAAGAAACAGATTCCTGGTCAAATGTTATCTCTTGAAGCCTGTGGAAGATCTCATGTTCATGTCTCAAGGTTTTCACTGTTATTTCTCATAAACTCAAAATTCTGCTAAAATTTCCATGAGAAAGACTGCTCCAAAATCCCTGTCTATTCCTTTCCTCCTCTCTAAAAATAACCTTCATTTGTTTCCCTTTTTTTTCCATAAAACTCCTTTGTTTTCCATTTTCCTCATTTTCCCCTTCATAAAATTGCCTTTGTAGGTTTTTAAACTCCTTTTGAACTCTGTCGAAACCCTCAGAAACCTTTGAAAACCACTGAAAATCTGTGTAAAAACCCATTTCTGTATTAAGGGTTTAAGCCCCTTGGGCTGAGTTTCCAAACCACTTTACCCATATGCCCTTGTCATAAAAACCAAGCGCTGAACTCTTATAGCGCTAATCGCATCGGAAAGATTCAAGTATGCATGTCTTTTGTGCCATTTCAAAACTCCGATTGCAATCAGCCCCTTTGTTATATAAAGCCTCGGGCCCATTGTGTTCCATATATCCAAAGGCCCTGCAATCGGGCGCCCGACCATTTCGTATATAAATATTTCCGCCCCGATCCATTAAAAACCTTTCTTTATATTTAAACTTTGTGTTTTTCATAAAGTGTAAAGGTTTCCACCGGTACAAAGTTGAAAATATATTGACCGTTGATCTTAAAGCTGATCAACGGCCCACGCAGAATCGTAAAGGTTCAATCGCATCCCCTTTTCCGCGCCCCCGATTGCGATTGCTCCGATCAAATCCTAGCCATCCATCTCCCTGTTGATCGGACGGACAGCGCTCAATCACATCGCAAGTTTCAATCGCATCCCCTTTTCCACACCTCCGATTGCGATTGCTCCGATCAAATCCTAGCCGTCCATCTCCCTGTTGATCGGACGGACAGCGCTCAATAGCATCGTAAGTTTCAATCGCATCCCCTTTGTGTGACCCGCCGATTACGATCCTCCGATTAGATCTAGACCGTCCACGTGTCCGGATCAGACGGCCCAGATCTTTTCCCACATTACTCCATCGCCCTCCACCTCTACCAAAGGGTTTTTAAAATCGATCCCCACTGTTGATCATCGCGCGATCGACGGTTTTGTTTAATTCTTCCTCCCGCGTCATTTAAAACTCCTCTCGGTTAATCTCCACCGTTGGATGATGCCATCCAACGGTCCTGCTCTCTTCCTACGCCTCTGAAGCAGTTAAACCAAAAAAACGCAGGATTTCTTAATTAGTTGTGTGTTTTGCAGGTAATCGATGGAGTTTCCATTTTATTCAAGGAAAGGCTGAACGTTGGGAATAGTGATTCCCGCGTCTTGATTTATCAAAAGCAACCATGGATTCGACGTTTTATCATTGTTTCGTAAGGCTTTTATGCCACATCAGCCTTGTGCGGCCCTACACATCAATGAGACACTGTTTAAATTGAAATCACAGTTAAAGAGTATCAGTTTTTATCAGAACAGAAGATCGAAGGCTCAGGCAGAGCATGATCTGTCCTAAAGCACAGATCTCAAACAACTTAAAGTGTTTTGGGAAGGAACAAAGACATCTGTCGATATGAGAGAGCTTCCACTGCCTTAAGAAAAGGCTAATCAAACCCTTTCCAGCCCCTAAAGGCACCTACAGCCTCACAGAAAACCAAAGGTTGCCAAAAAATTAATGCTAATCGAGGATCTTATCTCTTAAATTGTCGGCAAAACTATTTTAAAGGATTAAAGACCATTTCAGAAGCAGATCTTTTCAATCATTAGGCCTCGGAAGGCGGAAACAAAGTTATGAAACAGAGTTGGGAATGATTACGTCCCCGCCTTATGCCTTGCCTGGTTCTCAAAGGCCAGAGATTGGATTAATCACATAATTAATGATACTTGGCCCCTAGGAAATCCTCCCACCTTCTCATTCTTCTATAAATACTTTTGTAAGCAAGAAGCAAATGTTGGTCTCGGGACATCTGAATGCATGTAATATTTATTCTAAAGCTATTGATGCCCTATCTTGTAACTGAAAAAATACACAAGCTGATATGAGAATTTCAAAGCTGTAGAGACCCACTGGGCTTGCTGATTGTAACTGGTTTGAACATAAATACAAGCTGCTGATTCATGGAATCCTCAATTATGTCAATGGCGATGTGCTCCTTACTGTTAATTGTTATTTTGTTTAATGTTTTCACTCTGTTCACTTTCTCTGATAAAGAGCAGCAAATATAGAGTTAGGATATATCCTCCACGGTACCCTACTCTTACTAAAAGCTTTACTTTTGTGTTTTCTTCATTTGAATGTTCTCTTTGAAGAGTATATTAATGCAGGTTAGTTTAAAAGTACTTCCCTGATCTAGATTGCTCTTTAAAACGAGCCTTCCCTGTGTTTTCCTTAGAGTATATTAATGCAGGTTAGTTTAAAAGTACTTCCCTGATCTGGATTGCTCTTTGTGATTATCATCTGTGTTTCCTTATTGAATATGCTGAAAGCAGGCTAGTTTAAAAGAACTTACCTGATCTTAAGCAGTTCGAACTGTTTTTTTTAAATTTTTCTGATTGAAAGTACTTCAATGCAGGCTAGTTTAAAAGCACTTACCTGATCAACAGAAATACTTTTATGTTTCCCCTTAATTACATGTTGAAAGAAAGCTAGTTTAAAAGTACTTACATGATCTTAAACTGTGCTTTGTTCTTCATTTTTGTTTGGTCTTTCACTTCCTATCTGTTTCATTCCATAAAATCAATTTAAAGATCCTTTGATATACGCAACTTGCCCCATGGATCCTTCTTGAATCTTGCTGTTCAATTAAATCCTCCTATGACTCCATAGCCCAATGGCTTAAAGCTGTCTTTGCCCTTTTCTGTCAGCTGAATCATTCCTTCATTTGCAGACATCTTCACCCTTTATTTTGAACTAACTTTCATCTTCATCATGTCTTTTCCCAACCAAAAACAAAAAAATCAAACCCATGCTCTTCATAACTAGCCTAATATCACAATTTCAGCCTTTGAAGATCACATCTTTTAACTCATTTATAGAGAGATCCCTCTCTGGATTCAGGAGGGCTAGATCCTTGAATCCCAAAGTGGTATGATGTTACCTCTACAATTGGACTTTTGCCAATCTTGCTAATTACAGGGACCTAACATGTACCAAAAACAGTAAAGAGATAAAATATTTTGTTATGGATAAGTTCCACAAATGTACTTGGGAGAAGGAGCTAGGGAGAAAGAAAAATTATTATATTGAAGAGTTTAATCCCACTCATAATTATCAACAAAAAGTGCACATAGGGGACAACATTTCTTGAAGAGAAAAAATTCTTCTTGCTCAATTAAGGAATAATTCTCATCAACTCCGTTGTGAAACAGGGCTAGAAAAGGCCAAAAGAAATTTGGGAGGAAAGAGTATGTATTTTTTTCTCTTCTGGAAAAGTGGAAACAAAAAATTATTTCATTTCAGAATGTGAGGCCTTCAAATAAATCAAGGAAATTTATGCAAATATTTTGGCATCTAGCTCTTGGGATAATCTATTCAACGAGGAGTTTTTCGATAAGTTGGCAGTGTTTATTGTGAAACATCACAGGAAGAGAGCGAGATAGAGAAGCAATATTTCCCATATAATATCTTTAGCCTCTTAGACATAAAAATAACTTATTCTTCTTCTTCTTCTTACAATGAGAGAACTAGGTGGAAAAATTTCCTCTTTGTCCTTAAAAAAACATCAAATGGTCGTAGAGTTGGTCCAACTTCATCTAAAAAGCCTCCATCGCTTCATTATGTAATATTCCCAATTAGCCATGAGCTAGTTGGAATATTAATTTTTTTTGCTTCTTTGTTTAATTAATAAGAGGATATGGAGATCCATAAATCTCCTTAATATGAATAAAATCAATGCCAATGTGAAAGGAGGACATCTTGGTAGCTTAATTGAGCATCCTTGTGTGTGAAAATGGGTTGGAGCATGTAGACTGGGTCAACTTTGACCAAATCAACAACGTTGTCATGGAGTAGTAGTATCCATTATGGGACAACGCAATTTTAGTTGGAGACTTTTTGCATGGAAGTATTGTCCTAAATGAGTGGGGCCTAGGGTTAGAAAGCTTGTCACTTATATAAGGAATAGGATGGCAGCAATATTCAGGTTATGTTATGTATTTTATATTTTCAAATATGGTCTGTTTGGACATATAGCTTTCTTCAGTTGTTTATCTAAGATTGCAGTGTTGTTTAGCACAGGGTGTTCTTGAGCGGGAATCCCACCTCTATCCTTGAGAAGCCTCAAAGGAAGAGTATTGAACTACCATTCCATAATCAGGCATTAGGCCAAAGCTTCAGTCTTATGGTACAACGCAATTTCTATTGAGAGATGTGCTGAGTTGCAAGTTGCAGTAGTGGAGAATAGATATGGGAAATTTCTGATCTGTTTTTTTAGTGGAGGAAGGTTTCCTTCCACTGGGAGGCTCGTGAGGAAGGCCCTTCAGCCTTATTGTAGCATTTGGCATCATAAAACTTGATCATTCTAACCTACAATGCAGTTTCTATCTTGGACTACATTATTTTAGGGTGGAGTTGCAAGGGTGGTTCCAATACACCATTTGGAGAGGAGGTTTTCTAGTGATGGGATCATCCTTTCATATAGAGAATCCATTGGAGGAGGCTACATTCTTTGTCTTAATAGATCAGCCACACCTTTCCAGTTTTATTGTTGCAGTGAATCTTCAGCCCTAGGGCTTTGATTCATATCTTGTATAGTGGTGTATTTCTAAAAACCCTTTTTGGTTTCTTCTTGGAGGTTTTATAGAGCCTAGATCTATATTTGTTGTATCTTTTGAGGCATATATCAGCCCATTATCTTTTTTGTACTCATTTGTTGTAGCATTGCTTTCAAGACTATGTTGTAACAGTGTCTCCAACATTTTGATATAGTAGCAGCGCCTCATTATTGAGGGTTTTATCTATTGGAGGCTTGTTGTATCTTGTTTTATGGTTCGTGGCCCGTTATTTTGTATTATTTTGTTGTTTTTATGATGAATGGAAAGGCTCCATATTGGCCTCATGTTTTTATATGATGTTTTACACTGCTATTCTAGCATTTTGTACTATATTCCTACTTTTCCCATTTGGGAATATTATAGTGGTCTCAGAGCATAATCTATGGGCAGCCTGTTCATATTTAGCCAATATGTCATCAAAAGAAGGATATCCTCTCACAGAGAGAGAAAAGAGGTATCTCAGTAGAATACACTAGAAGTTTGATTATACATATGATAAATAAGACAAGGGTAAAACCCATTTATCGAGAAAAGATGAAGAGAAGGAGTATACCAATCTACTTTTTCGAACTATGCAAGACATTGCTAGATAAATAAAGGAGATAAGGATGGATAGATACAAGGAATCCCCTAAAGGATTTCTACATGGTGAAGGATCCGACATTTCTCATTACTAGAGTAATTAACCAGTGAAGCAAAAGTAAGTTTCCCAATGCTCTACAATGCCTACATTCTTAGCAGTGGGACATGAAGGGTTTTAAGAACAAGAAACTCTTGAAGACTATTTCATGGAGTATGAGTCTCAATCACAGAGTGTCAAGGATCACTTGATTTTTCAAGAATTTTTTTAGATCAAGGACAATAGGAGACCCATTCATCACAATATAGGTGGAGGATTCATACAGAATCATGATCTACACCTAACTATGGGAAGATTTTTCCTACCCAACTTTGATGGGTCATCTAAATGCACTGCCAAATCATGGGTATAGAAGCTAGACATCTACTTCTAGATAAACAAAGTACCAGAGATGGAGGCCATCAAGATAACAACATTGCACCTTGAGGGTGAGGCACATGATTGGTGGTTTCATGGCTTGACTACATTGGGTCATGCCAATGTGACTACATATTCAAAGTTCACAAAGAGTTTGGTGGGGAGTTTTGATCGAAGAGACCTGAAGGCACCATTCGTGGGGCTAGCAAAGCTCAAACAATCAGGTAATCCATAAAATTATATTTATGAATTTCTAAAACTTTCGGTTATGGTTCTTGATTTATCTGTGGCAAGAAGTATCTATATGTTCATTGATACATGTTCATTATAATATTCCCAATTAGCCATGAGCTTGTTGGAATATCAAATTTTGTTTTTTCTTCTTTGTTTAATGAATAAGAGGATATGGAGATCCATAAATCTCCTTAATATGAATAAAATAAATGCCAATGTGCAAGGATGACATCTTGGCAGCTTAATTGAGCACCCTTGTGTGTGAAAAGGGGCTAGAGCATGTAGACTGGGTCAACTTTGACCAATCAATAGCGTTGTCATAGAGTAGTGGCATTCATTATGGGCCATCACAATTTTAGTTGGAGACTCTTTGCATGGAAGTAGTGTCTTAAATGAGTGAGGCCTAGATTTAGGAAGCTCATCACTTATATAAGGAAGATGATGGCAGCCATATTCATGTTATGTTATGAATTTTATATTTTGATATATGGTCTATTTAGACATATAAATTTCTTCATCTGCTTAGCTAAGATTGTAGTGTTTTTTAGAATAGGGTATTCCTGAGCAGGAATCCCACCTCTATCCTTGAGAAGCCTCAAAGGAAGAGTATTTCACTACCATTCCACAATCAGGCATCATTCCAAAGCTTCAGTCTTGTGGTACAATGTTGTTTCTATTGAGAATATTGAGTTGCAGGTTGCAGCAGTGGAGAATAGATCTAGGTGATTTATGATCTATTTTTCAGTGGAGGAATGTTTCCTTGCATTGGGAGGCTGGTGAGGAAAGCCCTTGAGCCTTATTGCAGCATTTGGCATCAGGCCACTTGATCATTTTCCCCTATAGTGCATTTTCTGTCTTAGACTACGTTATTTTAGGGAGGAGTTGCAGGGGTGGTTTCAGTACACCATTTGGAGAATCCATTGGAGGAGGATTAGCCTTTCATCTAAAGAATCCATTGGAGGAGGCTACATTCTTTGGAATATCAGATCATCCACACCTTTCCAGTTTTATTGTTTCAGTGAATCTTCATCCATAGGGCTTTGATTCATATCTTATATAGTGATGTATTTCTAAAAACCCTTTTGGGTTTCTTGTTGGAGGTTGTATAAATCCTAGATCTATATTTGTTGTATCTTTTGAGGCATATGTCAGCTAATTATCTTTTGTGTACTCATTTGCTGTAGCAGTGCTTTCAAGACTGTGTTGTACCAGTGTCTCTAGCATTTTGATATAGTAGCAACACCTCATTCTTGAGTGTTTTATCTATTGGAGGCTTGTTATATCTTGTTTTATGGTTTGTGACCCATTATTTTGTATTATTTTTCTATTCTTTTGATTAATGGAAAGGCTCCATATTGGCCTCATGTTTTTATATGATTTTTTACACTGCTATTCCAAAATTTTGTTTTATATTCCTACATTTGGGAATATTACAGTGGTATCAGAGCATAATCTTGGCTCAGCCTGTGCATCTCAAGCCAATATGTCATCAGAAGAAGGATTTCCTCTCACAGATAGAGAAAAGAGGTATCTCAGAAGAAGACATTGAAAGTTTGATTATACATATGATAAAGAAGACAAGGGTAAAACCCCTTTATTAGGAGAAGATGAAGAGAAGGAGTATCCCAAGCTACTTCTTCTAACTATGCAAGACATTTCTAGAGAAATAAAGGAGATGAGGATGGATATATACAAGGAATCCCCTAAAGGATTTATACATGGTGAAGGCTCTGGCGTTTCTCATCACTAGAGTGATCAACTAGTGAAGTAGTAGCAAGTTTCCCAACACTCTACAATGCCTACATTTGTAGCAGTGGGAATGAAGGGACAAGAAACTCTTGAATACAATTTCATGGAGTATGAGTCTAAATCACAGAGATTCAAGGATCACTTGAGTTTTCAATAATTTTGTTAGATCAAGGATGATAGGAGACCCAGGCATCACAATATAGTTGGAGGATTCATACAGAATCATGATCTACACCGAACCATGGGCAGATTTTTCTTACCCAACTTTGATGGGTCATCTAATTCCACTGCCAAATATGGGTAGAGAAGCTAGACATTTACTGTTACATAGCATTTTTTCATTGTTCCTGCAATCCCCAACTCGCATATTGGAGGGTCATTTCTATGACCAATATGCAGTTTCATGCTTTGCAAATACCATCCTTGCATCCCTTTTGATGAAAGAAACATTCTTCTTGTTGAAATTTCCCTAAGCAGAGCTGTGAAAATCCCTATTTTTTCCTTGGCGTGAGTAGCCTGTTACATCCTCATGCCAACCTGGAAATTTAACACTAAGCCCACACCACTTGGCACTTTATCCCAGTTAGACACCCGCGCCAAGCTGTTTATGGAATTTAAAAAAAAAATAGAGGCAGAGGTTCCATTCCAACCACCTTGGGGATGAGTCATTGGAAGTGGTTGAACTAAAACAACCACAGACTCCTTCCTTTAGTTAGTAGTTTCCACCTCCCTTGGAACTCTCCTAAAGGATAGGACTCCCTCCCATTTTTTTATGGATCCCAACCTCCTCTCTTTCCTCTATATAAGAACTGTCTCCTTTAGTAGAAGCTAGCTGAACACGTTATAGAAAAATGGATAAATAGCTAAACAAGATAATTGTACTATAGCTAAGATGCTAGAGGAGATAGAGTAAGAACAATAGTATTGAGAGAGCTCGAGTCGATGACTTCTAAGAGAGCTTGAGTTTGAATTCCCTGACTGACAGTTGAGATGCGTTTCGTCTGAACCCCACTGGAGGAGATCACGACGTCAAAGCATCGGTTGTACTCTCCCTTCTACTCATTAATATACATGAATAATGTTTGGTTCCACTATTGCGTTATGATGTTTATTTGATATGTTTTTCCCTCTTTGAATGGCTAATAGCTGTGAGTGAAACTACGTTTCTATATGTTTTTCTTGTTCTTTTTCCTATGTGTAGGTATCTGGGCATGACAGTGAACGGATCGTGACTTGTCAAGGCAGGAGCGAGAGACCACTACTCTTTTTGGAACATCAAGAACGTTGGATTCAAGGTAGGCCAATCTACCATGTGTTTTGTTCATTCATTAACTAGGAACCAACACTTTAGTGTGTCCTTTTGTTACTAGACCCACTCTAGGGCTAGAGGGATCATCTCTATCTGCAGAGAGGATTTACCTTCATAACAAATTGGCGACTCCACTAGGGAATCAGTGCAAGTTTTTTGTGTCATCCTATTGGGTCAGTTTCTATTCTTGTTTTAGTTATCTATATTTTTTCTGGTTTATTTTCTGAGTTTCCATTCTCTGTTCAGCTCCAGAGATTCAAGGTTGACTTTTTCCCATTAGGTTAGGGTTTTTCCCTCTTTTTTCATAGGTTTCCATCTTGGCATGTTTTTTGTCTGGACAGTCACGCCGATTGGTGCATGTTTCTCTTTTAGCACTTGTACCAACCTCTGTATGGTGCGGATTATAGCCTTATAGTCACGCCCATCCCTGTAGGTTTTGGATTGAACCTGCTAATGTGTTTTTTGATCATTTGTTCTTGCCTTTGGGTTATTTTTTAGTTTAAGCCTTTAGAGACTGTGTAGACTACTGTACACTTGTCTCCCTCAGTCCTTTGTCCGTTTTCCTGTCGGTGTCATTTAAGACCTTAGGGTTTCTAGGTATTCTTACACACTGATCTTTCTGTTCAGGAATGAGTCTCTTTGATTTTTTTCAGTCTCGTTTTGGATTTTTAGACTGAGTTTTCTTGATCCTTTTGTTTTGTTGATTGAATGGTCTTTTCATTTTGTTGATTAGTCTTTCTTCTTCAACACTTTGAGCATCGATTGTTTTGCTTGTTTGGATCATTTTGAGAACTCTCTTTCTCATTTGAAAGTTTGCTCCATTAGATTGGATGCTTTTGTGTTTGTTTCTCTTTGGTTGAGTCATTCAATTTCACAACTTTACATTTGCAAAACTCAAACTAGTGTTTATTTTGTTTTCCATTGAATTAGTACAATGTGTGCTTCATTTCATTGAAAAAATCAAAAATATTTTTGCATTCTTTTGTTGCATTGAAAATGAAATGTTGCTTTACATAACTAGAATTTGTCAATCTAGGAAAGAAAGTCATTTTCGATTGATTGCATTAAGGGCATTAGAAATTTTCTTTGCATGTTGTCTTTGTTTTCTTGTTTAAAAGATTTATGTCCTTCTTATAGCTAGCATTCATCGAATTGAAATGGTGTTCATTTGCATATAGTTTGCATCTAGGAATTTGAGCTATACATTCGATAGGGCCTGGAAATTGAAACATAATTCAAGATTAACTTTAAAATTTAATCAATGAACCTAAGGCGAAATTGGAACCTAACGGAACATTTCTAGTGGTCTAAGCTAGAGACGTGTTCCAACATCTTAAAACCTAGTAGATGTCGCTCACCTCTTGGCTTCAACAACATTAGTACGAACTTGTGCTCCCCATATCGTCACGTATATAAAGGGGGACCCCTCTAGGTTGCAATCCTTTATCCATAGGAAGCTGAGTTTGCTGCCTTGTAACCGTTGTTAGTCATCAATATTTTGCACCTGTTGTTGATGACTAAATTCCTAGCTGAGTTTTCTAGAAGCTAATCTCCATATGTCAATTTGTCATCTAGAAAAACCCCATAAAATTTTTTCCTTCTTACCTTTTCAGTTTGCCCATGACGAGATGAAGCCCCATTAATAAATCCTACCTAACCTCAGCCATACTAGTCTGCCCATCAACTCTAAAGAAACAATCCAAATCTGTTAAAAAAGTCTCCCCTAAGTTAGGAAGTGGCCCTTTAAGACATTTCTCCCTTGGAAAACTATCCAAAAGCCAAAAACCTCCATCTGCTATTTGACCAGTAATAACATACCTTCCTACTCTGCTAGCAAAGTTGTTACAACCCTAATTCACGCCACTAATACACCCTTAAGTCTCAGCAATACATAGACCATAATTCAAGCTAATTTTAGGTGTTTTTATAGTATTTGATGGATCTTTCAAGGACAGAAACATACCAGCATCTCAAAAGACAATTTTGGCTCCACATGAGAAGACAACTGCTTCTCAATATGATCTTGAGCCTGGGATGTAGCTACAAGGCAAAGAGTTCCTCATCAAGCTATTGCAACTACATTCAAAACCTAAAAGGACAGTGAAAGAAAAAACAACACTGTCAAGAGGCTAATGATATGACATGACTAAGAGCGCCTCCTTCATTTATAAGCAGAGGGACAGGGCAGTGACTGATTTCAAGGTTTGACTGATCAAGGCTTATATGAGAAAGATAAGTGGTCAGAGCAGCAGGAAATAGTTAAGAGCTCCTGAACAAAGCAAGCCTGTTAAAAAACAAAGGAAAGACATCAGTACAATAACTATCAAAGAAGATGGATTATCTCCTATCAAACTATGTTTCCAAAAATAGTCTGGAACTCAAACAAAATAGGGTTGCTGATGATTAAGGGACAGGTCATGACACAGGTCCCAAAGAGAGTGATAAGGCATGAGTAAATTGCAACTGAAGTTTCGCAGTGAGCATTATCACCTTCAAAGCATCCGGAGCAAGCACTATTAATTTAAAGTTCAAAATGGTGAAATCTACCTCCTTGCAAAATAACAAAGATGTTTCACAAATCATTGGCCTTTGCCAAGGAATGATTAGCCTTCAGAGTGGTCTGCTCACGGTAAAAGAAAGGGTCACAAGCATAAAACCTCCAAAACAGTCACCCACTATTTTTTCAGAATAACTCGGTCAAGTTTGGATATGTTTTATTTTTTGAGAAAAACACAAATGATAAAAAGTTCATATGCTGTTTCAAACCAACGTTTTTCTGTCAAAAAGGATATTTACAAAAAACCCCCACCAAAGCATCTCAAGGGTGATCGACTTGAAGAGCTAAATGGATTGTGGCCCATGTCTTTTTCATTTCAAAAAAAAAAACATGAGCAATACTCCCTTTTGCTGTTCTTTGAGTGAAACGAGGAGTTTTCGAGCTAGTTTGCACAAGTTTGGAGCCTTTTGGCATGCGCAGCATGCCTGGAAAAGCGCGCGGTGCATTCAGGCGGAAAAATTACACAGGAGTATAAGGCCACGCGGCGCGCCTGTAGGAGCGCGCGATGTGCCTGTAGGTGTTGGTCTTTTTGGCCCGACAGTGACACGACAACCCTTTTTGCGCGGCGCTCTCCTCAGCAAACGTGCCACGCTTGTTTCACATCATCAAAACGCCTCCAAATTGTTTTCAAAGCTGCTCCCACCCTCAAACGAAGCCTGCCATCGTGTTCCAAGGTATTTTATTTTGTTCCCTTGCTAATTTCAAACTGCTAGACAGTGTTTGAGGCAGTAAAAGCCTTGGTGTAAGTCAAGATATGTTGAGTGCATCTTTTGAAGAGGGTTACAGTGGGTTGATAATGAAGTGTTAATTCAAGTTTCGAAGAGCCCAGAATTGCCCGTAAAAGTGCTAAGACATCATACTCCTGTTCTAGTGAGTTTTTCAAACATCAAGAACATTCTAACTGTTGTAGCATAAAACACAAACTCTGTCAATTGTGTGCACTAGTGAAGACAGTGTTGAGGAGAGTTGATGTTCTTGTTTAAAGATCTGGGCCTGCAATGACTTTGTTTGCTCAACATTGTCATAGTAAAAGTAGTGTATTTTGATGGATGACAAAGGACCAAACAAATTGTCCCCTAAACAATGTTAAAGGGTGAAGGCATTGTTTGAAGGAAGAAACACAGTATTGGAACAAATGAAACAGTGGGCCTATTTTCAACCATGGTAATCATACATATGTTGCTTGGTCACTGTCAAAGGTGATCTCTGTGTGGTAGAGAGCAAAATCAATGCTGCCTTTCTTTCCATTAAAAAGACTTTAGTAAGGGGGGGTGTATCTTTTATTGACTGTGTATTTGTTCTTGAAATATACTTGTTGAGTGGCAGGAAAAGAGTAAAACAGTGGTTTGGAAAGAGCAAGGAATTTTGTGTTTAAAAAGTCATCTCTGTAGGGTAGAAATAGGAAAAAACCACCGCCACCTCTTTGACCTTAAAACAAGCTACAGTATGTGAAGCTATCACTACCATTTGGAGATGTATGTCAAAATCTGTGTGAGGGAAAAGCAAAGACTCTACCTATAACACAGTCACCATTGACTATGTATTTTCTTTTTGGTTGATGATGTGATGATTGTTGAATCTACCTATTGATTGGCATACAAAGAAGAAAGAGCAATGTCTTGAATTGAGAAGGTGTTTTCTTTGCCTTTATCCAAAAACAAAGTTGTCTTGTTGCCCTCAAAACACCAAGAGCTGGGTAATCTTACTACAAACACAGAAAAAGCACTTTGACTGTATGTGCCTTTTGTTTGAATTTGTGCTCATCATTAAAATTGTTTGTTGAGTTGCATGTCAAGGGAAAAATTGTGTTTTGGAAGGAACAGAGACCCAATAGCAAGGAGGGCATCTCACACAGCATTTGAAAACCAATTTTACCTTGATCAAATAGTGATTGACAGTGAAAGTGAGACAGAGCAGCAGGAGCAGCATGACAGTGATGAGCAAGTACAGGAAAAGAGGCAGCCTTATGAGACAGAACAGCAGCATAAAGATCATGAAGGGAATTCTACAAAGCATGTGCTAGCTGCCTCTCCTAGGCAAGGGGCCATGACTTCTTCACCAAAGCTAGAATGCCAAACAACAAAGAAGAAAACCGAGAAAAGCTCAAAACCGCCCAAAGAGGGCGCCCGGTGAGAAAAAAGGAGAAAGACACTTCTAGACTTGGAATTTTGGCCCAAGCTTCTAGAAATGTTTCTAAAAAGCCTTGAAGGACTTGCTCACCAAAATTGAGAAAATTTTGACATGTTCTTGTTTTTCGACATTTTTGGGCCTAATTGCATAAAATCATGGGCGCCGCCATTTCAGTTTGGAGCATCCTCAACTCTTGAGAGTGGTACCATTGGATGTATTAAATTTAGGAGCATCTACGCAGAAATTTTTGGAGAATTTGAAGTTTTTTTGGTCCCCCAAAGATACAAAAAACACTCACTTTTTCAACACTCTGCTCGGTCTATCAGCAGACTGTAATTTTTTGTTTTTTTACACATAGGTTCGATTTTGGAGTACTTCTAGGCATCAGATTGGGAAAATTTCAGTTGTTCTAGAAAGTAGACACTCAGATCTTTCCAACAAGCTATCATGAGCCTCGTTTAGACCTTGGGAAGGATGTCAAATGTTGCCATCAAGTCAGGGGACCTTTTGCAGATGTAAATTTTGAACCTTTAAAAACTGATATTTCCTCATGTGCGTTTAGCTATTTTTGCATATGAGAAGTGATGAAAAGTCAATTAAATTCCATTTTTTATCATTTTTTAGATATTTTATGAGATATTTTGTGCCTTGGGTTTTGCAAAGCCTCAAGGACAATTTTAGATATTTTGATTAGGCCAATGGGAGATCAAGTTGAACCATGAGGTTTTCCTCACTTGAGCCTATATATTCCAAAGGCTTTCATTGTAAAACAAGGCTGAACTTGAGAAGAGAAGAAATATATGGTCATATAAGCTTTGGAAGAAATACTTGTCTTATGCTTTTGGATTGCCTCTTGGATGCTCTTGGATGAATGAAGAAGGATTGTTGTTAGATTCCATGACTTGGTAGAATGGTATAGTGTCTCTTGCTTTGTTGTTTCTTCTATTTTTCATTCATGAATACATGTTTCTTGCCTGCTATAGATCAGTAGAGAAAAAATTTGAGATATGCCCTTGGAGGCACCTCAAATTTCCTGTTTCTTCATAGCTTCTTTGTTTTCTTCTTCCTTAGTTACATTAAAGAATTCTTAACTGCTCTTTAATAACTTGACGATATTGTTGCTTGTTTCATTCATAGTTCTATGCATGCTAAGTATGATTTATGGTACGCCCTGCTTACCTATGGCTAGTTATAGTTCCATCCATGAAATTTCTCTTTGACTGATTAGATTATCATTTTGTTGAACCAAGGAGGCCTAGTTTCGATCTAGCCCTTTGCCTAAAACTATGAAAATCTTGTTGTTCAAAGTGCCCAATAACTTGAAGTACTATGTTTAGGCATTCCGGCATAGTAAGTTAAGTTTTTGTCTTTCTTAAGTGTTTTCCCCAAAGTCTGATAGCCATTTCCCAAAGTTAAAGGGTCATATACTTCTATGCATGGCTTGAATGTTTATTTCTATGTATTGATTAGCTTATGGTTACATTTTGCATGATTAATGGTTTTCCCTACCATATTTATGTTATCTATTAAACTAGTTATGCTTGACACTCTTTGTTGTTCACAAACTTGATGTCCATTTACTCCATTTTACCCAAAGATCCTTTCTACCTTGAATCAAATCGGCCCTTCAACAGCCTTGTATCACCGTCTGATAGCTTTCTTGACCTTTTCGACCCCATAGCCCAGTTGATCTGACATCTTTTTACATATCTTATATCTTTGATTAGTTTCATCCCTCACTACTTAAAAAACCAAAACCAAAAACACACTTCATAACTAGCCTAAAATCAGAACACAATAAGCAAACACACAGATATCCCTTACACACATAGAGAGAGCCCTCTCTGAGTCCAGGAAGGCTAGGTCCTTGGGCTCCAAAGCTTGGTTTGATGTTACACTGTCATTTGGCTTGCCAATCAGCCAAATCACCGCTCACTAACAACCGTGATACACTGAACACATCATTCAGGGAGACTACCTGCACGTACGTCAAGTCCTTGGTCATTTCTGTTTCATTTGATCACCAAGGTGTATATGGTAGTTCATGGAAACCTGGTATACCCTCTTGCTTAGAATACCTGAGTAGTCATTTTGATCTTTTCATGACTCTTTAAATAAGTAAAATATCATCGAGCACTTGTCCTTTCACGCTTGTTTCAAATTAAAAGTGACTAGAGTCATCTTTTGTCTATTTCTTGACTCTTAAAACATGAAACAACAAATTTTGGTTTCAGTATTATAAAATTAATCACCTACGATTACACACCCATTAAATTTTGTTACTTGGTCTGCTTGATTTCCTTGGTTCTTGACTTTGGCACTTTCGATTGGTTATCTATTTTCCTTCATGTTCTGATCTACAATCAAAGTGGTGGAACCTCCAGTTTCGTCGTCTTCACTACCTCCTAGTGGTAGTTCTTTTCTAGACACTTCTTTCAAAACTCCTCAATCCACTAGGTCTGTTGAGTTCTCGCAGCCTATTCTTCCTTCTATCCAACCCCTTACTACTCGATCTCCACTTGATGACCCAGTTGAATTCAATTGGCCTCCTTCAAGTGCTTGGTCTGGTTTTGGGGATGAAGGGGAATTTCCTCCTCTTACGTCTGGATCGCCTTTTGTTGCTGATGTGGTACCTCCTAATCCCCATAGTCTTTTCGAAGATCTTACAAGACATTCGGATATGGATTCCTCCAGTTCTATTGGCAGTGAAGTAATGCATGTATCCACAGGAGAATATCAACTCTTTCCTGAAGATCTTTCTCATGTTTCTGTTTAATCTTCTTCACCTTCGGTGTCACTTCCAACTGGCTATAGGTTTTTGAGTCAGATTATGTCTGGTGTTGCATCCATTGCACAATCTAGCATAGTAACTGCTCCTTGGAGTTTGGTACAATCTTCGTCAGTACTGTTACCCTCGGCATCAGATCTGTTGGTTATTGTTACATCTATCCTAGTTTAACCTATAGTCTGTGTGGCTTCTAGTTTAGTTTCCACTACCCCTGTGATTCTTGGCGGTCTCACTTTTGAATAATATATGTTGGTTGATCAGCAGCAGAATTCTCAGGGTTCTCAACGGCCTCCACCTCCTAGAAATCCTCTTTTTCATCACTATGATGCTGTTGGTACTCCCATATATGAATATCTACATCATTATGATGATCGTGGGAATCCTATTTACATGCCTCCTATAGATCCTTATCAGGTCGTTTATGATCCTTATCAAGCCGATTATGATCCTTATCAGTTTGTTACTCATTTGGGACCTACTTTTCCTATGCAACCCTCCATCTTACAAGGAAAACCCTCTCAGGGACAACCTTCAGCTCAGCAGGGCCCTGATTTTGGTCCACAAGGCCAACCTTTACAAGGAAAACCTTTGGTACAACATGGACAACCCTTTGGTCTCTCAGGTGAACCTCTGGTTCAACCCGGATCATCGTTTGGTCCTGGGGGGCAAGTTTATCCATCTCAAGGACAATCCTATGGTCCTTCTCTGAGTCAACCTAGTCACCAGGGACATCCTCGACCTTCTCAACCATCAGGCCAACCTTTACCACAAGGTCAACCTGGTGGCCCTCAATAACCATTTCAAAAATCAGTTCAACCAGCTTAGTAGCCGTTGCAACCTGTCCACCAGCAGATTGCTTCGATTCTGTAGCCAGTTTTACCATTTTACCCTATCCAGTAGCCTACTCAACCTACTTGTCAAGGTCAACCTGTGTAACCGCAGGGCACTTATTACCCTCAAGCTTCACATCAATCGGTATATAGTGCACCTCAAATTCCTTACCCTCAAAATCAACAGGTGTACCAGCAACCTCAATATCAATCGGTATATCAGCAACCTCAATATCAACCTATGTATCAACAACCTCAAAGTCATGCTTACATTCCAAAGCAAAATCCTTATGCTACTCAGCAAGGACCTCAGTGGTCTGCTTCAACTCAATATCTTGGTCCTCAATCCCAGTATCAACTAAATTATCCTGTTTCTAGTCCCTATGATCTGAATTCTTCAGGACAGAATGTATGGGGACAAAATCCTACTTGGATTGAGTGTAATGTATAGACAAGTCCTTATCAAAGACCTCCAATGATTTTTTAACACTCAATTACCATTTCTTGCTACATTGGAATTACCCAATGTGTCGAAGTTGACAAATGATCCTATTCTTCATAATCCATATTGGCCTTCGGTTCCAACCAAGATTCCTGGTGATTGTCCTAAATTTGAGGGTAAACCTGGTGAATATCCCCAAACGCATGTGATGACTTACAATTTGTAGTGTTCTTCTAATTCTTGGGTTGACGATTCTATTCATCTTCGTCTGTTCTAGTGAACTCTTACTGGTGCCACTGCAAAGTGGTACATTGAGCTGTCTCATGGAGTTTTCCAAGATTCAATTCTTTGGCCATGGCGTTCCTTACACATTTTCAGTTACCGATCTGCTATGAGACCAGGACACACCTCCTCACTTAATTGAAACAAGACCAAGCTACTCATATCTCAGATCATATTCATGAGCAGCGACATCATCGTCGCATGATCAAATTTGAGATACCTAATCAGCTTCTAACTCATTGGTTCACTACCTCCTTTGTCAATCAAATTGCCAAAGGCATTGCTATGGGGGCATGTGTTACCAAGGAATAAGCCCTTGCTTATGCCCAGTACCTTGATCTCATTTATTCTTAGTTTAGTGCATTGTATGATATCTTTCCTAATGCTCCTCGACCTGGAACTTCTAAACCACCAATGACTCCATCCGTTGATGGTATTATGTAATATCCCAAAATTGGGACTACTAGAAAGGTGTTGTTCAATATTTAACGTAAGTCATTAGTTTACTGAAAGGTGATAAGTCGTGCATTGAACATTATATCAAATGGTGAAATACTTGAAGAGTTGGTCGAAGTGAAACTAAGTAAGAGAAGGCACGTGCCTAAAATCTAGAAGCGGAAATAATACGAAGGCTGAGGTATAAAGTAAAAAGGGGTAGCGGAAATATAAAAGGTGCAATTATGTGGCACGAAGAGCGTAGAACAAATATATTAAAAGAATTGCCACTTTTTGAATATGCACACAAGGGAATTTCTGCAGGGGTCGAGCAGCGAGAGAGGGAAGAGACCCATACCCCCGCAGAATTGTGATAACGTGATGTGGTGGGGACCCAAGGCCAGAATGAGGTAGCAATGCCTGAGCACGAAGTATGGTGATGTGGCAAACGCAATGTGGGCCCTTACAACTGGTAGGGTATGTATTCAATTTTCTTTGTGAATGATATGTTTCAAAGTATCAAATGGTGTTACACGGCAGAGAGGTAAGGTAAAGTTCGTAGGTAAGCTGGTACTGAGGCCTGTACCATTATTAAACCCGACACGTGGTGTTTGCCTCTCCCCAACCAACACCCAATCCCTACATGCCACGTGCCCCACTGTCAGTGTCCTTACGACACTTACCCTACTTATTTCACCTATACCCATTTTCACATCAGAATTACCAGTCTCAGGTAGCAGTTTCCCGTATTTTACTACAGTAAAAGTCTCAGGTCTTCTAGTTACGGTATATACAAAGTGGGAACAAGTGCCAGGTCTACCCAATCATCACCAGACTACCCCCGTGTCACTTTCCCAAGAAAATTTACCTACTGTACAGGTACTCCGTCCCTTTCATTCCCTCTTTTTTCCTTTCGTTTCTCTTTTCATATTTCATATGTTAGTCATGGGACGCGGGACACCCAAGAAAAACGAACCAGAAACTCCCAAAGTCCAAGAAACCAAAAACCCTCCCAGGTTCGAGCCTTTCATCGACCAACAAGCTGGAATCTGCAATCACCAATACCCTTTCCCCATTAGCAGTATAAGGCCTGACCTTTTTTCGCGTCATGTTCATAATAGGGATCGATACCGGGTGGTGGTTTCAAGCTTTTACCATCAGATTACCCCCCCAGTTTTCGCGGTGGTCGAGTTCATCTACTGGCTCAAAGACGCCTACGATGAAAACCGAGGCACATTTACCTCCGCTCAGGGAAACCATATTTTCTCCCTTTCACCGGACGTCATCAAGTAAGCCCTCTGTTTTCCCACCAGTTCCACCTACACTGCTTTCAAAGAAGAAGCTTTAACTTCCCAGTTTACCAAATCGCCATGGGAGCATCAAAAAAGCTTCATTGCTTCTATTTCCAGCAGCCAGGCTACTACCCTTCCCGGTACGGAACTCCTCCCATTAAACCTATTTGCGGAGGAAGTGTAACCCATCCTCGCTCTCATTGCGGGTCTGTTAGGTGTAGGCGGGTTGGGGGAAACTTCAAAAGTATGTGTTTTATTTATGTGGTTAATGTCTCAGAAGGGGGTTGTCCTAGATATCCCAGGTTACTTATCTGCCAGTTCATCCGCAAACGCGCCGCCACCAGTATCAGCAACAGCTTCGACCCCTTCTCACAAATGATGCATTGTTATTTCATCATTCGGCCCTCGCGGCCTTTTTACTTTTTACTTTGATCTTAGTTAGTCTTTTTAAGTTCAAGTGGAATTTATATTTCACCACAGTAATTTACTTTTACTCAGACTGTTACTTAATTTTGGTTTTAAAATGGCCGAGCGCTTAACAGCAAAGGATGAGAGGTTTTATCCCTCATCATGATTTTGGTTACTTGGACAAGGACTTCTAACAAACTCCTAGCATGCGATGAAGATATTTTCCCAAAATATCTTCTCGCCCATGTAGAGAAGTTCCTATATAAACAAGAATAGCAGAAAACACAAGGGTTCTAGATTTTTTGAAGAAACTTGCTGTGTAAGAATATTTTGTATGCTTGTGGTGGAATTATTAATGCAAATGCACAGAGCCCATAGGGTCTGAGCGAAGAGAAGTTCTATTTTATGTGAGGATTCTGGTCTGGATGTTGTATGGTCTGTGACTCTTTCTTCGTAGTATTGTTTCATTGTCTATTTCATTATCTCCATTTTCTTTATATCATGTTTTGGAATGCAAGTGACTCACCAATTCTGATATAAATTTATCGTTATTTGGTACTTATATGAGACTGGTCTAGCTGCTTTAAATATGTCTCATGCATGATATGGTGTTTCATTTTACACTTCATTCATATTTCTTCTGTACTGAATATCGTGGAATCTTATTCGTTCAGAACTAATTGGTATGTATGGATTCTTAGTTCTTAAGCCCATGCTATGTCAAAATATGTTTTCTGAGTACCATTCCATTGGTAATTAGTACGCCTCTTTTACCTTCTACACCAAAAACGCCTTGATTTAACAACCCCTATATAACATTTGGAAACTGGCCCTCCTTGATGAAAGCTATTTCTAAGCTGTCTGATGCATCTGTGTAAACATTCTCCCCTTGCCTCTGCAGTGTTTTTATATTTAGATGGATCTGAAAACTATCTGGTCCCATTTGAATTTGTGACTCATCAGAGAAGTTGATATGGTAAAGAGCCCTAAATTGATAATGGTTTTAAGACATACCTTACACTCTTTGCTATTTAAGATGTCCTAGGCACTGGTCTCTGACAACTCGAGGCTGTCTCTAGGAACTACAACACAAGGCATGCCTGAAAAATGAATTTTTCAGGAATGGTTGCTACAGCTCTTGAAATCATCCCTTGGATCGCTTAGATCTGATAATATAAGACCCAAATCCAAGATGAGATCATAAAAAAATAAAACTAGGTGGGTTAAAAAGATCTCCCACACCCAGTATGGCTTGAAAACTGCCCAACAAGGGACCGCAGTAATACTTCTCAGAAAATAACATAGTTTCAATAGAGAAAGAGCAGGAGGCCAATAATTTATCCTTCAAAATTATTTACAGCAGAAAAATATATTTTTAATGAAATCCATGAGATGCATAGCTAAAAATACAAGACTTATACAGAAGAAATGCCCTCAAAAGAGGTGTTACAACCACATGAATGACTGAAACTACCTTGACAACGTTATTTTATTAGGCTGCAAATAGCTATAGATTAAATGTCAGATCTACAATAGATCTGTACATAAAAATTTAGATCCATATCAGATTCATGCACTAAAAAGGCTCCTCTTTCATATCCCCTCAGAATTTTGGGGTTTACACCAAGCATAAGCAGTAGATTTGAGATTTAAGAATGTAGATCTATAGGATGATTCATAAATTCTGAAGTATTTAGAATATGTAGATCAGATCTAAAAAGTAAAATTTGTAGATTTCCTCCAATAGATCTCAAAGTGAGGGGCAGATCCCTAACACTCAGAAACCAGCTCTCCCAATGGTGCACCCAAACACCCTGCAACACCACCAACAAGAATAACCAGATCTGGAATAGAAACTGCGTTGTAGGGTATAGATAGTTGATGGCCACATGCCAAGATCAAGAACTGAAGCTCATGCACTCCAATACACTTCCTCCAATAGAGCAAAGAACTCCTCCACTGAAAAAAGAGCACTAAAATGTCTTATATATGAAGAGATCTAACCTCCACTTACTGCAGCTTGCAAAGACAACCAAACCCTCAACAGGATCTGAGTTATAATTGAAAGGAGAAGCTTGACCTTCAAGCCAGATAGTGGACCTTGCAATACAAAATCTCCCAAGAGCTACTCAATGGGAAGAGGAGAAACTCCTAAACAGGAAATTCCAATGCTAAACAGCATTTGCAATCTACGCTAAACAGCCAAAGAAAGCTATATGGTCTAAACAGATAATATATCAAAATATCATATCATGAACAACCCCCTCATGCTGCCTTCCCCTTCCTTTTAAAAGATGAGAGTGTGCAAAACCCTAAACCACCTTCAATGGACTCATCCCTTTCACACAAGAGGTCTTCAATTAGATTGCGTTGTGCCTTATTGATGAGCACTCCTCCAATACAACGCTATAGATTTGGTCAAAGTTGACCCAGTCAAGATGGTTAGCCCCTTTCACACCTAAGGGTACTTATTTACATAGCCAATAATTATCCTTTTTTCATATTTGGCATTGATTTATTCTTTATTAGAAGTTTGATTCACGTCCCTTATACATTTATTCATCTAAACATATTTTTAAAAGCAAAATTAATATTCCTATTAGCTGCATGCTAATTTAGGAATATTATAGTCTTCCCCTCCCAAATGTTTCTTGTCCTCAAGCAACTGCAAGGGTGCTACAAAATCTCCCCTCCTCTTCTTGTGCCTCCTTATTCAACAGTCTCCCCCATTGTTCCATATTTTCTATAATAATTCTGTCTCCCAATGGTTCCTCCCAAGTGTGCAAGTTGGCCTTTGGTAGATAAACCAAATGGCCCTCATCATGAAATAAAGGAAGGTCTATATGGACACCTCTTTGCTGATCAATGGCCTCCTCAAGATAGAAGTGATGAAAATCATGGGGAATTTTATCATCAATGAAGGTCTCCCACCTCCATGCTATCACCCAAATGAAATGAATCACCTTTCAGCTTGGTAATTCATAGGAAAGCTCCTCCCAATTGTTCATGAGAGGCATGCCCCAAATGCTCCAACCAATCATATGGTCCACATCATAAAGAAACAAGTGGTATACTATAGTGGCCATATAGTTTCCCATGCTCCCCTTAGAACATGTAGTGCAGAAAATGTAGGGAATTTCTTTCCCCAAGGACACATCCAACAAATGTGTCTCTCCTCCAACCATGTTCCCAACAAATATAAGAACATCTTCAGCATATGGGATCATAAATAAGGTCATGCTAGCTACCATATGCAATAAAGGAGAAGGACAATGGTCCCTCATGTGTAGCCAGTGCAGTTTTACTCATAACTTCCACAGAATGTGATATGACAAGTGTTTTCCCCAACACTCGTTTGTTGCCTCATCCCTCTTGCATACTTGGAGAAGGTGCATAATGGTTGGTGTTAATGAATCACATCATGAAGAGTGCATCATCTCTCTAATATCTCCCAAGGAATGGCCAACATCACCATATTTCATGGCCCAAAGTGGCTCATGAAGCCCATAATAAAAAGTGCCCCCTCTTGGAACCAAGACCTACACATGAGTGTTGAGAAAATTCAAGTATATAATAAATATATCATGAGGTTCAGTAATACAATGTTTATCATACACTTGTTTCAAATTAGCAAGGTAGCTCATGGATGAGCTTCCTCTCACACTCAATGAATAAGGAGGTGGTAATGATAACTCTTCCCAAGAGTTATGTTCCTCCTCAACCAGTAATTGATCCATGCACTTTCTCATATGAGAGTGCATATCCTCTTTGAATTTTTCCCACATGAATCCATCTAAGATAGTATGATATTCTCTAATGAAACCAGTGGGTTTTGAAAGCAGGATCTCATAGGCTGTATTAAGTAGTTTCTCCTTGAGCTTGGAGTCTCTAGCTAAATAGATCTGATCATGGGATTAAATGACTCCCTCAACTACTTTATACCTCCCATCTATCATTTTCCCATCAATAACCTTACATGTGAAAAGGTCCTTCGAGTATTCCATCAAAATTTGGGAATCCCAATTTGGATCTAGGCTCCCCAACAATGACAACATTGTAGGAATCTGAATTGCAATGCCTGTCACAGCATGGCTGTCCTCCTTGACATGATTGATGTCAAAGTCACATGTTGGAGTACTATCAACTTCATTTTTCTATTTCCTTTGCAGCTGATCTTGCTCAAGAGAAGATTGAAGTAGATGGAAGTCAACCGCCCCTTAGAAACTTCTTGTCTTCCAAAACTTCCTCAATGTGGATCATGCATGCAAGAGTGTTGATACCCTCTTTTCATGTACATAAATCTCCTTTGTGAATGAAAATATCATTGGCTGCACCAAAGATATGGATTTGACATATTACATCATGTCCATGCCATCATAGACTTCTGAATCCTCCTTTTTCAGTGAAAATAACTGAGAGGGAGATAGAAATGTCCAATTCAGAAAATTGTTGATCTCTCTTTTGAATCCATGAAAGCTTCTATGGGTTGTGCAAGTTTCTCCCAAAGCTCCCTCCTTAGCCAAGTAAGCATATGCTTCCCATAGTTGTGAGAACACTTTAGTTTTCCTCCCATTAGGAGGTCTTCACGGTGGAATGCCTCCATGTAAAGAGACATCAAGGCATAGAACATGATGTGTATGTGTGTGGACAGATTTGTCCTTTCCTTCCTTGCATAGATCCTCTTGCCTTATTTGTGTATCAAACTTCTAAAACAGAGAGGGATATATGCTCCTCATCATGTGATGCTTTCCATCCTCTTTTCCTTTTTCTATCTTCAAGATCTCACCTTTTGAGGATGATGGCACATGCTGCACATGGATTGTGCCACAATCTCCATATGTGAGATTCCTTGGAACTCCTTGCAAGAGTGCAAGAGTTTCTCCCCTTGGAGAAAATTCTCCATCTCCCTCTTCATGAGGTCTTAGATGTGCTCCTGTCATGACTGTGTTATCATCTTCAACCTTCTCTTCCATAGTTGAAAGTGCCTCACCATCAATAAGAGACCTTAGATCTTGGTCTTCTTTTGAAGGAGGAATCTCCATGTCTTCCTCTTGAAGAGAAATATCTTCATTCAATGGGAGCTTTTCCCTTGGAAAAAAATCATACATGTTTCCATCTCCTTCAATGGGTTTCTGAAATGGAGCTTAATTTAAGGACCCTTCCAATTCATGCAAAATTCTTGTTTGATTTGGTTTGATAGAATCCATAGGAGGTGTTTCATAAGATACTTCATCAAACCTTTCCACTACTCTCTTAATGAACCTTGCATAGGTGGATGTATTTGCATTCTTTAAGGAAAAAGACTAAAACAACCACCAAGCATAAGTCTTACCCTCAAGATGCAGTGCTGCTACCTTGATGGCTTCCTTTTTAGAGAATTGATGTTGCTACACATAGGTGTCTAGCTCCTTCACCCAAGCCCCAGATGGACATTTAGGTGATCCATCAAAAGTAGATAAGAAGAATCTACTCACACCATGCTGCTTGCTTCTTCCTTCCTCCTTGACCTTGAAAAACCCTTGGAAGTTTAGGTGACCTTTGAACTCCTTAGATTGAGCCTCATACTCCTGCAAATAATCACGAAGATTCTCCCTCTTTGGAATATCTCCTTTCTTCTTCTTCTTCTTCTTCTTCATGAAAAATTGGTTGATAGAGCGTTGTAAATTTGATGATGTGGCCAAATGCTCACACCCATCATATGAAGTACTGGGGCTTCCTTCATGTCCAAACCCTTTAAAAATATATTTTTGTCTCTCATTCTTCATTCCCTGTATTTCTTCCTTCAGTTCATTCAAAGCTTGAGAATGAGTTTTAGAGAACTCTTCTCTTTGCAAACTTCTAGTAAAAGGGATCTTGCCCTTTTCTTTTGTATCTTCAATGTAACCACATTTTTTCATCGGTCTTTTTTCTCCATGAAAAGGCGTATTGGCTTTCCAATAAGAAAATAACAGGCTGTGCCAAGATAGCTGCTCTGATACCACTGTAATATCCCAAAATCGAGACTGCTAGCAAGGCATGCCTGAAAAACACATTTTTTAGGAATGGCTGCTATAGCTCTTGAAATCAGCCCTTGGATCCCTTAGATTTGATAATCTAAGACCCAAATCCAAGAGGAGATTAGAAACATATCAAACTAGGTGGGTTAAACAAATCTCCCACAACCAGTATGGCTTGAAACTGCCTAACAAGGGACTGCAGCAATACTGCTTAGAAAATAACGTAGTTTTAGTAGAGCAAGAGCAGGAGGACAATAATTTATCCCTAAAAAGTATTTACAGCAGAAAAATAGATTTTTAATGGTATCCATGAGATGCGTAGATGAAAATACAAGACTTATACAGAAGAAATGCCCTCAAAAGAGGTGTTGCAACCACATGAATGACTGAAACTTCCTTGACAGTGTTATTCTATTAGGTTTCAAACTGTTATCGATTACATGTTAGATATAGAGTATATATGTGCATAAAAATTCAGATCCATGCACTAGAAAGGCTCCTCTTTCAGATCCCCTCTAGATTTTGGGGTTTACACCAAGCCTAAGCAGTAGATCTGAGATCTAAGAATGCAAATCTGCAGGATGATTCAAAAATTCTGAAGTATTCAAAATATGCAGATCAGATCTGAAAATTAAAATGTGTAGATCTCCTCCAATAGATCTCAAAGTGAAGGGAAGATCCCCAACACTCAGAAACCAGCTCTCCCAATGGTGCACCCAAACTCCCTGCAACACCACCTACAATAATAATGCTGATCTGGAATAGAAAATGTGATGTAGGGTATAGATAGCTGATGGCCACATTCCAAGATCAATAACTGAAGCTCATGCACTCCAATACACTTCCTCCAATAGAGCAAAGGACTCCTCCACTGAAAAAAGAGCACTGAAATGTCTTAGATCTGAAGATATCTAATCTCCACTTACTGCAGCTTGCAAAGATAACCAAACCCTCAATAGGATCTGAGTTGTAACTGAAAGGAGAAGCTTGGCATTCAAGCCAGATAGTGGACCTTGCAATACAAACTCTCCTGAGAGCTACTCAATGGGAAGAGGAGGAACTCCTAAACAGGAAATTCCAATGCTAAGAAGCATTTGCAATCTAGGTGAAACAACCAAAGAAAGCTATATGGTCTAAACAAACAAAATATCAAAAGATCATATCATGAAAAACCCCCTCATGCTGCCTTCCCCTTCCTTTTATAAGATGAGAGTGTGCAAAACCCTAAACCACTTTTAATGGACTCATCCCTTTCACACAAGATATCTTCAATTAGAATTGCATTGTGCCTTATTGATGAGGACTCCTCCAATACAGTGTTGTAGATTTGGTCAAAGTTGACCCAGTCAAGATGATTAGCCCCAAAGTTGACCCAGTCAAGATGATTAGCCACTTTCACACCTAAGGGTACTTATTTACATAGCCAAGATTTATCCTTTTTCATATTTGGCATTGATTTATTCTTCATTAGGAGTTTGATTCACCTCCCTTGTACATTTATTCATCTAAACAGATTTTTAAAAGAAAAATTAATACTCCTATTAGCTGCATGCTAATTTAGGAATATTGCATATTATTGGTTCCGTATCGCAGACTTCTCAAATGTCTCCTTCATCCAACTCTGGGAAGCGGAAGTCTACTTCTTCCAATAATGTAGCTTATTAGTCAAATTTGAATTCTGGTCCACCCACAAAAGTGAATGTTGATCAGGCCAATCCTACAGATAACACTTCCAAAGGTAAGAAGAAGAGTAAAGGTAAAGCTAAAAATGATACCCCAAAACAAGATTCTCCAAAACCTCATTCTTCTGTTAGTTCTCAATGCAAACCGAAGTATCCTTGTTTGATTTGTGATGATGAGCACTTCACCAAGGACTATCCTCGACGGTCTGAAGTGAGTCGATTGCTCAAAGGCACCCAAGGAGCTCCAGCCATTCTTAAATAACATTTACCTCAATAGACTCAGATGGTAGAGCATCCTCATTCCTCTCCTCCATCTGGTTTGCAAGTGTTCAGGATCAACGGTTCTGCACCTGTTTCTATTGCTACTCGATCGAAAGATTATTCTATTTCGTGTCAGGTAGAAGGGAAAGAGATCGATGATGGTACTCCTCCTCCTATTTCTGGCCCTCTTGAGATTGAATGGCCTAGCACTGAATCTGTCGTGTGACCACCTTCCAAATGTGTACTCTGTAAGTCTTTGTACAATCCCAACGCCTGTGTTGCTCAGCATTATAGAATTTTTGAAGATTTGGCTTAGACACCGTCTGAAATGTCTATGTTAGAAGTACTTCATAGTTGTCCTTCGCAATGGAAAGCTTTGTTATCTTCGATAGGTGGGATTGATCCTACTGATACTTGCTTGCTCCTTTCGATTTATATAATTTCATCCCGCGACTCCCACACCAAATTGCACTCATCATTCAAGTTGGTATTAATGGTTTGAATATTCACTCCGCTGTCATGGATGAGGGTGCATCTACTTGTGTTATTTCCTCTACTTGTTGGAAAGCCATTGGTTCTCTAGCTCTTACCTCATCACCCAATTCCCTTGAAGCATTTGATGGAAGAGAATATAAACCTCTTGGTGTTCTCTTTAGTTTGTCAATAATGTTAGAAGGGAAGACAGTCAATGTCGAGGTCAAATTTGTTGATGCAAAACTCAATTATAATCTTCTCCTCGGACGTAGTTGGACTCACGCCATGTTGTGCGTTTTTTCCACTCTCTTTCATGTTTTTAAGTTTCCATGCAAAGGAAAGATTATAACTGTTGATCAATTGTATTTTTTCACTTCTTCTTCTAAGAACAGTGTTCCATACGTGGACAAGATTCCTACTCCTTACGAGAGTGTAGAGCCAGGCCTTTTCAAGGATCCTACCCTCATCGGCGTTTTCCCTCTTCTACCACCGAATCCTATTTAGGACAACATGATTTCTTGAACCGATGAGACCTGGGTTATCCGTTCTCCTGAAGAGATCGATAGGTTCGGTGATTCAATGCCCTTGAGTCCAATTGAAATTTATTATTGTGAGCTCATTGCTGCATCGAATTCTGATCATGCTTCTGCTCCTTCAAGCATAACTCTTGACATCTATTCTCAATCCCCTTGGCTTGGTGATTTTGATTCACTGGATCCTTTGAAAGAAGTGTTTCCTTCCGATGAGGCTATCGTGGAAACCTTATCTTTCGACGATCTATCGTGGGATGATGGTCATCATAGTTCCTTGTTTCTACCAAGCCTCGGGGCCATGTCTACCTGTCATGAGCGTTTTGCCTCTCAGGTTCCTTCTCCTCTACTTCAAACACTTGTTCAGGTCCATGAGGTTTTTTCAGAAGGTAGCTTGAGTAACATCACTCAGACGATGACTATCGACATTTCCATTAAATTGGGAATCTTCGAGAACATCCATATTGGGGTTACCTATTCTTCAGATGAAGTGCAAGTCTATACTAGCCTTTTTCACAAATTTTGTGATGTCTTTGCATGGTCCTACGAAGAAATGATAGGTATTGATCCTAGTATCGTGGTACATGAGATTTCTACTTACCACGGTTTCAAACCTGTTCGTCAGCGTCTTCGTCCGGTGCATCCTAGGAAAGTTGTTGCCATTAAGGCCGAAGTGGAAAATCTTCTCAAAGCTAGTTTCATTTATCCAATTCCCTTCACAGAATGGGTTTCTAATATTGTTCCTATAGATAAGAAACAGGGCACTATTTGTGTCTATGTTGACTATCATGATATCAATCGAGCTTGTCCTAAGGATAATTATCCTACTCCTTTCATCGATCAAATCATTGACGACTGTGCTAGGAGTGAGATTTTTTCCTTTATGGACATCTTTTTGGGTTATAATCAGATCAATATTCTCCTGACTGATCAACACAAGACTGCCTTTATCTATCCTTGGGGTACCTTTGCATACAAGAAGCTTCCTTTTGGTTTGAAGAATGTCGGGGCCACATTTCAGCGCGCGATGTCTTATGCCTTTCACAATATTTGTCACATCGTTCAACCTTATCTGGATGACCTTCCAACTCATTCAGCTAATCGTAGAGATCATCTTGGATCATATTCATCAGATTTTTCTTTGTTGTAGATACTATAACATTCGGCTTAATCCACACAAGTGTGTCTTCTACGTTGATTCAGGTAGACTCTTAGTTTTTATTGTTTCCAAAGATGAAATTCACCTAGATCCTCTCAAGGTTGAGGCTATTATCAATCTCCCCTCTCCTTCCTCATTGCATTAGTTGTAGATTTTACGAGGGAAAGCTAATTTTCTTCGCTCTTTTATACACAATTATGCCAAAGTAGCTAAAGGATTTACACGATTGTTAAAGCAGGGTGTTCCTTTTTACTGGGATGAGATTGCTTAGAAATATTTTGATGTGTTAAAAACATTTTTGGTCAATGCTCCTCTCTATAAT
>CM076580.1:1349149953-1349242331 GCA_034641835.2 Pinus albicaulis
AAAGGGTCCCCTGCTGGGGATTCATGAAAGTTTTATAAAATTTCTGTTGATATAGAGTCAACACATATAGAGAGAATAAATACATATGATAACGACAAGTCTGCAAAAATCATGTAAATCGGGATAATTTCCCCCTTCCAGATGCTGATCTGTGTATGGGCGATGATAGTATATAAAATGTTCTTGTCCAGTGTGTTCTTAAATCAACCATATCCCCTGAGGCTAGAGAACGACCTCCTTGGATATCGTGTCAGAAAGATGGTTGCGCTCCCTGAAAATATGGCAACAAGTGATAGAATCAAATTGAGATTTCAAGTGCCAAGAGTCCTCCAAAATGTGACAGAGTGTGTGCACATGAAAGAAAATTTTCTGGTTGAACCAACTGATGAATATTTTGGAATATCGAAAGATTTAAATGTGATGACAGCCATGTTCAATGGAAAATTAAAGAAGGTGTATCAAGTATATGAGTTTAGAAAAATTGTTGGTACCATGCCCGAGACCCATCTTAATTATATAGTGGTGATTATCATTAATGTGGAGCATTGCACCACCCCCACAACCATTACGTTGGGAAGATCCATCAAAATAGGCCCATGGGAGATCATGGTTGATATATTCAGGGATCAGGTTGCGAGGGGGGCTGGGAGGCTCATCATCTGGAAGGTTGTTGTAGGTAGATATGATGTGTTCTGAATCGAGGGAACAGTTGGGAGAAGTATCATGAAAAATTCATTTTTTATGGATGATCCATAGTCCCTAGCGAATAAGGATGCAAAGGTTATGAGAGTTATGGACAGATGCGTTAATCCACAAAGATTTCCATGCTACAGGGAGGTCAGCCCCATCCCAATCGGAGGGAAAATTGAAGAGAGGAAAGGGTATGTTACCAAAGTGCCCAAGATGTAGGGCAGTGAAGAAACAGATGATTGATGGACTCAGATGCATTTTTTCAAAGAATACACCAAGTAGGACCATGAATGGATCACTTCCCTAGTAGGTGAAATGTTGTGGACCATACGCCACATAAAGAGAATTGCTCTTGGTGGGGCTTTTAATTTCCAGATGCATCCCCTCCACCAAGAGATATTCAAAGGGTGAATATTTGAATAGATGAAAGGATAAACTTCCTTTGGCATATATTTTCCATGGGCCGCATACTGCCAGATAAGCTCTTCCTCTGAGAGAGCCATAATATAGTGGTGCTAGACAGGTTTCCAGTGACCAGGTATCCTGAGCTGAATAGATGATCTCCAACCTTGTGCAAATAAATTCGTAGAATCCAGGTCAGCAATCTGGGCAACGAAATTTATACCAGATCTGTTGATGAGTTGAATGAGCTTGAGAGGAAGGAGATAGGGATATATGCATCCTGACCATGGATCCAAACCAATGCAAGTTGAGTTCCCAGATTTGATATGCCATGTCAAACCTTCTCTAATGTAAGCCAAAGATTTAAGCACAACCTTCCATATCGAGGAGATGTGTCTCGTGTTCCAGGATGGGCTTCTAATCCAGTCCATGAGAGAAAGTGGCCTAATTTATTTCTGAGTGACCACCTATGTCCAAATATTATGAGAGTGGAGGATCTACCATCCCATATTTGCAGCAAGATCTTTGGCGAAAGCTTCCAGGTTCTTGATGCCCTAGCTTCCCCATTTTTTGGGTATCGCGATGCTATCCCATTTAATCCATGCAAAGGTGTGACCCTCTCTATTCCCCATCCAGAGGAATCTACAACAGCGCTGCTAAATCTTAGAAATAATACCCTTAGGTATCCATTCTAGATACATCCAATACACTGGTTATTCTTCCATGACATTTTTTATAAGGATCAGCCTGCCTTCCTGACAAAGCCAATGGTGGTGCCAAACATATATTCTCTTTTCTAGTTTTGTAATGAGCCATGAAAAAATAGAAATAGGGTAGGCATATGGCTTTAACCTGAATCCAAAATATTTTATACCTTCCAAGAAGTCAAGGGGCATGAAAGTGAAGTTTTGAACAACCAGAGCAATCTCCTGTTGAGTGCATCCAATGGCAGTTAGAGTGATTTTGTGACTATTGCATATCATACCAGTGGAAAGGTTGAATGAGGAAAATAAGGTAGAAAAGGAAGTGATGTCCCCCACACACCCATTGGGGAAGATAAGTACATCATCGACAAATAGGAAATGGGATAAGGTACAACCACCACCGATTTTGATACCTAATATTCTTCCTGAGTGACGCTCATGACTAATCAATCGCTTGAGAGATTCCATGATCAAAAGGAAGAGGAGAGGGGAGAGAGGACAACCCTATCTGAGTCCTCTCTAAGAGTAGAATAAAGGGGATTCTAATCCATTGATAAGTACACTAAATGAGACATTAGTGATACTACACATGAACCAATTGATGAAGAGAATGGGGAACCCCAGGTGAGTCAGGAGCATACAGATGTAGAGACAATTGGAGTGATCAAAGGCATTTTCCAGGTCAATTTTGAGAATAATGCCTTTGATATTCTTGGTATTAATGGAGTGTAACTCTTCTTGAGTAGTGCCAATGGCCTTTTGAATCTGACGGTGGTGGAGGAAGGAAAACTGTTTTGGTGATATATGTTCATAGAGGATTGGTTTAAGCCTATTGGCTCTGATCTTGGCATTGAATTTTTTATATGAAATTGCATAAGGAGATGGGGAAATAATCAGAAAATGAATGAGGAGAGTATGATATGGGGATAAGAGCAATAAATGTCGAGTTGAAGGTGTCATATAAACGACGAGTCTGCCTACAATTCTCCACTACATTCAGAATGCCCTGCCCAAGAATTTCAAAGAAACCCAAATAGAATTCGATGGTCCATCCATCTAGTCCAGGATTTTTATCTTTCTTGAACCATTTAAGGGTATCCTAGAGTTCCTTCATTGATATAGGTCCAGTCAGAGGTTCTTCCTCATGTGGCTCCACATATCGGGGGAATAATCCTGCAACCTTAATGATCTATGGCAGTGATGCTGTCTGTGGAGCTTTATAGAGATTTCTAAAGTGAGAGACGCCCATATTTTCCAATTGATGAAAGGTTTGGGCCTGGTTCCCCAATTCATCTTCCAGCTTCAAAATCATATTTATGGCCCCTCTTCCATTTTCAAATTGATGGAAAAAACTGGTATTCTCATCCCAACCTGTAGCCAAATCACCCGACTCCTGAGGCACGAAGTCTCTTCACGGTCCTTTAGTATACTTGTATGTTCAGATTCCAAATGAGATAGGTGAGCTTTTGATTCTTCAGAAGCGAAACCTTTGTCGGGTGATTCACTCATGGATGCAAGCTCTGATTCAATGGATACCATAGCGTGATAATCATTTATCCTTGTTTCCTTTACCCAAGAGACAGTGAATCTTTTAAATTCTTTCATCGTATATGCGAACGAGGCCGAGGGATCGAGGGTAGGAGGATTTGGGTGTGTGGTCCAGTAGTGAGATATCAAGCCAATGTAGTTCACATTTTTGAGCGAAGTCACATTAAATTTGAATGGGGATCTGGGCTTGTCAAGCTCTCTAGCAAGTTCCAGATATATAGGAGAGTGATCAGATAGACCACCTGTTATGCGGAATTATGAATTACGGATAAATCATAGTTCCCTAGACAGGTGCTAATCTAGAAAAACAGGTCAAAGACTTTACAACTATCTTTCCTAACTGTAAACAGACACAAAGAATTAAATAAGGAACCTACTTGGGATCCAAGCGCTTCCAAAGTCTCCTTCTGTCGCTTTTGTTGTAGCTTCAAATTCTAGTTGGCTGTGCAAAATATTTCCTGCAAGAATGAACACTAAACAGCAAGAGATAACAATAATACATATGTCTATTCAAGTTATTTAGCTAAATCAATAAAGCATAAACCATATACATCAACTAAGAAATCATGATATTGAAAATCAAAGCTTATACAGATGCATATAGGGAAAAATAAGAAGTAATCTTTATTGATGATAGCAGGGGAGGTTACAACCCAGTGATTGATTTGGTGTCACCATCTCTAGCAGCATCCCAGCCTCATCACAATGCACATATCTCCAGCAATATGTCACTCAAATCAATCTCCTCAATGGAAATTCCACCAGCATTTCTCTACACAAATTCTTCCTTCTTAAACACTAAGATCTGTGCTCAATTTATAGAGGAGTTGAAGGTAGTTTAACAATCAATGACTTTCCAATAATAGGCAAGACATGTTCCCAATCTTGTATATGTCAAATGGACACATGGATTCGAAGTTTGACACATGTGAACTCTTCTAGAAGGCACTGGCCAAGTGGATATTCCAGAACAATGAGAATTTTGCTCCCAATGTGACCAATGCAACCATGGATGTCAGGAAGTGATTTAGCAGCCTTGCATAGGGCTACTTGCATATGCAATGCACTTAGTCCCTTTAGAGGCAGCGTTGATGAGCTCTCATATGATATATTATAAACTTAAAATCTTGGAAAGCTTTGCAGATGAAAGTCTTTGATTGATTTGTCTTATTCTCTGTCTTAGGGCATATAGCAACTAAAATGTTAGGGGATGATAGACCCTATACATCTATCCTAGAGATGATGCCCAGTTAACCAGGTCATTGGGAATGATGCCCAAATTGACCTATAACAATTTCCCCCTAAAGCATGAAGTCAGAATAATAATAACAGTATTTTGATTCATATGATTTACACTTTGATGGGCTAGAGATGAAGTGGAGTGGGGAACTACATCAATCTTACATTATGTTAGACATAAATAAACTCTGTCATATCTTATGATGGTTGAAACAAGTCTATTAGCCTTCAAGAAACAATTTGGAGCAAATCTGTGAGTTCTTGAAGCCTTGCTATGTCTCTTGTCCAAATGACCCATCTCACTGATATCTACACTTTAAAAAGCCTTCAAATTGCCCTACTGATTCATAAGGAATGTTGCAAAGTCATAATTCTTATCATTTCCCCATTTCAAAATACTCCCTTCATGTCATCCATTTTCCTTATTTTACCCTTTATTTTCAAAATCCCCTTAAAAACCTTATAAATCCTCTTTATTTGGTTTTAAAACCCCTTTTTCTAACTTATCGGAACCCCTCAAAAGGCCTCAAAAAACCCCATTTCGGCCTATTTCCCGAAATTTTAACTTTGGTCCTTAAGCGCTTTTTGCTTAAGCCCCTAGCCCCTTTTCACCATGAGACCAAGGCTTGCGACCGTCGGTTATAGGCCTTAAGCCTCTTTCACGCCATCAGACTTCGCTCCTCCCCGTTTCCATCGACCTTCTCTATATTTTCACCGCCGATGTTCATCCCCCGCTAATAATATCTTGACTGTTGATCTATCAGATCGGATGGTCATCGGTTTCCCTCCTTCCCATCGGTCATCGGGTTTTCGGCGATTCCCATTTCCTCATTACCAAAGCCTCTTCGCTGATATAATCTGAGCCGTTGATCTCCTTCATCCAACGATCATCGCTCGTCCTTGCTATTCCACCCTGTCGATTAAACATTTCACTAAACGACAAAATAGTTGACGTCGACCACTGGACCCCACCATTCATCTGCTGCAAATCTTTCCTCCTATCGCATGCACCTATAGCCGTCGATATGATCCCCCTAGATCAGATGGTCTACGCTCCATTTCGCGCCCGATCCGCCCAAAGCCTTCCATCGCGCAACTTCAACGCGAAACAAATGGTTTTAGGAGAGACATGCGTTAGCCTCCAACATGTATCGCGTTCGATTAAGCCAATACCGCTTACCACTTTCTCCGTGTGCGAATACCACCTGTGGTATTTCTGAAACCGCTCATCATCATTTCTGTGCCATTTATCAAATTAAAACCCTGGTTTTTCACCATTCTGCCATGGAACCCTTCCTTTGCATATTCCCCCTCCTCTGCAAACACTCCATAACCCCTCACCAATGCCTCCAACATTAGTGTTATCCAAAACGCAGGGTTTTATAATGTTTTTTATGTTTATTTGTAGGTTTTAATGCCGACCATATATGCCGGCCTTCCCACAGTAACAACCAGGTTACCACTGTGCCTAGGATGACAATCCAAGGGCCTAAAAAATGAAGAAGAAGGGACGCAGGGTCAAATTGAACAGTTTGGCTAATGAGTCATGAACATTGGTTGATCCAATAAGACCCTCTAGTGCGGAAGACAAGCCACCTATAACCAAATAGTGAAGATCAATGAAGATCAAAGATTAAAGATGAAGATTAAATTTTAAAGGATAAGCACAGTTAATAAAGTCAAAGATGATCCGAGAATGCCTAATGAGGCCTTAAAGCACAAATTAAAGCCAAGATCAGTGTTTAAAGCCACAAAATAAGACAGATCAGCAAAGGGACCGCTTCAAATGCCAGATCAGTGAAGCAATTAAATCCCCCAGAACCCAAAAATTACGCCTACAGTCCTATTTAATTCAAAAGCATACAAATTGAATGCACAGTCAGAGATATTTTACATAGATAGCTCAGAAGTTATTTCCAGCCTACCAAATATGCCTAAAAGTCAACAAAAGTGACTAAGTAGCTCAAAAGTTGATAAAACATTCATTTAACAGAGTTAAAACATCAGATATTCTTTGTCTTGGGTTATGTAAATTCCCTAAGATCGAGAAGCATTTACTCTGTCTTAAATGAACAAATTAGAACCCTTTCTTTCACTCCACCTCCTCATTCATCTATAAATACTCCATGAGGAGCACATTGTAAAGGGTTGGTTGGTTGTTAGATGAATTATTATCAAGTGTAAATAGTTGTTGAAGCTGCTGAAGTGCTCTGATGTAATTGAAGAATACTATGCTGAGAAAAGAAGTTAGAGCTGTAAAGACCTGTTGGACTTGAAGAATGTAACTAGTTTGAACATCAATAATACAAGCTGATTCATGGGATCCTGGTCTATGTTAATGGTGATGTTATTCCTCACTGTATTTGTTTTTCTTTATGTTTTCCATGCTATCCATTTTCTCTGATAAAGAACAAAAAATTTAGAGTAGGATTTACTGCAAAGTACCCTATTTCTGTCTGAAAGCTTTATCTCTATGTTTTCTTCTAATAGTTAGTTTGGGAATGATTCAATAGAGTATAACTAGTCCAAGAATGTTGGTGAGCCCATGTCTTTCTGTGTAAAACTTGAGACATTGTTCTTGAATGATATTTTCATTGCATGCTAAGTAGAGTCTAAACCAGGGAAGTCTATGGTTAGCCCTATCCTCTGGTCATGTCTTTAATAGTTGTTTTGAAAGTTTCCTTTTAGAGTATGCCAAAAGTGGGATAGATTCAAAGTTCTTACCTGATATTAGGCTACCCTTCATTTTCTTATATGTTTTCTCCTTTCTGAAAGTAGTCTTTTAGATTACTGGATTGTTGTCTGAAAAGTGTGCTTTAGTAAAAGTTTGTCCAAAGAATTCTATGGTATGCCCTATCCTTTGGCTTACTTCAAACAGTTACTTCGAAAGGCTTTTCTTGTTTAGTGAAGTTAATAGATTCTTAATTGGTGGTTAACTTTGCTTCTTTCACAACACTTTGATGTTTCATGCCACAAATCAATCTGAAGAGATTCTTTGATATAGATGACTCACCCCATGGAAACCCTTGTAGAAATGTTGTACAGTTAAATCCTTTTGTGACTCCATAGCCCAATGGATCGATACTGTCTTTTGACCTATCCTATCAGCTGAAACATTTTTCAACCTGCTCTCACCTTCACCCTTCTAGTGACCTTTTCCTTTTCTGATATCCATCCCAACCAATCAATCAAACAAACAAGTTCTCTGAGCTTCATAACTAGCCTAATATCATAAACAAAGCATAAATATATATCCTTTGAAAACACTTAATAGATATATCCCTCTCTGAATCCAGGAAGGCTAGGCCCTAGGATTCCAAAATGGTTCTGATGTGCCCCCCTGCAGTGTTTATTCTTGCCAATCTTGTAAATTACAGGGAGCCAACATAGTGGCGACCATACTGGGGAATATGCTGAGTAATAGATAACTTCACAACTCAGAAATCCCATTCTTAAAATGAATCAAGTGTCTGCCAAGATTGGTTCCTGATTGTTGATGATGGACAACAACCAGTCCTAGAAAACAAGCAAAAATCTTCCATCTAGTGACTCCATTGGTTTTCAATATGCCTGTTGATTTCCCTTGGTTTTCCAAAAACTCCACTGGGAAACTCTTTTATCATAACATCATACAAACTCAGTTAAGAGAACTTTGAGGATTAATTTTTCTTTCATAAGATTAGTTGGCCTTTTAAAGACTGTCAGACTTGGCTAAAATTTTCTCATCATTGGGTCTAAAAACATAACATAGTGGCTTCTAAAATAATTCATACTAGAGCCCATCCTGACCCAAATCCTCCTGAAATAATTGACTATCCAGAAATCATCCTTAGGAAGTATCCTAAATCCAAGAACCCAACTATTGTCAGACCAATTCATAGAGCAAACTCTATTCCTGAAAATATTACAGCTCTGCCAAGTACACAAGTTGACTTAACTATCATAAGGAATCCATCTAGAACCAAGTCACTTAGTGATATAGATTAGATAGACTTTGAGCCTCCACGTTCACCCCAATCTAGTGGTGACCAAATTGACAGCAGAGAAACCCATCCATCTACACCACCTGATATTCATATCATTCATAATTTTGGTTTTTCTCATCCAAAATCTACTCAACAATACTTAGCTGGTCCAATTACTTCTGTTACATCCATTCATACATCCACAGTTCAAACCACTTCACTTACTCACCTTCCTCCACTTGTAAATCCCCCATTGTTTCCACAACCTCATTTCATGGCAACATGGTATGATCCCTTAGTCCTTCCTTTTCCTTTACCTATTCTACCACCGGACTATCAGTCCAAGATTCTGTTATATGATGCTAGTAGTTCTACTACAGCTCAACAACATGTGGATAGAATGAATGAGTACTTTGACAGACAAGAAATAGATGATGAAACTGTAAAACTTTGAATGTTTGCTCAAAGTTTAGGGGGAGAAGCAAGAAAATGGTTCAAAGGCTTAACCCCTAACAGTATCAATGACCTCCCCTCTTTTCATCAATTATTCCTAAACAAATGGGAATTCAAGAGAAATCCCCTTCAAATCCTGTCAGAATACAATGATCTTAAAAGGAATGTTGGAGAGAGTGTCCAAGATTATTGCACTAGGTTCAATAGTGTTTATAATGCACTCCCCCCACAATGAAACCCCCACAAGGCTTAGCCTTAATAAATTTTCCTAAAGGATTTAACCCAGACATGTGTTATCAATTAAGGGAGAGGGAACCCCTTACATTAGAAGACATGTAAAAAGGGGCAAAAAGTGTAGAAGCTAACCTTAATGCCAGAAGGGCTAGATTAAAAGAAAAAAAAAAGGTTACTTACAAAGATGAAGCCAGACCTTCCACATCAGACTCCGAAATTGATAATTTGGTCAAAACCATGGAGATGATGATGGAAAGAATAAACATGAATGAGAAATCCTACCCTAAAGAAAATAAAAAATCCCCTCAAAACAAAAATCAAAATCAGAACCAAAACTTTAGAATGAATCCCCCTCAAATTAGACAAAGAGGCCCTGATCAACAAGTCAGACCTCCTTTCCAACAGAATTATGTGGATGAAGAGGGGGAAACAATAGAAGAAAATGAGGAAAATCACATGAACATGTTGGGAATAAACAATGAGGATATTGTTTTCCTCAATGAAGAAGAACAAGTCACATACATACCTGATGAGGAAGAAGCCCTGGATTCAGAAGATTATAAACTAGGCTTTGAAAATTCCATAATGGAAGTACACAAAAAATATGACTTGAGAATTAAAAGGAACCAAGACACTCCCAAGAAGAAAACCTCTGAAAATTCTGCCAAAAACAACCCTGTAAATACTTTAAAAAAGACAACAGAAAACAAAAACATAGTGGCTGAAAGTTCCGATAAAAACAAGGGAAAAAACACCCAAATCCATGACAAACATAGTGATGATCCTAGCAGCACTAGCACCTCAATTAATGCTCCTAAAAAAGCCATTCTAACTACTGTTCATAATAAAAACTAGCAAGTTGATTTTGCTGAGAAAACAATGACTAAAAAGGCTGAAATAAACATTTCCAAAACTCAAACTCCTTTCGACATAGAGAGTGAAATTTCCAAGATAAAAATCTCTATCCCTCTCACTGAGTTAGTTACTCAAGATGTATATAGGTCCCAATTGTTAAAGGATTTGAACATAGGAGATCACAATGACTCAATTAACTTAAATGATGACAAACCTGAGCTTCTGTTTGGACCAAAAATTGAAGGAAAATTTTAGAAAGGTGGAGTTCCTCCATTTTATGTCAGCTTCAACATCCATGATAACATTTTGCACAATGCCATGCTTGATTCAGGAGCATCACATAACTTAATTCCCAAAGTGATAATGGAAATATTAGGCCTTGAGGTAACTAGACCTTATAAAGATTTATATTCCTTTGATTCCAGCAGAGTCAAATGCCTAGGCCTAATAAAATATCTTTGTGTCAATTTAGCACAAATCCCAGCCAAAAGCTTAGTGATGGACATTGTTGTGGCTGTTATACCCCCCAAATATGGTATGCTTCTTTCAAGATCTTGGGGTGTTAAATTGCAAGGCACAATGCAAATTGATATGACTTATGCCACCATCCCTGTCTTCAGTCAACCTAGAAGACTCTATAGGGAAACACACATGAAATACATGGTGAGTAGCCAAGAAAGACCAGAAAACTCCCCCCTCTATTCTATACATATTGACTTTGACTCATTCATTCTTTACAATGATGAGATTCCTAATGAGCAAGTATTATAAAATGAAACATCAGCTAACATAGTGGCAGCCATAGGAAAAGAGGAAGGGAAAGAAAAATCACCAAAATAGTTTTCTAATTCAGAAAATCACAGCAAACAAAATAAAGGTCTTGAGCTACAAAATAGTCACAGATATAGTGCCAATCATAACAACCAAAGAGAAATTCCTCAACACATTGAAGACCTTGAGGAACAAGACACAAATAAACATAGTGCAGATCCTAAAAAAGAACACAGTAATGATAAAAATAAACAAAACGGAGAGGAAAAAGAGGAAATTGATGAAAAATATGAAAACAATCCTCTTTGGAGCATGAGTTTTGATGGGTCTTGTACTAAAACTGGTGCAGGAGCAGGCACATGGGTGCACAATACTGAAAACAATCATGCAGAAGGTCATCCATACAAATTAAACTTTCACTGCATAAATAACATAGCAGAGTATGAAGCACTCCTCTTAGGACTACAATTGCTTAAAAAACTAGGAGCCAAGAGGATAATAGTTCATGGAGATTCAGAATTGATAATTAGGCAAGTAAATTGGGAATATACTGCTAAACATCCCAGACTAAGAGCATATAGAGATGATGCCATGGACCTCCTGAAATCATTTGCTGAATTCCAACTTACTTTTGTCCCTAGAAACCAAAACATTCTTGCCAATGGATTAGCCTTTGCTGCTAGTACATGCTTGAAACCTTATGAAAGCAAACAATACATAGTTCAAGTCAAATATCGACTAGCAGTCCCGGACAATGAAAAATACTGGCAAGTTTTTGAAGGAGATAAACAAATAGAAGACTTCCTACAGTCCAGAAATGATTTTGAAATTCCAAACTCAGATTTAGAGTATGAAGAAGACTATCTTACTGAGGAAAAATCACTTTTTAAAGAAGAAGAATCTCCTAAAATTGCTGATATAAATCTGTTAACCAAGGTACCCAAACATAAAACAGAAAAATACAAAGATTTAGGAAAAGAAGACCTAGAATTACTGCAATCCAAAACTGAAAGCTTGCCAAAGGGGCTGGTCCGTTTAGAAGAGTTATTTGACTTTAATGATGTTGCAAAAAGGCCAAAAATAGAACCTATTGAAGCTGAAGTAGAAGAGTGCAATATAGATAGTGAATAATGGCCTAAAATGATCAAATTATCTAAAACACTGCCATCTCACATCAAACTGAAATACCTTGAGCTATTTAGAGAATTTTCTGATGTGTTTGCATGGAGTTATGAAGATCTGAAATCATATGATACAGAAATAATTCAGCATAAGACACCCCTCAAAGAAAACCAGAAGCCTTATAGACAAAAATTGTGCAGAATAAACCCTGTTCAATTACCTCTGGTTGAGAAAGAAATTAAAAAAATGTATGATGCTAGAATTATTGTCCTTGTCAGATACTCAGAGTGGGTATCTAATCTTGTATCAGTTAGAAAGAAAACAGGAGAAATAAGGCTTTGTATTGACTTCAGAAATTTAAATAAAGCCTCATTAAAGGACAACTATCCCTTTCCCAAAATGGATCATATCTTACAAAGGGTGGTAGGTTCTAGAAGAATTTCTTTGCTAGATGGATTCTCAGGATACAATCAAGTATTGGTACATCCCGATGATCAACTTAAAACAACCTTTACTACACCTTGCGACACTTTCATGTATGTGAATATTCCTTTTGGTTTGATGAATGTTGGTGCCACATTCTAGAGAGCCATGGATATTGCATTCTCAGAAGAAATAGGAAACTTCATTGTGATTTATTTAGACGACATCACAGTTTATTTCAAAACAGATGAAGAACAACTAATACACCTAAGAAAATTCTTTGAGAAGTGTAGAAAATATGGTTTATCCTTAAATCCCAAGAAAACATTGTTTGGTCTTCAAGAAGGTAAACTTCTTGGACATATCATATCTGAAGAGGGAATAAAGATAGACCCAAAGAGGATTGAATGTATATTGAAAATCAACCATCCTAGAAACATTAAGGAAATCCAATATTTCATTGGGAAGATTAATTTCCTAAAAAGGTTCATACCCAACCTAGCTGAACTCCTTAGAAACATGACAAATATGCTTAAAAGAGAAGGAGTTAAATGGACCTTAGAAGAAAAGAAATCATTTGAGCTGGTAAAACAAGCACTTACTAAAACACCAGTTCCTATCAGTCCTGATTTTACAAAGGATTTCTTCATATTTTCAATTGCATCAGAACACACAGTGGCTGTTGTCCTTCTACAGAAAAACACAAAGGGACAAGAGCAACCTATTGCATTTTTCAACAAGGCATTAAGAGATGCACCTTTGAAGTACAAAATTTGGAAAAACAAGCATTTGCCTTGGTCAAAGCTTTAAAAGACTTCAGAGTTTATATTTTACACTCACACATCATAGTATTTGTGCCTCATTCAGTAGTTAAAGACATCTTAACACAAGATCCTGATGGCAAAAGTGGAAAGTGGATTGCTGTAATATTGGAATACGATTTAGATTTCAAGCCCACTAAGCTCATCAAAGGTCAAGGACCAGCAAAACTTATGGCTGAATCCAACTTTCAAGCTCTTGATATAAACATGTTTAATGCATTAGATGAACAAGAAGAGTTGGCAACTCCACTTATTGAAGATCATTTTCTTAATTCATCTTGGTATGCGGATATTTTGTATGTGTTGTTTAATCTAAATGTCCCTCTTGGTTTGTCTAAAAAAAAGGCAAGATTTTTAAAGTTAAAAGTTGTAAATTACTGCATTTTAGATAAATGTTTATATTGGAAAAATTCTAGTGGATTATTGCTTAAATGTTTGCCTGAGAATGATGCAGATAAGATCAAGCATGAGTTCCATGAAGGAGAATGTGGAGGCAACCTCTATTGGAAGACTACAGTGAACAAAATCCTTAGAGTTGGCTATTATTGGCCCACCCTCTTTCAAGATATCCACAAAATGGTCATTGCCTGCCATAAATGTCAAATATTTGAAGGCAAAAAAAATTGCTTCCCTTACCTCTGCAACCAATCACTGTTGAAGCTCCTTTTCAACAGTGGGGTCTAGACTTCATTGGGGAAATCCATCCTGCCTCATTTTCCCAACATAAATGGATCCTCACAGCCACTGATTACTTTACCAAATGGATAGAAGCCCTCCCTTCCAAGAATGCCACAGACTTAGTTATCATTTCATTCCTTGAAAATCATATCCTGTCTAGATTTGGCTGTCCTAGGAAAATTATCACTGCCAATGCTGCTGCATTTGGATCCAAAAATATGGTTGATTTCTGTCACAAATATCATATTACATTGGGCCATTCTACAACTTATCACCCTCAAGGTAATGGGCTGGCAGAATCCTCAAACAAAGGTTTGGTAAACATTATCAAGAATCTGCTGGAAGAAAATAAAAAATCATGGCACAATAAGCTAGTACATGCACTTTGGGCAGACAGATTGACAGTCAAAAAGTCAATTCGAATGTCGCCTTATCAGCTAGTTTATGGAGCAGATACAATATTTCCAACCAGTCTAGGAGTGCCAGTCATGAAGTTGATCCAAGAGGTACAGTCTGAAGAAGATGATATGATGAGAAGAATAAAATAGACTGTACAATTACAACAAACCAGAGAGGAAGTCTACAAAAGAGCACAACAAGTACAAGAAAACATCAAGAAGCTGTTTGATAAAAGAACAAAGGCAAGTGATTTTAAAATTGGTGACAAAGTATTGAAATGGGATTCCAGAAAAGAAGACAAGGGCAAACATGGAAAATTTGAGAATTTATGGAAAGGACCTTATCTCATTTAGTATGGTATAGGCAATAATGCATTTTTTCTTCAAAAGATGGATGTAGCTGAACTTTTTGGAGGTCCTGTCAATGGCAGGATGCTCAAACATTATTTCTGTTAAGGTTATTGTTCAAATTTCTTTTTAAATTCATTGTAAATAACATAGCTTGCAAGAAAATTTGAATATGAAAAATACAAAAAACACTCGAAAAAGAGAAAAAGAGGGCAGCTAAAAAGAAAAAGGTACAGCCCCATACCAAAAAAGAGAAAAATCTGAAAGTGTGCAAGTCAAAATTCCACTACTTGAAAATAAACTGTTATTTTGTCATATAGCCTAAACATGACTGAGTAAATTTCAATTTTGTTCTAATAGGTTAGTGAAAACAGATTTTCCAAACAGTGTAATCTTGGCTTATCAGTAGAATAGATTAGGATAGAAAAATAAGGTGGTTCTAAAATGATCAAAATTTGAACCAAGGGAAAAGAAAAGAGAAATGGCTCCAAAAGATGAAAACTTGAGCCAAAAAAAGAAGGAAGGATGCTTAGAAAATTTCAGATCTCAAGCCTTCAAAGTTTTGTTTTAAATTTTCTGCAAATAAAGTCTATGTGCAGCTTGTACATAATGCCATAGCCCCCATAGCAAATCAGACTGTCTAATCCTGATTTGATTGTGTTTTAAATTTTTTTTCTTAGAAATTAGAGAATGAAAATCTGTCAAACGGTCTAATCTTGACAGATAGTTAGAATAGGTAGAGAGACAATGAGTTCAACTTTCTAATATGAACTCATGGAAGTAATAAGGGTAGCAATAGATCAATTTTTCTTGTTTTTGAAAAGAATAAAATGTTGATGTAAAAGGGTTTGCAAGTCCAAGTGCACCCTATGAATAAAAAATGTTAGGAAATAGGCTGTGTAGGTAGAGTGTTTGGGAGAAAATCATTTTTTTGATACAAATACTGATCATATTTTTGAGCAGCATGATCAAAGAAGATAGAGGTTTTCAAAGTGCAACAAGATATAAAGGCACTGGTCTAATTTCCAGAGATTTATCTCTAAGGTTCTTGACACCTCCAAGGAGTTGCCCTCCCCACGTGGAGTCACTATTAGCCATCAATAAAATTTTGTCATAACTAATGATGGCTAAAACAAGTCTTCCAGCCTTCAAGAAACAAATTTGGAGCAAATATGTGAGTTCTTGAAGCCTTGTTGTGTCTCTTGTCCAAAAGACCCATCTCACTCACATTTTCACTTAAAAATCCTTCAAAGAAGCCTTGTTGATTAAAAAAGAAAACTGCCTTCAAAGCCATAATTCCCACCATTTCTCCATTTCAAAATATTTCCTTCCTTTCACCCATTTTTCCCTCATTTTCCCTTCATTATCCTCCCTTTCCTTGAAAAACCTCTGAAAACCATATAAATCCCCTTTATTTGGTTTTAAACCCCTTTTTCTAACTTATCGGAACCCCTTTTTAGGCCTTAAAAACCTTCATTTTGGCCTTTTCCGCCCATTTTAACATAATGCCTTAAGCACCTTTTGCTTAAGCCCCTAGCCCCTTTTCACCATAAGATGTTAGGTCCCTATATTACTAGTATAGTCCCTTATTGTTGTTAGTGTAACCCCCTTATTGTTATTATTGTACCCATGTAACCCCCATATTGTTATTATTGTGCCCTTAAATTATTATTGTTAGGTCGGCTAGGATTACATTGTGGCCCACTAGGATTACATTATGGCCCCATGGACTCCTATATATAGAAAGGAGGTTTTGTAAATTGTATCATCCAAGAATTGTTCATTTATGTAATGTATTGGAGGATGCCCCCTCGAAGTGGCTTATTTCTAAGGTGCTGATATCTTTTTCTTCTATTTTTGGAGCTGGTTACACAACATTTGGTATCAGAGCTTTGGATTCTAGGGTTTCGCTGCTCCAAACAGGTCATCGTGGCATTTGCGCTATAACTTTTTTTCTACGAAGTTTCGTGTTGTGGTGATGCGTAATCCCTAGAATATCTTCAAAAATTTCAGAGCTGTCTCTGCAATATTGTCAGCAGATATATCCTGTAAAGTTAGGTCTTTTGTAGGTTCCTTTCACTTAATCTGCCCAGCCATATCAGCATTGAGTATAAATTTTTCACTGAGGTTTAGAATTCACAAATTTTAGTGCTAAGTAGAAATCCCAGGAAACACATTAAAAATTACAGGCTAACTGTAATATTTTCAGATATGATCTCAGGAAGGTGCTTCTCGCTCCTAATTTCTCATCTTAAAGAGGTGATCAGAAATTCCCTCATAACTCTCTCTCCCAGCATCAGATTGTAAGGTCGAAATTGAGCTCAAAAGTACACTTTGACTAGTTTTCATCACCTCACACCAGGCAAGATGAAACAATGACATGGCAAGTCATACAAGTCACTCATCAACTATCTAATAATTAGGTAATCAGGAGATTGGACACAACTTTGTCTTGGAGAATCCAAAACCTAAGTCGACCAGGCATTCAAAGATAATTCCATACACCTTTAGTGCCAAATTTTAGATATTGAAGAGCTTCAATCACAAAGATAATCCAATTTCAATATCGAGCTCCTCAAAAGCAAGAAAAAGGTGTGTATTTTTTTTACGAATTGCATAAGTCTTTTTTTAAGAATAAATTTGAATTGATTCCAAGGGAATATTTTAGAATACATATCAGTATTGGGTTAAAAAAAAATGCCCCGTAAAAATAATTCAACACCCATTAAGCCTTCAGAAGGCTCTACTATGACTCATGAAGATGAAGAATTGCAACATGATCTATCAAAATTACAAGAGCAAGTGCAACAAATTTCACTCTCGCAAAGAGCAAGAAAAAATGAAATGGAAGTTTTGAAGAAAGGCGTGGAAGCGAAGATGGAGAGCCTGAAGAAAAGGAGGAAACTGTAAGAGGATGGAAAATTAAATCTAAGATGGGATGACAGGAAGCAAGACTGATGAAAAATGAAAAGACTCATTAAGGAAATGATGGAAGGAACATCTAAAAGTAGATACACAAGCCTTTATAAGTCAATACAAGAAATGTTTCCTAATGGTGAAAAGATAGTAGAGGAAACTCATGATGAGAACAAAAAAATGTAAATTGTGATTTCATAAACTCTAATGTTGGAGGGAAGAACCACCATATTCCAAAATGGATATGAGGAAGTTTGATGGAAAGGATCCTGTAACATGGATAATATAGATGGAGCAATATTTTGATCTCAATAATGTGCAAAACACACAAAAGGTACGCATTGCAACTTTACATTTAGAACAAAATACATTTGTATATATCATGGTTTTTCTTCCCGTAAAAAAATCACACTTTATCGTAATTTTTACTATAAAACATATAATATTATGAGGATACAAAGAGCAACACCTTCTTTACCCAATTGATAAATCTCAAACAAAAGGGTTTAGTGGGGCAGCACATTGAGGACTTCCAAAAATTGAATATAAGGGTAACTGATATTCCAGATGGACACAGGATTGATCTCTTCCTAGGCACTTTAAAGGATAACATCCAACATGAAGTTCGCGTTTTGGAACCTGATTCATTGGAGAAGGCATTCAGGTTGGCAAGAAAAGTTGAATGTAAAATTATGGCGACAACGAAGCCTACCACTCAATTCTATAAAGAAGGAAGTGTTGCTATGCCTAGATTTCCACAACCTACAAGTTTGACACCACAACAATTGGAAGAAAAGAGAGCAAAAGGGCTTTGCTACATTTTTGATAGCAAATACACTAAAGGTCATAAGTGTGCTGAGAAGAAATTATTTTACATAGATTGTGAAGAGGAAGAAGAAAATGAACAAGAAGAGGATATACACCAGGAACCAACGCTAGAAGAGGAAGAAATGAGTCCGACCATATCGTGTAATGCATTGGCAGGAATTACTACTCCTCAAACTCTCAAGATAGAAGGACATATCAAGAAGAAAAAGGTAATAGTGTTGATTGATTCAGGTAGTACCCATAATTTTATTCATTGTAAGGTAGCCAAGAAATTGAATTGTTTCCTATACCCAGCACCAGAATGTCAAGTGATGGTTGCAAATGGAGGAACTATAAATTGCTCTGGAAAATGCCATAATATCAAGCTAACCATGGGGGAATATGTATTGACTAGTCCAATGATTTCCATTCCTATGGGAGGTGCTGATGTTGTACTAGGAGTGCAATGGTTACAATCTTTGGGGACGGTAGCTTTTAATTTTCAAGAACTTTTCTTGAAAATTTTTTCAGAAGGAAAGGAAGTCGAATTACGGGGTATTGAAGGGAAGCCAGGAAGGATAATAAGCTCTAATGGCATGACAAAGCTTCTAAAGAAAGAACAACGAGGCGTAATTGCACAATTATGCTCACTAGAAGTTCCAATATCAAAATCATCTATTTCTGCAGATCTCCAACAAGTCTTGGACAATCATTCCAAGGTTTTTGAAACTCCCAAAGGACTCCCACCTATTCGTGATCATGATCATGCTATTCATTTGATTCCAGGAAGTGTTCCTCCAAACATCAGGCCTTATAGATATCCTTATGTCCAAAAGAGCTAAATTGAACGTATGATTGCAGAAATGTTAGAGGCGGGTATAATTCAACCTAGTCAAAGTTCTTTCTCTGCTCCTGTAGTATTGGTACACAAGAAGGATGGATCATGGCGAATGTGTCCGGATTATAGGGAGCTTAATAAACTCACCATTAAAGATAAATTTCCCATTCCTGTGATTGATGAATTATTGGATGAATTACATGGAGAAATTTATTTTACCAAGTTGGATCTTCGTTTAGGATATCATCAAATTAGAATGAAGACCGAAGATATTCCAAAAACAACATTTCGAACTCATGAGGGTCATTATGAATTTTTGGTCATGCCTTTTGGCCTTACCAATGCACCTTCTACATTTCAAGGGTTGATGAATTCCATTTTCAAACCCTTCCTTAGAAAATTTGTGCTAGTATTTTTTGATGGTATACTAATCTACAACAGGTCTTGGAAGGATCATGTTGAACATGTTGACAGGGTGCTCAAACTATTGCAGGAGAAACAATTATATGCAAAAACATCCAAATGTTTCTTTGGAGTACAAGAGGTGGAATATCTGGGTCATATTGTATCTCACGAGGGTGTTAAGGTAGACCCTAACAAAATTAAAGCCATTAAGGAATGGAAAGTCCCCACAACCATAAAGTATTTGCAAGGGTTTCTTTGGTTAACAGGGTATTATCGCAAGTTTGTTAAGAATTATGGGAGAATAGCAACACCTCTAACAACATTATTGAAGAAAGATGTATTTTCATGGAATCCTAAAGCAACTATGGCCTTTGAACATCTTAAAGAGGCAATGTGCCTAGCACCAGTCTTAGTTATGCCAGACTTCACAAAATCCTTTATTATGGAATGTGATGCTTCAGGAAATGGAATTGGTGCTATTTTAATGTAGGAAGGAATACCCATTTCTTTTGAAAGTTGTCCAATCAAAGGAAAGTATTTACAGAAACCTATTTATGAGAAGGAAATGTTAGCAATACTGCATGCACTAAAGAAATGGCGAACTTACCTAATGGGAAGACACTTCAAGGTAAAAGCTGATAATGATAGTCTTAAACACTTTTTGGAACAAAGAATATCTTCAGAAGAGCAGCAAAAATGGGTCACAAAGATGTTGGGTTATGACTTTGAAATAATCTACAAAAAAGGGAAGCTTAAAGTTGTTGTAGATGCACTCTCAAGAAAGAATGAAGAGGTGGAAGCATTGCTTTGTGCTACTTCTATTATCCAACCAGATTGGATAATCGAAGCAAGAGATGAATGGAAGAAGGACAAAGAAGTATGGGCACTCATTCAAAAGTTGCATCAAGATCCTAGTACATCTGATACATTTAGTTGGAAAAATGATTCTTTATGGTACAAAGATCGCTTATATCTTTGTAAGAATTCCCAACTAAAACAAAAGATTCTTTTGGAATTGCACACTTCTCCTTTAGGAGGACACTCAAGATTTTTAAAAACTTACCACAGGGTGAAGAAAGAATTTTTTTGGGATGGCCTTAAATCTAATATTCAAAATCTTGTGGCGGAATGTTTGGTTTTCCAGCAGAATAAAGTTGAGACAATTAAGACCCCGAGACTTCTACAACCTTTATCCATTCGAAGTCAACGTTGGGAGGATATTTCAATGGATTTTATCACAGGTTTACCTAAGTCCGAAGGAAAGAGTGTCATCATGGTGGTAGTTGATAGACTTACCAAGTATGCACACTTTTGTGCATTATCTCATCCATTTAAAGCAAGTACGGTTGCTACTACATTTATGGATAGAATTCAAAAGCTACATGGAAGCCCAAGGGTTATTGTGAGCGATAGAGATCCCATTTTTACTGGAAATTTTTGGACGGAGTTATTTTCTTGTTTGGGTACTCAATTAGCTCATAGCTCATCTTATCATCCTCAATCGATGGTCAAACTGAGATAGTAAATAAATGTTTGGAAGGATATCTTCGTTGTTTTGTATCTGATAAACAAACACAATGGGTCAAGTGGTTACCTCTCGCCGAATGGTGGTATAACACTTCCTTCCATACTGCAGCAAAAATGACCCCATTTATGGCACTTTATGGATATCATCCACCATCCATCACATCATCTTTAAGAGAAAATTCGAAGGTTCAAGCAGTGGAAGATCACATCGAGCATCAACAAGAAGTTCTCCGACTCTTAAAGGATAACCTGAATTTGGCACAAAATTGAATGAAACACCAGGCAGATCAACATCGCAGCAAGAGAAGTTTTGATGTAGGAGATTGGGTATTTTTAAAGCTACAACCATACAAACAAATTTCCCTCAAGAAAGCTAAGAAGGATAATAAATTATCGCCAAAGTACTATGGTCCTTACAAGGTGTTGCAAAATATTGGTACTATGGCATACAAATTGGAGCTTCCTGCTTCTTCACGAGTGCATCCAGTTTTCCATGTTTCATGCTTAAAGAAGGTTATAGGTGAAAATCTTCCAGTTCAAACAATATTTCCAGAACTTGATGAGGAAGGAAAAATCATATTGGAACCTCAAGCGGTCATGGAAACAAGAACTCGACAACTACGGAATCGATCAATTTCAGAGTATCTCATCAAGTGGAAGAACTTACCCACTGAAGATTCTACATGGGAGGATGAGAATTTTATACAGAAGCACCCAGAGTTACTCAAGCATTGAGGACAACACTTTTTTGAAGGAGAGGGGCATGTTAGGTCCCTATATTACTAGTATAGTCCCTTATTGTTGTTAGTGTAACCCCCTTATTGTTATTATCGTACCCTTGTAACCCCCATATTGTTATTATTGTGCCCTTAAATTATTATTGTTAGGTCGGCTAGGATTACATTGTGGCCCTACTAGGATTACATTATGGCCCCATGGACTCCTATATATAGAAGGGAGGTTTTGTAATTTGAATCATCCAAGAATTTTTCATTCATGTAATGTATTGGAGGTTGCCCCCTCGAAGTGACGATCCTCAAAGGCCCGATTGAGCGCAGAAAGGGACCAAAGGGGTTAAAGTTCCAAGTTTTAATCAATATGACTAAGTACTGATCATTTGTTCAAACCCTCCAAGTGCATAAGGCACCTGTACACCAAACTAAAGAGAAACAGTGAAGATCATAATAAATCAAAGATAAAGAAAGGATTAAGCACAAAGTATGAAGATCAGGTTTAATCCACAATTTAAAGGATAAGCACAATTAATAAAGTCAAAGATGATCTGAAAGGCCTAATGAGGCCTTAAAAGCACAATTAAGGCCAAAACCAGTATTTAAAGTGACAAAATAAGACAGATCAGCAAGGGGACCACTTCAAATGCTAGATCGGTGAAGCAATTAATCCCCCATAAACCAAAAAATGCCACCTACAAGCTTATTTACCTCAAAAGAATACAAATTGAATGCACAGTCAGAGATATTTTTACAAAGATAGCTCAGAAGTTATTGCCAGCCTACCAAATAAGCCTAAAAGTCAACAAAAGTGACTAAGTAGCTCAGAAGTTGATAAAACATTCATTTAACAGAGTTAAAACATCAGATATTCTTTATCTTGGGTTATGTAAATTCCCTAAGGTCGAGAAGCATTTACTCTGTCTTAAATGAAAAAATTAGAACCCTTTCTTTCACTCCACCTCCTCATTCATATATAAATACTCCATGAGGAGCACATTGTAAAGGGTTGGTTGGTTGGTTGGATTATTATTGAAGTGTAATATAGTTGTTGAAGATGTTGAAGTGCTGATGGGTAGTTGAAGAACGCTAGGTTGAGAGGAGAAGTTTTGAGCTGTAAAGACCTGTTGGACTTGAAGTATGTAACTGGTTTGAACATCGATAATACAAGCTGATTCATGGGATCCTGGTCTATGTTAATGGTGATGTTATTCCTCACTGTTTTTGTCTTTCTTTATGTTTTACATGCTGTCCATTTTCTTCGATAAAGAATACAAAATTTAGAGTAGGATTTACCGAAAAGTACCCTATTTCTACTTGAAAGCTTTATCTTTATGTTTTATTCTGCTAAGGTATGTTTAGAGGATTCTTAATTTCCCTCTAGGTTTATCCAGCTTGTTGATTTGAGAATGATTCAATAGATTATAACCAGTGAAGAAATGTTGGTGAGCCCATGTCTTTCTGTGTACAACTTGAGATATTGTTTTTGAATGTTCTTTTCAAGGTTTGTTAAGTAGATTTAACCCAGGGAAGTCTATGGTTTTCCATGTCCTCTGGATAGTATTTAACAGTTGCCTTGAAATATCCCTTGAGAGTATGCCAAAAGCAGGCCAGAATTCAAAGTTTCTGTCTGATCTTAGGTTGTTCTCCTTGTTCTCTTTTATGTTTTCTCCTTTCTGAAAGTAGTCTTAGGATTACTGGATTGTTTTCTGAAAAGTGTGCTTTAATAAATGTTTGTCCAAAGAAGTCTATGGTTTGCCCTATCCTTTGGCTTGCTTCAAACAGTTACTTTGAAAGGCTTTTCTTGTCTTAGTGAAGTTAGATTCTTAATTGGTTTTAGCTTTTCTTCTTTCACAACAGTTTAATGTTTCATATCACAATTCAATCTAAAAGATACTTTGATATAGATGACTTTCCCTATGGAAACCCTTGAATAATTGTTGTACAATTAAATCCTTTTGTGACTCCATAACCCAATGGGTTGAAACTGTTTCATGACCTATCTTTTCAGCTGAAATGTTCTTCAATCTGCTCTCACCTTCACCCTTCAGTTAACCTCTTCATTTAATGATGTCCATCCCAACCAAACAAACAAACAAGTTCTCTGAGCTTTATAACTAGCCTTGTATCATAAACAAAGCATAAAGATATATCCTTTGAAAAACACTTAATAGAGAGATCCCTCTCTGAATCCAGGAAGGCTAGGTCCTAGGATTCCAAAGCGGTTCTGATGTGGCCCCATGCAGCGTTTATTCTTGCCAATCTTGTAAATCACAGGGACCCAACACATTGCACATGTTACATGAATTGAAGCTTTTGTTTATTTAATGTTTAAGTCTTATATTTCTAATTTAAATTTGAATGTATCATTAATTTAAAGTTTGTGAAATATAAAATTTCAAAGTTGAACCTGACTTCCTTGTCGAGATGTAAAAATATTGACCTATCTCCATTCAAGACAAATAGAAGATTATATCTAAGACATTCACTCTTGCATCAAAACTAAAAAGTGTAAGTATAATTATGATATCACACAATACAAGTGGTTATTTTGATATATTAATTTTCTTTCCACGTATTATATGGACACATGGCATTATCAAAAAATGCATTCTAATCATAGGATTACAACCATTTAATATTGCATTTGTAAGGACTATAAAATTTATATATTTATAGATTCCTCTCTATAGTTGTACATTTTCTCAATCGTGAGACCTCATTATACTTAAATCACATGAGAAGGATCCTTACTCATAAGTAGAATGAATTATTTTCTCATAGCGCATGATGTTTAATGTAAGATATATTATGTAACTCAACATTGTTACCCAAAAAAGGTTTTAATTTTCATCAACAAATTTCAATTATTAATTGATATTGGATAGCAATTCAAATAGGTTCTTCACAACACCTCCTCCAATTAGAAAACCATCAAGGTAATATGATGTAAGAATAATTGCTTCTTGTTGGCCATACAATATTGACATAAACACATTAATCTCATACACAACGACACATATAATCATCATACATTAATCTTGCTACCAATAAGCATAATATGTCTTTAGGCCCCAGAAATATAGCTAGCTAAGATATCACATATAAAGCCAATTCTAGTGTTACATCTCCCCCATGACCAACCTTACCATACTTTTCATTTTTTTAAACCAATTTTCGAACTGTTTCCCCCCTCTAAGACTAGAAATTTACTCGGATATTCCTCACCAAAGTATTATAATAGTTTATAGCCCTTAGAATCAATTCTCTTGTAATGGAACCAACAACCTACACCAAGGATCCATCACATGGTAGTGACCATGCGAATAAATGCACTAATTATATATAATACACCAACATTGTCCACATATATCGGAAACACCAGATAACGCTTATGTAAAAACATGATGAAGTCTCCCAACATTAATTGTAAGGATGTGTGGGGCTCCATTTACCCTTGAGCCACTAATATCCACCTTTAAATTCCCATTAGATGCACTGATAATAAACCGGAAACCACATGGGTCCCATCCACACCAAAAATAGAATAAATGATGACCTTCCTTTCCACTTTTCTATGATATATTAAGGATTTTCCATTACTGAAATCCTCCCCATAAAAAGATTAAAAATGGTCTTACAAGGATTTATTATTCTTGGAATAATATTTATTAATCATTCACTATTTGGTACCATTTCTTCCATATAGTGCACCTCATCTTTCTCCCATCCCATCATTTTATATTTATGTTGATGGTGGATTAAATTTGGGTTTTTGAAGAAGGTGCATTGGTGGCACTTGTGGTTTTTGAAGAATACACATAAACCTTTGGGGCTTCATGAAGAATGTCACTAATAATAGGTTACAAGGATTATCCTGACTTAGAAGTCTAATTAAAAAGAATAATCACAAAATAATATGAAATTATTTTTTTCCCAGCCCTACCTGTTGATGCTTCCACATAAATGAATTACTTTATAAGTACAAAACACGCATTGCTTTAATTTCCATCCAACCTTATGTATTAAGTTATCATAACCACATGATGAAACTGAAATGTTTTGGTGTGAGATTGGGAGTCTTGTTCCACTTCAAGTAGAAACATTAAATTGAAAAAGCAATGTTTCACAATTTTCCATCCATACCTTGGAAATTTTAATGTACATTACAAATTTACCTTGGTGTAGATACTGAGTCACTCAAAACATCACAACATGGGTTCACTCACTTCAAATCTTACACATATTCCATACTGAATGTATCAACAACTTCTTCAAATATACTTAGAGACATGTCTTATTTATCAAGAAAATGTTCACTTAACGAAACATCTCTCGTGTTTCTATAACATATCATTTTTATTTCTTCATTTTCAACAAAAAAATTTAAAATCCACTATATTTCATATGAAACATATTTATTAACAATTATTTTATTTTAACAATGTCTTTCCTTTCAACATTTCCTCTCTCATGCAAATCCAATAATTATTAATTGTTGTAACTCCAATAATTGTTAATTGTTGTAATTTCCTCCCTAGTTGTTCAAACTCCATCTTATTATGGGGACTTAATTCATGCTAGTCACTCACTTTAGCAGTTAATCCTTTATGTGCTCAACTATGTTTATTAATACTAACCAAATTTGTCTCCCTTAAAAATATAGCAATTTCATATCAATCCCTATTATCTTAATTTTCATTTATTTGTTTCCTTATTTATCATGTATTCATGAATATATAGGTTACCATATTATTAGAGGCATTTCTAGAGTTATAGGTATGCAAGCATTATCAATAGAAGAGGGCATATGGATCTCCAAAGAAGAAATATATATGGGAATATGGATTTCCAATCCATTAGTATATGTTTTCTTCAATTACAAGCTACGACAAGACTTCAAACTCATGGGAATCCATTAAAAATAATAATAATATCTTCAGGTAACTCTATGAGCTTCTTAAGAACCATACCAAACTCACCAACGTTATATATTCTTTAACCGTTGATCCTCAACCTTATTTATAACCCAACATAATATTCTATATTTGTTAAGGAACTTTTTCATAGTCCTTATTGAGAGAAACCATAGCTTTAGATATCCTTGAGTAAAGCAATTTTTGGCTAATGGAATCATAGGGGAGGGATGCATATAGATTAAACTCAATGTTATTAGTAAAAAACATTGATGGTTCATCCATCTAAGTGCCAATTAGATTTTTATGGTGAGTTGTAATTCAAGTCCGAAATCCTTTTAGGGACACATTGTGAATTTGTCCCAGTGATATAAAAACAAAACTAAGAAGAATAAATGAGCCTTTTAAGATCCATCATGTATGTTTATCCAAGGCCCATGTGACAACTCTATCAACAATGACTCAAGACAAGGTTCTACAAAATCTACCTGCTTATGGAAAATTTGCATTGGTATTTATTGAGAAAAACCTTGACTCTGAAGATCCTCAAATAAATAAATGATTGAGCCATGGATTCATAGGAGAGGGGTGGATGTAGTTATAACCTAGAGCCAAGAGTCGAACAAAATTTATGGATTTCCAATCAGAGTCCCATTTTGAATTGTATGGCCAATTGACAATCACTTACTGGCTCCATTCAAGGACATAAGCTGAATTTTATATAGGGGTATAAAAACCAAGTTGATTAGGATAAATTAATTCCATAACCTCGAAAAAATAATTCTCTAAGGCTTGTATTACACTAGCTACAATCTCTCGGGTCGTGGTTTTATAAGATCCGCCCCCCTTTTACCAAAATCGCATTGGTATTTGCTAAAATAAAACCCTTGATATGAGGATGATGTCAAAGGTTGTGTGTAATACCTAGATGATCACTAAGGAAAAGTATGGAAAACCCTAGTTTCACTAACATAAGATAAAAAGATGTGAATTTGTGAAGAAATGTGCAAATGAAAAAATTGTGTAGAATTTGGTTGAGGTGTATAAGGAGAACTTTATACATATGAAGAATACATTGTAGGAACAATATAGAATGTTGTGCATAACATAATTGTGTGTTTGAATGAGCACATAATGGAAAAATAAATGTGTGAGAAGGAATATAAAATTTAATCAAGGATATATATAAGTTTTAATGTCAAAGTTCCATGTGGAATGGAAGATGACTAAAAGGATAGCAAGTGTAAGTGGAAGAATGATTATGCCCAGAGAATTATAGAAATTGAGGTGGAAAATATATATAACTAAGGAAAAATAAAGTATGAGTTGAATCACATTCTAGGGTTGGTGCTTGTCCATACAATATAGGCATGTAAGCAATGCCGATAGAGAAAATTAATTGCATACACTTCTCTAATCCATCCCAAGAACATCTTTCCAAAAATGATTAGGGTGGTGTTGAAAAACACAATTTTTCTTCTTGATGAGCCTTCATGTGCCTATGATTAATTGGTTCACATAGTAACAATAAAATACAACAAAGTTAGACTCATTAGTTAAAATCTACTTGAATAGAAAATAATAATTAACACTCACACCTTGAAATAGAAAAAAAGAACATGAAAATACTACATACTCGACTGATTGCCTATGTTCATTCAACCATAAAGATAATTTATAATAGTAATGGTCTCCATTAACTTATCATGTTCATAATGAGGTAGGATGTATCATACCTTTGATGCATTCATGATTGACATTTCCTATAGTTGGAGTTTTGTAAAATTAACTATTTTTGTATAGTGATATACATAATGTCCTAGTACGTCATAATATTCAAATAGAAACCCTTTTTCCTTTTGTTCTCTTTCACTTCATGTTATATTTTCCCCTTTTATAACCATCAACCCAATTAGAAAATCAATGCCTTCGAAGTTGATTAATGATATATTTTTGGTTTTTCTTCCTTCTATGTAATGTGCCAACCAATATTCATTATCATATCCATTTCCTTTTTGGGAAACCATTCCATATATATGCCCTGAAAAAATGCAATTCCAACATGTGAGTACACTAAATAAGCAATGTATAGTACAAGAATTCTATTTCATGAAAATTTAAAAAATACTCACTGAACCTAGTTTACAAGATATCATATGTGATCATAGCTTAGTGAAATACTTGATTGGCGTTCCTCCAATTGTGATATTTTTATACTTATATGTTGAATAATCAAGTGTTGTAAATGATCCCAACTATTGACCTAGTCAGAAAATTCATAGTTTTCTAATTCATTACTACCACATGAAACATAGAAGCAATATAATTTTCCCATCCATATTTCATGTATAACATTGTCTAATGTTGGAGCTCAATGAAATACATGAGTGTCTTATATTGTATTACATTCATGTAAATGTGATCAATCTACATTTAACACCACCCAGTTAAGTATTTGTAAATGTAATTTTCTATTTAATTGGTATTCTCACATTCTTTCTCACTCTCCCATAACTAAACAACACCTTTCAACAATGGATTTTCCATCTCGAAGGAGAGGAGTAGTGGTGAATTTAATATCGTTCATGCATAATGTAGTTTTAATGCATTTGAATAATTCATCATGCTCCCCTTTTCTATGTCCAATCTCAAAATAGTTCCAAATATGTGGTACCTTTTGTTTTGCAACATATACAACCATTGAAATACATGTGCACTTTTTAAATTTCCAATGCAATTGTTTAATGAAATCCAATGCTAATCCATCTATATATTCTCCTTCAAGTGATTGTATAATAATTGAAATAAATTTTGACATAAAACTAAGTCGTGGAACCTATCATCAATTATGTAAAGGTTATAATCCCTTAATATAATGTTTTTGTCTTAACTAGTATGTGATCCATGCTTATGTGTTACCCAGATAAATCCCTCTTGCGAACAAGAGCGATCTCCCTAGTATTCCAATAGATAAGTAGAAATAAACAGACCTGTGAATATCTCTTTCCCTAAGATATTAGCATTTATATTATCAAATCTAGAAAAGAGAGCATAATGATCTTAACTTTCAATGAGATTTTTGATGAAGACCTCCCCTTTTTTCTCGAAGAAGTCCTTCAATGCTGAGAAGAACCTGCAATAAAATTTTTTCAAAAAATCAAAAGCACCTGTAGTATGTAATAATTCAAATACCAACTTAACTTAATGATCAAGAAGATTAAGATTTTTCACTATTTTAATGAATCTGAAAACAAAAAAATGAGAAAAATCATCCAAATGTATTATCAATAATATAAAGATAAATCTTACAATCGATCCTTGATGTCGTAAATTTTCCTCCCGTATGCATTTCCAATCTTCAATATTGGGTTTAACAAGCTTCCCACTCTAGAATGACCAACATAAGGTTATCATAAGCGAACCCCCAAACCTTGAAGTTTCAGCTCAGTTTATAGGAGAAATTGAGGAGGTTTCAGATCCACCAATAGAGTGGTGTGATCCTAAAATGAAGGGATTAGTGTTCCTTGATCCAAGGGGATAAGGTCCATTATTGGAGGGATTTAGCTCGAAGTGGCGCAACTTAGAGGATTTTATTTGGAATAATATGCACCCAATTATGCTTCTAGAAGTTAATTTTTGACTTTACATTATTTTAAAAGGGGTGCACAGGTTTTAATAGAAAACAGAGCGCAAATTTCCACATGCAAGCTTAGTAATATTTGCGCATATGCAGGAAGTGACCGTAAAAAGTGCACAGGACATATTTAAAATTATTTAAGAGCTATTTCCCCTGTTTCCAAGACTTGGTTAAGGAATATAAATGTTTTAATTCGAGGGAAGCATGAGTATGGATGGTGATAGATCCATTTTGACCGTCAAATGTCAAGGTGAAAAAAAGACGTGTAACAAATTTCCTTGTAAAGTGCGAAGTCTGAGAAAATATTTCAAGAGAGTGAAGTGATTTATCATACCAAGTATTGGATCGGATACATCAGTCTAAAACTTGTAAGAAACATTCAACTCAAATATATAATCATCACATAGGTAGGCATTCACATACTCAGAGAAAAACTAACTTATATATGTCCTGGTACATTAGTAACCTAGAATTACATCAATAGTAGACACAGTATGGACACAACCATCTGTTATGAATTAGTCTAATGAAACATGAAAAATTAACTCCTCGTATCCTAGATGGTTGAAACTAGATCCAGGGTCTTGATCTCCTCTTATTGAACTAGTACGAATCTAACCATGCGATTGATTGTTCAAAGTCGAATATGGTAGAAACCACTTGATTACTGGTTAATGATGAAAACTGTTAACAAGTGTGAGAGAATCTACTAGTAATGGTGATGGATCTAAAAGTACTTCAGTACAATATATGAAGTGTGAATGAGTGATTTGCAGTCGAACACTCATAGAGTCATTCGATCAAAGGCCAATGATGAAAACCTGTCGTCAGAGGTGCGAAACCTACCATTAAGGTATGTAGATTTCAAGGTAATGATAGGATCTCTAGATAACCTTCTCATATAATGAGTTTATGTCAATAGGAGAAATATGTCGTAGGAGGGCCTAAGACACGAAACCATTATGTTAAGTTTTGAAGAAACATTTTGCAAAGATTAACTCAGGGATGGTGAATTCGAATGGAGACAAATATTTGAAATGAATAATGAATTGAATTTTAACTTTCTATTGAACACATAACGACACTGTAAATGACCTGGAAACATTTTACTTAAAGATAACACCCAAAATCAACCGAAGACTTTTAATGAGGTTCAATTAACTGTAAGACAAAAGGATTAACCCAGGTACGAGTGTGATAAAGTGTTGTGTTGAAGAGTGACATGTTTATTTTAAAACAAGTATAAAAGATGGATTCTTTTTCTCCAATTCCCCCCCACCATTACTGGCAATTACCTCTTTATTTTTTTCAAGCTTGAGTAGGATAACATTTTCTTGTTGTGTAAGCTCATCCTTCGGATGAGTCAATCTTAATAATTTTCACGAACCCTAAGAAGGAGTGGTTCAGTCTCATTATGATCGACGAGTCCTATAATGTTTAGTTTTAACGGGTCCATCATAGGATTAAATTAGTGTTTTTCAGTTTTAGGGAGTTAGAAGAAAAACATAAGTAAATTCCATAGTGTTCTTTTTCATATATTTAGTCTCTCAAACCTGAAAAATGATAAAATAGTGTAGGAGAGAACTCTATTGACCATGCTTAGTCAATGTATACCTTTTTCATAATTAATCTAGTTCAGTCTGGAAAAGGGGTAAACCTATACTGAGTAGATGATTGTTCATTTTTTAATTAAACTAGCTCCCAAAATAGAAGAAAGGATAGATCAACGCCTTATAAATCAACCACTTTGAGGGGGAAACCTCCTTTATGTTACATAAATAAACAATTCTTGGATGACACAAATGAAAAAAAGGCCTTTATATATATAGGAGTCCATGGGGTCACAATACAATCCTAGCCGACCTAACAATAATAATGTAATGGAAAAACAATAACAATAGTGGGCTTTTATGGGGCACAATAATAACAATAAGGGGACTACAGGGGTACAACAATAACAATAAGGGGGCTACACTAACAACAATAAGATACTACATTAGTAATATAGGGACCTAACATGCCCCTCTCCTTCAAAAAAGTGTTGTCCTCAATGCTTGAGTAACTCTAGATGCTTCTGTATAAAATTTTCATCCTCCCGTGTGGAATCTTCAATGGGTAAGTTATTCCACTGGATGAGATACTCTGAAATTGATCGATTTCATAGCTGTCAAGTTCTTGTTTTTGTGACTCCTTTAGGTTCCAATATGAATTTTCCTTCCTCGTCAAGTTTTGGAAATATTTTTTGAACTATAAGTTTGTCACCTATAAACTTATTTAAGCATGAAACATGGAAAAATCGGTGCACTCGAGAAGAAGTAGGAAGCTCCAATTTGTATGCCATAGTACCATTCTTTTGTAACACCTTGTAAGGACCATACCACTTTGGCGATAACTTATCATCCTTCTTATCTTGCTTGGGGGACATTTTTTTGTATGGTTGTAGCCGTAAAAATACCTAATCTCCTACATAAAAACTTATCTCACTGCCATGTTGATATGCCTATTGTTTCATTTGATTTTATGCCAAATTTAGGTTATCCTTTAAGAGTGGGAGAACTTGTTGTTGATGCTCATAAAGATAATGTGATGGACGGTGCATGATATCCATGAAGTGCCATAAATGGGGTCATTTTTGCTGCAGTATGGAAGGAAGTGATATACCACCATTCAGCCTGAGGTAACCACTTAACCGATTGTTCTTATTTATCATATACAAAACAATGAAGATATTTTTCCAAACATTTTTCATTATCTCAGTTTTTCCATTGGATTGAGGATGATAAGATGAGCTATGAGCTAGTTGAGTACTCAAACAAGAAATAACATCCGTCCAAAAATTTCCAGTGAAAATGGGATCTCTGCCACTTACAATAATCTTTGGTTTTCCCTGTAGCTTTTGAATTGTTTCCATAAATGTAGTAGCAACTATACTTTCTTTAAATGGATGACATAATGCACAAAAGTGTGCATACTTGGTAATTCTATCAACTACCACCATGATGACACTCTTTCCTTGGAGCATAAGTAAACTTGTGATAAAATCGATTGAAACTGCCTCCCAACATTGAATTGGAATGGATAAAGGTTGTAGCAGACCCGAGGTCTTAATTGTCTCCAATTTATTTTGTTGGCAAACCAAACATTCCACCACAAAATTTTGAATATCAAATTTAAGGCCATCCCAAAAAATTTAATTTCCCCCCCTGTGTAAGTTTTTAAAAATCCCGAGTGTCCTCCAAAGGGAGAGGTGTGCAATTCTAAAACAATATTTTGTTTTAGTTAGGAGTTCTTACAAAGATATAAGTGACCTTTGTACCATAAGGAATAAATATTCCAACTAAATTTATGAGATTTATTGGGATCTTGCTGCAACTTTTGTATGAGGTTCAACACTTCTTCTTCATTATTCCATTCCTCCCTTGCTTCGGTTATCCAATCTGGTTGGATAATAGAAACGGAACAAAGAAATGCTTCCACCTCCTCATCCTTTCTTGAGATTGCATCTGCAAAAAAAATTAGCTTCTCTTTTTCGTAGATGATTTCAAAGTCATAACTCAACATCTTTGTGACCCATTTTTGCTGCTCTTATGAAGATATTATTTGTTCTAAGTATTTAAGACTATCATGTTCAATTTTTACCTTGAAGTGTCTTCCCATTAGGTAAGGTCGCCATTTCTTTAGTGCATGTATTATTTCCAACATTTCATTCTCATAAATAGCTTTCTGTAAATACTTTCCTTTGATTGGATGACTTTCAAAAGTAATGGGTCTTCCTTCTTGCATTAAAAAGACACCAATTATATTTCCTGAGGCATCACATTCCACAATAAAGTTTTTTGTGAAGTATGGCATGGCTAAGACCGATGCTAGGCCCATTTCCTCTTTAAGATGTTTAAAGGCCTTAGTTTCTTCAGGAGTCCATGAAAATTCATCTTTCTTCAATAATGTAATTAGAGGTGCTGCTATTCTCACATAATTCTTAACAAGCTTGTGATAATACGTTGTTAACCCGATAAATCCTCACAACTACTTAATGGTTTTAGGGACTATCCATTCCTTAATGGATTTAATTTTGTTAGGGTCTACCTTAACACTCTCATGAGATATAATATGACCCAGATATTCCACCACATGTACTCCAAATAAATATTTGGAGGTTTTTGCATATAATTGTTTCTCTTGCAATAGTTTGAACACCCTGTCAACATGTTGAACATGATCCTTCCAAGACCTACTGTAGATTAGTATATCATCAAAAAATGCTTACACAAATTTTCTAAGGAAGGGTTTGAAAATGGACTTCATAAACCCTTGAAATGTAGAAGGTGCATTGGTAAGGCCAAAAGGCATGACAAAAAATTCATAATGACCCTCGGGAGTTTGAAATTTTGTTTTCATAATATCTTCAGTCTTCATTCTAATTCGATGATATCCTGGATGAAGATCCAACTTGGTAAAATAAATTGCTCCATGTCAGCGACTTGTTTCTTGATATCTACCATTTCATTAGACATGGTTTTCAAAAAAATTTGCAATCCTTCTAAATCAAATGGATCTTTCGATTGTTTTTTCTTGGGATCTTCTTTAAAAGTGACTTTCTTGGATTTTCGTTCTTCTATTGCATTTTTCTTTTCTAAAGAAATGATTTGTTTCTCTACTGCTATTGCTTCCTTCATGTTGTCTGCTAAATTTATTTTGTTAGCCCTATCAACAAAGATTGCTATGTTTGATGGTAAAGAAGAAATGTACCATTCACTTCGCTAGGCTTGGAAGCAATAAGGATTTTGTTTAACAATTTGTTGAAACATGAATTGAAATCCTTGACAAGTTCTTTTGAATCAGCTCTAAGATTAGACAAGTCATTGATCAATGTCGTTGTAGACCTGTCATCACCAAATTTAGTTAAAAATTGATCTTGAAAGATATCCCAACTAGTGATAGATCCAAATGGCAATGAGAAATACCATGATCCAGCTGCTCCTTGTAGGGTATAAGGAAAAATTTGGACAACAACATCTTCATTAATAAATCCATTGAGGTTTATGGACAGCATAAAGTTTTTTATATGTTCTTCTGCTAGCATGCCTGCTTTAGGATTAAACTTAGGCAGCCATTTTTCAGGATGGGCTGATAATTGACTCAAGGGCGCAGGAATTAAGACTGCCCCTAGATTATTCCATGGAATTTGGGCCATCGATGAACTACTAAAAAAGGAAAGTGCAGAAGATGATACTTGTGATTGGGAAGATGAAGATATTATAATTTGAGAAGGAGATGTGGAAGATTGAGTGGACTGATGGATAATAGTCTGAAGTGGAGGAGTGGGTGGTTGACTTCGCGATGAAGAGTTTGAGATGGATGATGATGATGAAAGAGTCTCACTGTCAGACCCTTTAGGTGATTTTATAGCTCTTTTTCTTGTAGGTAGAGGTAACTCAGTTGGCTGAATACCAAGCTTTTCACTCTGTAATATGGTTAGAGGATGAGCAGGATTATATTGCGAAGTCACACTGCCTTGAGATTTATCAAACCTTTGAGGTGATATTGAAAATCGCTGAAGCTTATGAATCAAATTTTCAACTTCAGGAGGTTCAATAGCAGATTCATCTGAAAAGTCAGGGTTTGTAGCAGTGTCTGTTCTTCTTTCGACTTCTAGTTCTAGATTTAAAATTTCTAAGTGTGATGGAGAAGTCAGGGAAGATGGTGAGGGTGATTTACTCTCAGAATGGTATTTAGATTTAGATTCACTTTCCATTCATAGTTCGTGGCCCTCCTCCTAGCGCCAAATATGTTGAAGCCCCGAAAATCGGGTCTACAACAAGGGGGATACCCACCCGGTCCGGACCTTGGTTAGCAGATCCTTTTCCGTTCAGTGTAGTGGGTCCGAATGGGGATAGTGGGACCAGTTTCCCAATATGTGTGTGTGTGTGTGTTTTAGAATTGATATTTCTTATCTAAAACTCCTAAGTAAAATGTTTTTATTCTATTTCTAATCTAATCATATGCAAATTATATTCTAAGAAATATCTAACTCTAAACTAACCCGGGATGTAATCTTTCTGTTTAATGCGATCTAAAATGATTTCAGATAACAATCGATAATAAAGATCATTCAATTATTATGAGAAAATAATTCAATAAAGATAAACCACTTCATATAAAAAGTTTAGATGAAACAGTTGTGAAAAAAATATCGCATAATAACCTATTCATATATCAAACACAAATAAATAGTCATCACCGTACAAAAGTGCCAAATGATAACTCAAGCATTCAAGCATCAATATATAAATAACTGAAAATAAATATCACTTTTAACACAGAAACAGAAACAGTTAAGAGATAAAAGTACCATTTATAACTGGTTCTACTCATGAGCTAGAAGAAATAATGATTTATCTCTTCTTAATCCAATATATACTAAGAGTACAGAAGTGCAACATCAGTAGCATAAATTAGACACAGATATCAATAAATCTCGTTCCATTCATTCATCAAAACCTCCTCTGAGGGTGCAAAAGTGCATGTTCTGAGGACAAGTTTTTGACAAATTTCAGGACCCTTCTCGAAATGCATGAGAAGGGTTTAAATACTAATAACTAAATCTAATTATAGTTTATTACAAAAATTTAGGATTCGGTTTAAATGACCGTCCTTTTTCTAGGAAAAAATAAAGTAAAATTAAAAAACTAAATCTAAAATTAAAACTATCAACTAACTACTTATGAATTTGATCTTTGAATTTGCAAGCATCCAGCATTGAGTTGAGAAGAGGTGGCCGACCGACTTCAGATTTCAACTGTCCTGAAAAGACAGAATCGGCAAGTGTAGGCGCGATCTTCTCAGCAGAATTAATGATGTAATTAAGAGTGCTGCATTGACTGTGTGGTTTTACTAGATATGTCCAGTAAGAATCCCAATTTAATCTTGTCAATCCTCGAATTGATTTTTCTTTTTCTTCTGCCTTTTGTTTCCACTCTGTTTGCAATTTCTGTGCTTGTGGTAGGTAACCTAGAATAGTTTCTGAAATCAAATTAGCCTTGTGCAAATTTTCATTTACACAATCAGTAATGTTGCTTGATGCTGAAGCTGCTTCCTCTGCTGCTTTTTCTGCCTCTCTGATCTGTACATCCCAATTATTGAAGAGCATTTCTTTATGAATATCATTGATGATCGGTGCTCCTGCTCTTCTTCCTTCCTTTGTCTTTTTCCATGCCAAATAATTAGTAACTCTTTCATTAGTTAAATCATAATCATGTCGTAATTCTACGACATGATTAGTGATTTTATCACTTTCTTGACAAAAAGAGTTCCATTGCGAGATTTTCTGGCATAATACATCTTGTTTTTGCAGTAGTTGATTGTTCAAAGAGATAGATTCTGAGACAAACTCTGGGAGTTTGGGATCATCTTTATGCTCCTCTTGGATAATCTATATTTGTTTCTCTTTATCGGCCAAAATTTTCTGATATCCAATTTGCATCTGTTGAAGCTCTTGCTGTAACTCTTCAAGTTTTACCTATGCTTCACTGTTAGCATGAGCTTGTTGTAATTGTTGTTGCAGAACTTGTATCTGATCTTCTTTTTCATTTAATAATAGCTTTACCTTAGATTATTTGTCAATAGTTGCGGAGGCATAAGCTCCTGTAATCTGAGATAATTTAGTAAGATTCTCAGTTGGATCCGTAGTAGGATCTTTCCATAAGACATCTAATTGTTTTGCATCAGTAGAGATTGTGCTCTCTAATTTTCTCTTTTTCCTTTGCTTTCTCACTACTGCTTTATACTACGGGCTGTAGAATATATCTAGAGGAGGAATGTCCTCTATATTAAGTACAATTTCAGAAGAGGGAGTGATGGGTATATGTTCAGTCTCTGTGATATTGCCACTTATTCTCGTGCTTAAACCTTTTGTTGTCTGTACTGGGGTCTGTGTATTCTATCCTTCAACATTAAGAAATTCATTAAATGTTTCCCATTCTTTGTCTAATTCAGTCCCAACTGATGGTTGCTGTACATTGAGAGGTGGAAGATTCAACTGTGGAGTGATTGAAGTCTGTTGTTGTGAAAGCTCTTTTGATTGAGCTGTATCTTTCACTGAGCCTTCATCATTATCAGATTTTTTAGAACGTTCAGAAGTTTCTTTGTTAGACTTTGACTTATACTTTTCTGTATCTGAGCTGCCACTGATACTGACACTAGGAGTTGGTTCCCTTGCTGGTTCCAAGCGAAAATTATCCAAAGGGATAGTATTCAGCCTTCTTTCTCTGTAGATTTTAAATTCCTGAAATTCTTTTGGGGGAAACTGTGTTTGAGCTAAATGCAAAACTTCTTTAAATGAAAATTTTTCTTGAAACATATCATCAAAAGGATCTTCTTCTCCAGAAAATACTCTCACCTTAACTGCAGTGGTGAAATATTTGACAACATCATATGGATCAAATAGCCTTCTCGAAAACTTGAACAGTTGTAAGCATGTAATATTGCTTACCTCTTTGAATGCATGACCAACATCAAACAATGAAAATGTTCTGCAGGCTATAGGGAATTGTGGCCAAATGGCCTTCTTTTTATCCTTTAATTCTTTTGTCAAACCTCCTTCGCCACAGGTTTGATATGCAATCTCTCGAGCTATAAGTTTATCCGGAACATATAGGCGTAAAACATGAGGAGAAGCAAAACTTCCAAAAACCCTCACATAATTAAACAACTCTTCTCCAAACCATCTTGCGACAAGGAGAATGTCGACTTCTGCTTCCGGGGAAAACCTTGGAGCATCCTAATTATACAACATTCTATGCAGAGGCAACATTATGCCATGGCAAATCTTGTAAAAATGAGGAACAAATTTTGATTCCCACAGTTCTTTGTGATATACATGAATGGTCAAAGGATCATGAATTGTCGATTGCCAACCCATTAAAGGGAATTTAGAAACAAAGCAGATTGAATCCATAACATAGGCAGATAGATAAAAAGGAGGATAAATCCTCTGAGAAACAGTCCGTTTATACCGGTAATTGAAAATAGCAGTGGCTAAATTATCAAATAATATTTTGGCCCAGTCTATAATGGTAGCGTTAACAGCAACATTCAATAACGAAAGCCATTCAGGCAAGACCTTATTAATGTCAGGCTTTCCAAAAAGCCTGCATAACATAGCAGCAGCAAAGCAATATGGAGAGGTGAGTGAACCAGTACTGTACATACCGTCTTTGTCTTTCTTCAATGGTTCATCTCTTTTGGTCCATTCTTTGGTGCATTCCGCCAAATTTTCATTTTCCCTGGCAAAAATCTCCATAAATTGTTTGTTGTAAGTCGCATGAGGCTCCGAAAAATGATACATAAGCCTCAAATCTTCTGTAGTGAATGACCCGATGAGCTCTTGACCTCGATTTCTAAATTTCCTGTCCGTAATATCGGTGCTATCCAGCACCCATTTTACCATATCTGTATATGGAAGAATTCTCGTTCTTGCTGCTATCCGGTGCAAAAATGAACAAGCCAACTCTGTAAGAGATGCTTCAGAGGAATTTCTTGAGCCTGCAGTAGCCGCAACTTCCATTACCCTGGGATTCTCTTCTTCGAGCAAATTATGCATACCCTCCCAAGTGGTGATACCGGCGTCCTTGTTGCAAGCAGTATCTGCATACAAGGAAGCCATCTCTTTATTTTCAGAACTTGGAGCTTTCTCTTTCTTTCCCATAATATTCTGTGATTTCTTTGTATAATCTTCTGCTTCTTTGCGCCCGTGGTTTTACAAATTAAGTGAGAGTAATGACATGAGAAAGGTGACGGGATAGTTTTAAATGCTGAAGGTAGATGAAATATATTATTTAAGCGTGAAACAACCTTTCAATCAAAACAAAAATCCTTTTCATCAATAATTGACAATCCATTCATTAATTTGACATTAAAGCGCATAACGGATATCAATTTATGGAAAGATTTTCTTTGGATAATGAGCTTTTTAAGAATCTACGATAATGCGATCTGCGATTTTCTTTGCAATATCACAAAATCGCAATATCGTAGATCACAAATTTCTCATATTGAAATCATTGCAGATCGCACTTATCGCAATTATGTAACGTTGTAAAATCGCAATATCGCAAAATCGCAATATCGCGAAATCGCAGATCGCACAATATAACATATGAAAAATATTGATTAATCATCTTTTCTGTGATATGCGATTTGCGATCAATATTTTTAATGCATAGTTTTTGGGACCACGCTATCTCAATTTTAGAAGATTCTACTTTGCAAAGGATATCTACTTATTGTGATGGATGCGATATTTTCTTCAAAGAAAGATTTTATTCTAATCTATCATAAACTTAAGTTTATTTAAAGATTTCCCAAGGAATTTCCCTAAGTTATGATAGTAAGTTTTATTTGAGAAAGGAATCAAGAACTAATTAATTTTTTTGGATTTTTTGACTAAGGGTCCCCTCTTATTTAGTATTATTAATAATACTAAATAAGAAAGGAGTTGTTGCTGGCCACAACAGATCCTTGTATAAATACCAATCCCCTGTTTTACAATTCTCAGACAACTGTAAAATCCTTTTGGTCTCTTCATTTATTCTGGGAGTTTCTTCTTTATTTAACAAGTTCATAGCTAGTATTATGAAAAAATCATTGAAATTTGTGTAATTATACTGACTGTTGTCTTTCCTTAATAAAGATGTCCAAAATATTACTGACATAAGTTTCCCTTCTACATCCAATTTCTGCAACTCAATAGGGAATTTTTCTGCTTGATAATACAAGAAAATATGTAGTGTATATGATGTATATCTAAATAACCTCTCCTATGGTAATTTTGTCAATTGGTAGTGCATTTTCTCAGCAATAATCTTAGCAAAATTGAAGATTATGGATGGAGGCTGGCTAGGAGTCAATGTGGATAGAAAACCCAAGATAGAAGCATCAGTAAATTCATCACTGTCATATCCCAGTATGAATGATAACATGGAGACAATCTGCCTTGTACCCTCAGGGAAATCAAAGGTATCATAGGGTGGATTTACTTTGGGGACATTAACATGAGTTGGCCAAAAGGTCTGAAAGATATTGAACCTGGTAGGAAAATCTAAATCCAAGTATAGCTGGGTCAAGTCCTCAATTGATAGTGAAACTGAATTAGGGTCATGGTTCATTTGCAGCATGGAATTAATGGACTCAGCATTGATATAGAACATGACTTCCCTATATTTATTAACAATACACCTCTGATCTGGGAGGTAATACAACTGACATAGTCTGACAAAATTAGGGGCCTAATGAGTAAGAGGAACAACATATTTTGGTAAATTGGAATCCCAAATGGGTACATCATATTTGGTATAGACTTTCCAAAACACCAATTGTGGACTTCTAGCAGGTTGAATTCAACTGAAGGATCAAAGATTCTATAATCAACATCAATCAATGAGCTACTTTCTTGAGAAGTTATGGGAGGTTGAACAGGTCTGACTACTTTAGTAGTTTCAGCAGTAAGATCAGGAGTAGGCTTATTAATTTTGGAAGGTTCAGGCTGTGGCAACTTGCTAGAGGTATTTCTCTGACATTTTGGACCTTAGACTTGGGAGTGACTTGTTTCTTGGTCATTTAAAATGAATAGAGCAAGATTATACAGTTTTCTAAATTCTTTTGAGAAACAAGAGGTAACTGAAAGGTTTTTCTGGAAAAATTCAGACTCTGTGTAGGGTTTTAGGGTGATAGAATAGGTTTACTGAATGCAGAAGGCTAGAAAAGGAGTTTTGAAGGCTCTCAGATCAATTTAACTCTTGAAAATTTCTTTAGAACGGTTTAAAAATCTCTGAAACTAAAGTAGTGGATTCTAGGAAAAATTTGACAGGGTTTCCCCTGTATTTTGAAGGTTTAGAGACTTCCTAGATGGATAATTTGGGCTCTTTTAAGTAAATGACACTTCAATTGGTTTAATTTTCCTTTGAATTTGAAGATTTTACAGGTCAGAATGATGAAAAATACCTATGAAAGGTATGATTGCGGTCACAAAGGGTTACTGGTCTGCAACAGTCTTCAATTCAGTTGTAATTTGGCTTACAGAAGTCGTGGAGATTCTCCGGGAACAAATTTCAGAGTGAAAAAGGTTTACAGGTTCAGAAAGGCTTGAAAATGGCATTGGGAGGCTCTGCAAAGGTTTCTTAGTGCTCTGTATGGTAAATGCGTGAAATGATATGAAAATAGTTAAAAAATAAGGCATAAAACCTTAAGTCTTATCACATTTATTGCAGTAAGGGTATTAATGGCGGGAGCGGTTTTAATTTGGGATTGGTGGTTTTCGTGCAGCTTTGAGGTGGTAAGTTGTTTTTACCTTTTGGCATGCAATCGAATGAAAAGAGGACACGTAGGCAGCGGGTGGTATCGAGAAACAACTTTTATCGTGTGATTTTTTGAAAACATTGGTCGATCATTTTAATTGTGCGATATGGGATCTGCATCGTCAGATCTGACTCCGCGACGCAAATGATCGAGATTTGGTTGAAAGCTGCAAGGTAAATGTAGTGGGGATGGGGCTTTAAATATTAGCCGTAGATTTGGTGAGTGGAGATCTACTGTTGAAGTTTAATCCGATGAGGAGTGGTGGGAGCGGGTGATATATGTTATCGGGTTAGATGTGGATCATTAGATTAGAGGGATGCTTGAATATTGGACAATGGATACTCAACGTGATGGGGGAAAGATAGGGGGCTAGGGATTTTTCATCGCGTTCGATGAGAACCGTCGGATCAATGGGATGAGGAGATCAGATGGTCTATATTAAACTCGAAGGCGATGAGGGATTTTAGCAATATTTATATATACAAAGGCTTTATACATGGAATAAAGTGGATGGGCGGGGTACTAAAGGGTTTTTAACCAAGGTCAGAACTTTGGTAAAAGGGGTATATGTCGGGAAAAAGGATAGACTTAAGGTTTTAACCTTGGGTTAGGTAATCGGGAAAGGGAATATAAATAGGGGAATATGATTTCTTTGAAGTTTAGCTTAAATTAAACTTCGAGTTTTATACTTTTTGTTTTAAACACATATAAACATGTCTAAAGATTTCTTTATATTTTTATTATATAGTTAATTAAATCAAATCGATTTAATAACCATAGAGGGCGGGATATTTGCATAAAGTTATTTTTAGCCAAAGGGGGGTTTAATGTGGGTTTTATTTAAACATGTGGGGATAATAATATTTGGCTTAAAGTTATATTAATGGGTTTTGGGGGTTATTTAATAAAAGGAAGTTATATTAAATAGGAGAAAACTATTTTCTAGGGAATTATTAAGTTAAAGTTAATATGACAAGGGAAAAATGGATACTCAAAATACATTAATATAACTAAGAAAAGTGAAGTTTAAAGGAAAATTCACATTATAATAACTTCATCACTCAAACTTAGGATAAAATGTCATTTTGAGGGTTCTATGCTTTCATGAGAAGTGGGAAATTAATCAAATGGGGATTAGAGCATCATTAAGTAAAAATGAGGTTTTTACTTATGATTTTTCCTGTTAAATGAATGCATGAATGGAAAATTATGTGATTTGTGGGATTAATATAGACATTTAACATTTTCAACTAAATCAGCCACAAAGCCTTGGGTCCGGTCCCAACAGAAGTCAAGGAAATGCCTTGAGCCTTTCTGACTGATAGTTTAGAATGATAAATGGCTATGGGAAGGGAAGTTAGTTATTTGCAGCTTTGGTGAATAATATTTACAATGATGCTTCTCATCTTCTTCTACCTACCAAATTTTAACTGCTAACATTTTTTCTTTCATTTTGATTAGGTGCATTTGAGCTAGCAACCTTTACAACATTTATTCTTTCTGAAAGCAATAAAACTATCTAATTCTACACTTATTTCATCCAGGAATCTAGATTAAACTGTTGGATTCACTTATTCTCTACCTAACTACTAAATTGTCATGATTAAACTGTATGACAATTATTTATTCTCTATCTACAACAAGTGAAATTGAAACATGACAAGTCAAGATTAAGCGGTTTAACTCATCATGGATTATGGCATTTATTGACACTCTGCCATAATCAACTGCAAAAGGTAAAAGTAGTGGCATTTAGACTTGCACACTTTCATGTTTTATTCATCTTTTTCTTTTGGGGTCTATTATTTTTTCTAAGTCCTTTAATTGTTCTTTTCGGACTTTTTTACCCTCTTTTTTTTTTTTTTTAATATTTTTTACAAAATATGGGAATACAACTTGCAGAAGGAAAAGTATGTACATATTTACAAGATTACCATCAGTCAAGTCAAAATTATGAATCCTATATTTATAGGTCACTAAAAAATCCAAATAATTTATACAAAAGTATACAATGTTTCTCATTTTTATAGTAAGTATGAGTGCATATAACCAAAACAACACCAACTACAATACATCTTTGAACCAAAATACATCAACAAAGGGGCTCTAAATGAACTAAGAGCCCAAAATTAAGCATAGTATTAATGAGTAACTATAGAGATATAGTTGAGAGTCTAGAATTTAGAATTTACAATCTTATCATATGGTACTAGTGTCTGGTTATGGTTGCATTGATTGTTGAACTCCTTTGTCATGACCCTAGTGAAAATGTACACCTTCACTCAAGCCATGGAGACACTCGTGTCATGAAAAAGGAGTTCAAAAATCAATGCAACCAACATCAAGGTACATGGGTTTAGTGCTCTTGATTCAATGCTAATTCCATACCATCATACATCATATAATCTAGTGGAAACCTTGCAATCCTACCAATCCTGAAATCCTGAAAACTATTTAACCCTGCTGAATTTTGAATGGCATCTAAAATTTGAATCTGTCCAAATCTAATGAAGTTGGAACCACTCTCAAACAACTTGAAACAATTAATTCTAATATTAAAATTTTAAGTAAAAGTTGACATTATCCTTATATTTCCTTTTCAAAAAGGAAAGGTAAGGAGAATTGAAAACTTTTACTTTAATTTTAAAAAATAAATATTGTCATTAATTACTAGAGTTAGGTTTTGTAGAGCCATAGGGTTAAGATATTTGTCTTTCCTTTTAAGTGTTTTTTATTAAAAATTTAATATTTGGTGGTCATTAGCTGTGTTGCACTACATTCTTCAGAATTGGTCAGTTTAGTATAGAACTAGTCACTTTGGTGTTTTAAGGTCAGTTCAATACAAGACCAGCCTTAGTCACTCTAAACTACCAAACTAGACTAGTAAAACTTTGAAAACATTGGGACCAGCCAATTCCACTAGTTCTAGTTCAGTTCCAATAATAGTGTGCCCTTCTCATCTTCCTCTCAAGTCATTTTATTGGATCCTTTCAGGAATGGTGACTTGGGGAGTGTCATAGACTGTCATATTATTGTGAGCACCTAAGATCATAATAAGTTAAGCCTTGAAAAGTAGAAATTTTCAAGAAACTAGTACAGACCTCCCAAAGCATAGTTAGTGAGGATGTGCATGCAAGTAATTGTTACAAAACTCACAAGATAGTTAGTGAGGACGTGCATGACCAAAAGGCATCATAAAAAATTATCCACCCTCAAAATCCCTGCCCAAAACGTTGAAGTGTGGTGCAAAACAAATTTTGGGTAGGCTATTAATGCTACCAACAATCATTCCCTCTCTAATTTCACAAGAAGCTCCTACTCAAACTGTTACACCATTTTTTGGTCATCTAACCTATTATCATTAGATGGACCCAAGTACACCATGTAAGACCAATTTTACCCTAAGTAAAATTGCTTTCACTATGTTAAAACAGGAAACCCCAAAAGGAAATATTAAACAAACCTATATTTGATTGATTTTCCTCATGGAATAATTAATTAAACCATAATTTAATTATTATTCCTAGTCATGTTTAACCCAAAACAAAGAAATTAATTAGATAAACCTTTATTTATCTTATTATTTTCTAGGAATAATTATTTAAATCTTATTTAGATAATATTCCTTGTTAAATATGACCAAATCACCTACAAATAATTAAATAAATCATTATTTATTTGATTATCTTCTAACCACTTCCTTAAAAAGATAAATAAATAATTTATTTATTTATTTTTGACAAATCAAGGGATTTGACCTAAGTCAAATACCTTTTCCCTCCAACAAATATAATAAAATATTCCATAAAAAGTGGATCTATATCTGGTTAACCCATGCACCAAGATCTAGAATGACCCAATATTTTGTTATAAATAGGAGGGTTTTTCCTACCATTCTTCACCTTTTGTTGCCTATTAGATCACTCTCGATCTATACACTTGGTCCCATTTTTCTACCATTTGCTGTGTGAGCTCCCTTTGAGTTCCATTCTTTGTGTGGGTTTTCTACACCAACAAGAGAGAGAAATATTAGATCTGAAGTGCTGAGGACTTCCAAGAACCCATCCCACTGAGGAGAATTGGATACACCTTCTTGTTTTCCTCCCAGGTGCCCCATTAATATAAAAATTCTTTCAAAAATTGTCCTTGTCTTGTCTATTGGTATATGGAGCAAACCCTTACTTTTTTTGCTTAATGTCTTTCCATGCATAGATCTGGTTTTTTGCAGCTCTTTTATGTCTAACTAACCACAGATCTGAAGATATTGGCAGCCAATTTTGTTGTTAGGGCTATTAGTTATGCGTAGCTAAAGTGGTCCTTTTTCGTACACTTCGACAAAGGATTCATACTAACACAAACTACCTCCCCCACTATGGTTATAGTAAGTTCTTGCAACTGTGTGAGCTACAAGAAATTAAAATTCCTTCCAATGTCCAATATGCATAACCATTACACAATGGTACAATATTTTTGAAAGTATCATAGGATCTCACAATCTCTTTATTTTCAATGAAAAACATAACATACACAACCCATTTTCCTAAATATCTTCACATTAACTAAAAACATTGGCTTTGTATACCTTTCTAATATGTGCTTTCATCACTCAAGTTCAAATGACAAATACTTCCAATATCATAAACTATGCATACCTAGGTTGATGCATCTTAGAATATGATATAGTTTTGAATGTACCAAGTGGGAGAATTAGCACTGCCATTAATTGAGCATAGTGTAGAAATTACAATGTAGATTTGTAGTTGTTCATGAAATTTTGATCAAGATCACAAGACACAAACGTGCTCTAGAGAAAGTAATTCACAATCAAAATAAAAATAAAAAATAGACATGCAATAAGAAATCACACACATGCAACAAGTATTTTTCCCAGGATTAGAAAACTACTAAAAACCCTAATTATTGCTTGCATTAAATCAAAAGAATAGAGATGTATTACAATTTCTTTCCTCAACTGTGCATAACTTATCTCTCTACTCACTAAAGACCTCTAACCAGACAAAACTGAACTCTAATTCCTCCAACTTGAATTTATTGAGTAAATTGGGTGACTCAAGCCATGTTACACAATTTAACATCAACCAAGTTGTCTACTGATGTGGAAATTCTAATTTTCTCAATTTAATCAAGGAAAAATAAAATTGAGAAATTCTTGTTGCATTTTTCAACACACATTTCACTGGATTGTATCACTTTCCCTATGAAATTTTCGTTGTTCACATGTTAATTTCATAAGTTTTTGGGCTAATACAATTCTATGTGTTGTGTATATAAATAATAGGTGTCCATCTCATGCTATCATAAACAAGACTTTCTATGAAATGTGGTATGGCCACATTCCTTCAGTGAGGCATCTCAGGGTTTTTGGTTCCACCTATTGTGCCTTCATACCTAAGGAACATAGAAACAAACTCAGTGGAAGGAGTCAAAAATGTATATTCTTGGGGTACTCATACCTCCAAAGCATACAACCTCTATGATTAAGTGAATAAGAATTTTCCAGGACTGACAATGTTGTTGAGTGATATCTTGGTTGCTTGGATAGATTCTAACATGCAAAGTATTTTTAAGAGTTTTATAATGAGATTTCACATCTCCTTCTCTTATATTTGTACCTTCTATGAAGATCCTTGAATAAATTAGGTTGAAGGAAATTCCTTCCCCTCCCTAGGTAGGAAAGAGCTATGAGACTACTCACAACAAGAAGCCAAATATGACAAGTAGTGAGGATACATGAAATATAAAAAGAAATTCTTAATGCAAAGGAGTAATTCAAAGGAGTGTATTGACTTATATCCATATCATAAAACATCTTTCATCCCACTTAGGATGCCTTTCATAGTGCCTGGTTAGTCATAAGATCAAGTTGGTCACAACCTTTGTAGCTTCAGTAAACAAGTGGCAATACTCTCCATATTCTAATCTATCTTTAATCAATAATATGGCATGTGTCCCCATCCTTATTAAGAAGGACTCCATGATTATTTTTATTTACACATCATATCTAATTAATATCCACAATTGATTATGGTGCATTTTTTAACATGAATTTCTCAGGATCTCAAACTAGCCAGTCTGGGTAAGACGAATTTTTTTTTGAAGTGCTTTTTACCCACTAAAATTATCAATTGGCGATTTGTTGAGTTTTTGATGGGATATGTTTCCCTATCCTTCCAACTACCTTAAGATTATTACACACATGCACGCAATAGTTTTCTTGTGGAAAGAAATCTTCTAAAAACCCCTATGCTTGCTTGCATTAATCTAATGAACAGAGATGTATTACAATTACTTTGCTCAACTGAGCACAACCTACAAGTGAATAACCTATATTTCTTCTCACTAAGAAGCTCTAACCCAGAGTTAGTCAATTTCTACCTCTTCTTGAGCCTGTTGGGGTTCCAGTGTTTTGGCCAGATTGGAAAGAATAAAGACTAGACAACATCATACCACTTTGGGATCCTAGGATCTAGCCCTCCTAGATCCAGAGAGGGATCTTTCTATAAATGTAAAGAATGATATATATTTAAAGCTCAAAATGAGGTATTAGGCTAGGTATGAAGCACGAGGGTTTGTTTGATTTGGTTGGTTGGATTGTTTTGGGATCATTAATTGAGAAGGTTATGGGATGAAAGGAACAAAGAAGCAGGATGTTTTGGCAAAAGAAAATAGGTCAAGAAAGTGTAAATCCATTGGGCTATGGAGTCAGGAAAGGGGATTACTTGCATAACAACTATCCAAGGTTTCTATAGGGAAAGTCATCTATACTAAAGGATCTTCTAGATAGATGGTGGAATGGAACATTAAGGAGTGAGGTGAAAGAAGGAAAATAACCCAAGTGCAGTCTGGAGATCAGGTAAGGACTTTTAACCTATCCTTCTTTGACATAATCAAAGGAAACTCTCAGTAATGACACAATGGGTAGCTTAAGATCAGGTCAGAGGTCATTTAACTCCAAGCCTGATTTCAACATACTCTCAAGGAAAAACAATTAAGATTTGAACACAAAGCAAGGCCTAAGATCAAAGAAGGGATTTTAACCTTCAATGCTTTTGACACTAGCTCAAAGGGATCTTAGAAGGGCCAATCTGTTGGAAAAGGACCCCAGTGGACAGGGCTAACTCTAAATCCCCAGTATCCCAATTCTTCTAGCTTAAACCCAGCAAGAACATCTAAGCAAAAAACTCCAAAACTCATACATCAGCAAGCGTGGTCAGGCCCACATCTTTGAATGGTTAAATTATATGAATTTGATCTTAGATACACTATCAGTAGAAAACATCAAAGATAAGAAGAGCAGGAAAGCATTAGGGTACCATGCTCGGGTATATCCTAAGCCAGATTTACTGATTCTTATCAGAGAATGATGAACAGTATGGTTAAAATAAAATAAGGCAATTGTAGTAAGAAAAAAATCACTCGTAATATAGACCAGGATCCTGTGAAATTTGCTTGTTTAATTGATATGAAAAACCAGTCACATACTCTGAGCTCAATGGCTATTACAATCCAAACTTTCTCCTCCTAGCCTACTAAATTACAAACTACTAAGCTACTTCCCCTGCTAACAATTCTAACAGTCGAAAGAATACCTACAACCAACAACAACAACAACCTTTGCAATATGTTCTTCGGGGGTTCTTATAGGAGGATAAATGACAGTAGTAGTAGATGTAAATTTAATTGATTCATTAAGACAGAGTGGAGGAAGTATTCTTACCCACTCTGCTTAATGGCTCTGCATCGCTGTATGTACTCTTTAGGCTGCTTCAGAAGTCTCTGTCAGGTGGAAAATAACTCCAGGTATGCTCTTTGAAATCCTTTCTAACTGTAAGGTACTCTGTTCTGTCTTCTGAAGCAAGTAAGGTGACTGAAGGTCTTCATGTCTTCCCATGCTTCCATAACTACTGTCCTGATAGCTTTAGAAACTTCTGTCAGTGAAATAACCTTTAAGGGCTCGAGGAGGCATGGAGAATGCTGTAGGAAGATGTCCTTCCTGGAGAAAACACGTTCTGCTGATGCTGTAACACTGATATGACTTATTTGTGTGCTTTAGGCCTTATTAGGCCCTTAATAATCTTCATGATCTTCAAACTGTGTCTTTTTCCTTTGAACACGGGATTACAATCATTAATATTTAATAATAGGCATTAATCCTTTGATCTGTCTCTGTTGATACACTTATCCACTGCTGTAATGGTCATCTCTGCACTCTCAGTCACAGTGACTGTGACTGTGGAAACATAACGAATACATCGCTCTGTAAACCCTGAAAAATGAAATAAACTCGTTATAAAATCCTGGGAGTGGCAGAAAATTGCTATGGAGGCCTGTGAAAATGGGTGAAAACACTGCAGAATGGTGAAAGGATGCTCCGCTGGAGGTTTGGTGTAATGAGGGTCGCAGACCGATGTATTAGATGGGCAGGTGATGATCAACGGTTGGGATTATCGGTGCAGGAGGTTATATGGAGAAAAATGAGTTTTAGTGTTAAGACACTAAGGTTTCATTTCGGGTGATTTACAAAGAAAAAGGAGTGAAATGCATGAAGTCGGGGGCCTTTAATGGTGGGACCCGGTGGGCGGAGGGTGATAAAACGTGGACCATTGGATCTCAGAAGGAGATCAACGATGGGGATTAAATGATGAAGCTCTCAGGAGCCAAAGAGGGAAAGTGGTTTTAGTGGAAAAACCACTGGTGTCGCGTGGTTCTGAAGCGGTTCACAAAAAAACGTGATACATGTCGCTGCATGACACGTGAAAAAACAAAACCTCCTTTATCGCACGATTTTGAACAGTTACCGTCCAGACGCCAGAAAAACACAATATGCTTCCTGACCATTGGATGTGGAGTGATGAGATCAGACGGTTGAGGTGGCAGCGCGATATGGAAAGATGCGCTGGAAGTTAGGTGGGGAATGGTCAAAGGCAGATTGAATCCCAATCGTCGAATCCGCGGTATGGACTGCTCAGATTTGAATATAAGGAGGAAGGTTTTACAAAGGAGTGAAGAGTTATATGTGGTGGAGATGATCCTAACCGTTGGATCTGAAAGGATGAATGGTCACGATCCAATTGGGGCTCGCAAATTGGGAGGGTCAAGAGCACGGGATTGGGCCCTTTGCGATGTGCGATTGCACCAGGGCCATCGGATCTAGCGGGGAGATCGACGGCTCATATGTAATCAGAGGGTAATGTTAGAGATGTGATCAGGCGCGATACGATTAGCGCTGACCGTCGGATCTTGTAAATATCTACGGCTCAGATCAAATCCATGGTCGATAGAACAAATGTTCATCGCATCGGGAAATTCCAACTAACAAAGGGAAAAGGGTTAAACAGAAGGCTCTGATTGCGATTAGCACCTGGGCTTTAGCACTTGGTCTCGAGTGCGGGTCATATGTGGGGAAGTGGTTAGGGGCTTAGCCGAAAGGGGCTTAAGACCTCAAATGTAAATGGGGTTTTTTAAAGCCAAAATGAGTGATTTTCAAGGAATTTTTGGCTTCCGGCAAAGGGGAAAAAGGGGGTTTAAGACTGTAAAAGGGATTTTTAGGGGCTTAAAAGGATTTTAGAGGCTTTTAGAGGGTTAATGAAGGGATTTTTAAAGGGGGAAGAAGGAGGTAAAAATTGAGGTTTGGGAGGGAATAAAAATGGAAAAATGGAGGCCTCTTAAAGAAGTTTCTTCCACAAACAGTGAGGCTTTTTAGTGGAAACAGAAGTGAAGATTGTTCAAAGGGAGAAAGACACATGGAGGCTTCAAGAATGATATGCTTTCAGAGGAAATGTATTTCTTGAAGGCTCAAAAAACATTTTAGCCACTTGTTTGCTTGTCAAAAAATTCATAGGTGGCTAACAGTGGCTCATGGCATCTTCTTGAAGGTGTCAAGAATCTCAGAAAATGATCTTTGGAGTAGGCCAGATGCCTGGTACTTGACACATCCTTTTATTTTCTTGGATCGGCTGCCACAAATCATGAAGACATCTTATCAGCAGTAATATTCTCCCAAACAACTACCTACCCATACTATTGTCCTAACATTTTTTCTTTTGGGTACATTTGGACTTGCAGACCCTTTACATCATCAATTTTTGATAAATAGGAAAATAAACATATTCTACCTCTACCCTTATTTCTCCATGAGACCAGATTAGATAGTTGGCCTCATAGCTTCTCTACCTACACTAATATCTTCTAGGATTAGACTGTCTAGCAGATTTCTTTCTCTACATTCTAGGACAGAAATTGAAATGCAGCCAAACCAGGATTAGACTGTCTGGTTTGCTGGACTTTGTGGAAATTAACACAACTAACTAAATGCTCACAGACTGATCTTTATTGGGATTTCCTACCTACCCTACTCTAACTTGAGATATTTACATGTCTAGCTTATAAACACTCTCTTCCAATACATCCAGTCGATCAAATGATCCCATGACTGGTCCTTTCTGCTCATCTCTTTGAGCATGCTGGATAGGCAGGGCTACTCCCACTCTTTGTTTTTTAACAGCAGCTTTTAAAAATTTTCTTGTTTTCTGTAACAAGCTGCTCAAAATGACCTTTGATCCTTCTTCAAATGTCTGCAAGAAATGAGCAGAAGGATCATAAAATGATACCTGGTTGTGAATATTTTGCAGGCAGGCTTCAACCAGGATTGCTTCCTCTTCCACTGGATGAAGAACAAGACTCTCTTGAGAAAGAGAATCTCCCTCATCTTCATCATCATCTGAGCTGGAGGATTCATCATATATTGCAGGGCTGTCCTCTTGTAGCTCTGAGATCTTCTTATTTGGTGGGCTGAGCTTTGTGAAAATATCGATGTATTTTTGAGCAGGGGTTTGTTCCATTTCTTCCTCTTTTTCGAGAGAAGACTCCGTAGTTTCAAATTGCTCAAAAATCTCTTCTTCGTTTTCCTTTTCATCCTCTGAAATGAAAGGCTACTAACTTCCAATCACATGGAAACTATTACTGATGATATGAGGTGTAACAGAGTGAAAATTCAATGAATCTTCATCTATTACCAGACTTTCAGAACTTTCCTCATCAGTACCATAGATAGGCTGACTTGGTTCATTAAATTCCTGAAGTTTCTTGTCCTAATCCTCCTCCCATGAATCTACTGATGATGGTCCTACAAGCTCAGCTTCCCTTTGGGAACAATCATCATCAGATAGATCATAACTAGGAAAATCATAATGGTAAGCAATGTTACCAATCGAACCTTCTGGACTCTCAGCAAGTCTTTCTTCATTCTGATTTACAAAGGGGTGTTCTGGATCTGTACAATCAAACTCAGGAGATGAATGAGCAAGAGTGTGTGTTCTATAAAAGACTTCAGAGGTGGACTGTTGATTTAATATCTGATCAATCTCTTCTTCTGTCAAAGGGGAATATTTTCTTGTGGTTCTTTGAGCAGAAGTGTAGCAGCACTCTGTTTCTTGTATTAGCTGATTTGGAGGCCGGATGTCTTCTAGAGCCTCTTCCGGGATATCTTCGTTTGTGCTTACAGGGAAACCTTGAGGAATTTCTGATGTTTCCTGATCTCTTTCTGATTCAAACAATTCCTCATGATCATGATGATATTCAGATGGAATACCAGGTTCATGAGTTTTTTCTTCTTCCACATCAGATTCTGTATCGTCTACGTGGTCTCTTATTTCCTCAAAGCAGCATTCCCTATCAGCCTTTGCCATTTTGTCATGATATTCTCTAATCAGCATGGTACAAGACGTGGGTAAGCAATCAGGCAGTTCTTGATCACTTTCCTCTTCATATTCTATAGACTCTTGAGCATCATACATGTCTTGCTCATTATCTAGGTCTTGAGTTTGTCCTTGTTCTGGAAAATGCATGGGCTCCTCTAGATAATCAGCATTTGTATTTAAATTAGCCACATACATCTCCACTACCTCACCAAATTTTATCACCAGTCTTATAAGTTTATCCTCTAAAGCATTTATCTTTGCTTCTTGGTCCATATTTTGATCCATGTTTGTACAAAGAGATCACTGTATCTTCTCAACCAGTTCAGGGTATTCTACCAGTGGAGTCATTAGGTATTTTGAGAGTTATAGAGTGTGGAGTCGCCAGGTGGATGAATTTGACTGTTCGAAGCAGGCTGCTGCCCACTATCAGCAATTAAATGCCAATCTAGACTAAGTGGTCTTTGTTCCCCAGTGGAGTCACCATTATGTTGGGGTTCTAGTGTTTTGGCCAGATTGGCAAGACCAAAGACTAGACAACAGCATACCACTTTTGGATCCTAGGATCTAGCCCTCCTAGATCCAGAGAGGGATCTCTCTATAAATTTAAAGAATGATATATCTTTAAAGCTCAAAATGAGGGATTAGGCTAGGTATGAAGCACAAGGGTTTGTTTGATTTGGTTGGTTGGATTGGTTGGAGATCATTAACTGAGAAGGTTATGGGATGAAAGGAACAAAGCAACAGGATGTTTCGGCAAAAGAAGATAGGTCAAGAAAGTGTCAATCCATTGGGCTATGGAGTCAGGAAAGGGGATTACTTGCATAACAAATATCCAAGGTTTCTATAGGGCAAGTCATCTATACTAACAGATCTTCTAGATAAATGGTGGAATGGGACATTAATGAGTGAGGTGAAAGAAGGAAAATAACCCAAGTGCAGTCTGGAGATTAGGTAAGGACTTTTAACCTATCCTGCTTTGACATACTCAAAGGAAACTCTCAGTAATGACACAATGGGTAGCTTAAGATTAGGTCAGAGGTCATTTAACTCTAGGCCTGCTTTCAGCATACTCTCAAGGAAAAACAATTAAGATTTGAACACAAAGCAAGGCCTAAGATCATAGAAAGACTTTTAACCTTCAATGCTTTTGACACTAGCTCAAAGGGATTTTAGAAGGGCCAATTTGTTGGAAAAGGACCCCAGTGGACAGGGCTAACTCTAAATCCCCAGTATCCCAATTCTTCTAGCTTAAACCCAGCAAGAACATCTAAGCAACAAACTCCAAAACTCATACATCAGCAAGCGTGGTCAGGCCCACATCTTTGACTGGTTAAATTATATGAATTTGCTCTTAGATACACTATTAGCAGAAAAAATCAAAGATAAGAAGAGCAAGAAAGCATTATGGTACCATGCTGGGGTATATCCTAAGCCATATTTACTGATTCTTATCAGAGAATGATGAACAATATGGTTAAAATAAAATAAGGCAATTGTAGTAAGAAAAACATCACTCGTAATATAGACCAGGATCCTGTGAAATTTGCTTGTTTAATTGATGTGAAAAACCAGTCACATACTCTGAGCTCAATGGCTATTACAATCCAAACTTTCTCCTCCCAACCTACTAAATTACAAACTATTAAGCTACTTCCCCCACTAACAATTCTAAAAGTCGAAAGAATCCCTACAACCAACAACCAACAACAACCTTTACAATATGTTCTTCAGGGGTTCTTATAGGAGGATAAATGACAGTAGTAGTAGATGTAAATTTAATTGATTCATTAAGATAGAGTGGAGGAAGTATTCATTCCCACTCTGCTTAATGGCTCTACATCACTGTATGTACTCTTTAGGCTGCTTCAGAAGTCTTTGTCAGGTGGAAAATAACTCCAGGTATGCTCTTTTAAATCCTTTCTGACTGTAAGGTACTCTGTTCTGTCTTCTGAAGCAAGTAAGGTGACTGAAGGTCTTCAGGTCTTCCCATGCTTCCATAACTACTGTCCTGACAGCTTTAGAAACTTTTGTCAGTGAAATAACCTTTAAGGGCTCAAGGAGGCATGGAGAATGCTGTAGGAAGATGTCCTTCCTGGAGAAAACACGTTCTGCTGATGCTGTAACACTGATATGACTTATTTGTGTGCTTTAGGCCTTATTAGGCCCTTAATCATCTTCATGATCTTCAAACTGTGTCTTTATCCTTTGAACATGTGATTACAATCATTAATCTTTAATAATAGGCATTAATCCTTTGATCTGTCTCTGCTGATACACTTTGTTGCTGCTGTAATGGTCATCTTTGCGCTCTCAGTCACAGTGACTGTGACTGTGGAAACAGAACAAATTCATCGCTCTGTAAACCCTACACAATGAAATAAACTCGTTATAAAATCCAAGGGAGTGGTGGAAAATTGCTATGGAGGCCTGTGGAAACGGGTGAAAACACTGCAGAATGGTGGAAGGACACTCCGCTGGAGGTTTGGTGTAATGAGTGTCACAGACCGATGGATTAGATGGGTAGGTGATGATCAACGATCAGGATTATCGGTGCAGGAGGTTATACGGAGTGAAATGAGTTTTAGTGTTAAGACACTAAGGTTTCATTTTGGGTGATTTACAAAGAAAAAGGAGTGAAATGCATGAAGTCGGGGGCCTTTAATGGTGGGACCCGGCGTGCGGAGGGCGATAAAACATGGACCGTTGGATCTCAGAAGGAGATCAATGGTAGGGATTAAATGATGAAGCTCTCAGGAGCTAAAGAGGGAAAGTGGTTTTAGTGGAAAAACCGTTGGTGTCGCGTGGTTCTGAAGAATTTTGAAGAATTCTCCAAAAAAAAATGCGATACATGTCGCTGCATGATACGTGGCAAAACCAAACTGCCTATATCGCGCGATTTTGAACCGTTAACATCCGGACGCTAGAAAAACGTGATATGCTTCCTAATCGTTGGATGTGGAGTGACGAGATCGGATGGTTGAGGTGGCAACGCGATATGCAAAGATGCACTGGCAGTTAGGTGGGGAATGGCCAAAGGCGAACTAAATCCCAACCGTCGGATCTGCGGTATGGACGGCTCAGATCTGAAGATGAGGCGAAAGTTTTTAAAAAGGGGAGAAGAGTGATATGTGGCGGAGTTGATCCTGACTGTTGGATCTAAAAGGACAAATGGTCACGATCCAATCGGGGCTCGCAAATCGGGAGGGTCAAGAGCACAGGATTGGGCCCTTTGCGATGTGCGATTGCACCAGGGCTGTCGGATCTAGCGGGGAGATTGACGGCTCATATGTAATCAGAGGTTAATGTTAGAGATGCGATCGGGCATGATACAATTAGTGCTAACCGTCGGATCTTGTAAAGATCGATGGCTCAGATCAAATCCGCGGTCGATAGAACAAATGTTCATCGCATCGGGAAATTCCAATTAACAAAGGGAAAAGGGTTAAATAGAAGGCTCCGATTGCAATTAGTGCCTAGGGATTTAGCACCTAGTCTCGAGCATAGGTCATATGTGGGGAAGTGGTTAGGGGCTTAGCCGAAATGGGCTTAAGGCCTCAAATGTAAATGGGGTTTTTTTAAGCCAAAATGAGTGATTTTCAAGGAATTTTTGGCTTTCGGCAAAGGGGAAAAATGGGGTTTAAGCCTATAAAAGGGATTTTTAGGGGCTTAAAAGGATTTTAGAGGCTTTTAGAGGATTAATGAAGGGATTTTGAAAGGGGGAAGAAGGAGGTAAAAAATGGAGGTTTTGGAGGGAATAAAAAGGGAAAAATGGAGGCCTCTTAAAGCAATTTCTTCCACAAACAGTGAGGCTTTTTAGTGGAAACAGTAGTGAAGATTGTTCAAAGGGAAAAAGACACATTGAGACTTCAAGAATGATATGTTTTTAGAGGAAATGTATTTCTTGAAGGCTCAAAAAACATTTTAGCCACTTGTTTGCTTGTCAAAAAATTCATAGGTGGCTAACAGAGCCCATATTTCCTTTTGAAATTCCTTTAGAAATCAGGCCTTGAATATTTAGGAATTTCTACAAAATGGATTGCACAATTCCCAAGGTTGATCATCTGACTGCATGCAACACCTGTACACTTAATACTAGTATACAACTGATGTTACACTACCTTGGAATATCCACCACATATGGGGAAATTGAATTATATTCATGCACTATCTATTTTTGGATGATTGATTAGTTAACTCGATGATCACTGAGTTTGAATGAAGTCGCACAACACAACTAATCTTCCATTGGTTCCTCCAACGGTTGGAACTATTTTAACTGAAAACAACTTGAGATAATTGACTTTGATTGCTACAAATTAGCAATCACACATGCTTAACTAAACTCTAACTCCTCCAACTCAAATTTACTAAGTAAATCAGATGACACAAGCCATGTCACACAAGTTAGCTGCATCCAAGTTGTCTACTAATGTGGAAGTTCAAATTTTCTCAATTTAATCAAGGAAAAATCAAATTGAGAATTTCTTGCTACATTTTTCAATATTCCCTCTCAGAAAGAAAGAGATTATCAACCACCCTTGTCTTGCACTTGTGGAACTCGAACTTATTTGTTGACAAAGTTGTTGTCAAAATGTGAGCATCTTGTTCCTATGTCGAAATGTAGTGTAGCAACATTATTTTCCTCTCAACACACTCTCGTAAATGGTGATACCAAATATATGTATGCTTGGATCGATCATGAAATATAGGACTCTCAGAGAGCTTGATGCAACTCTAATTATCATAGTAGATCACAGTTGGATCCATCATCTGACCAAATAGTCCAACATGTAAATTTCTCATCCATATCGCCTCACATGTTGCTTGAATTGTAGCCATGTATTCTTCTTATGTCGTTCTGAGGGCAACATATATTTACTTCCCATTGTACAAAAAATTAGATGTGGACCCAACAATAAAAATTCCACCTAATGTACTCTTTCAATTTGAAAAACTTCACGCCAAATTTGCATCTGTGAAGCCACACATGCTCACTCTCTCTACTTGTATACACCATAGTCCAAACTAGGTAGTGCTTCTAAGGTACCGTAAAACATGCTTAGTTGCCTTCAAAAATAATTTGGTTGGCCTAACCATATCTTGGCTTATCTAGTTGACTGCATATCATATATATAGTCATATGTTCACAAGATACATGATTGAACCCACTAGTTGTCGATAAATGGTAGCATCCAGTTCTTCACATGAAGTGGCGTCATCCTTCCTCTAGTTGGTCACTAGAGGTGTCTCCATAGGTTTACAAATATCCATGCAGAATATCTGCATTATCTCATTTATGTAGTTTCCTTGAGAGACAAGCCATTCCCCGTCACCTTACCATACTTCCAACATGAGGAAGTAGTGCATGAGACCCGTGTCCTTCATTTCAAATTCCCTTGCAAGATCTGACCAGCTTCTCATCACTAGTTAAAATCAAATCATCAACATATAATACAATAATAAGCAATCTACCTTCTACCAAGATGTGATAGAGGTTTGCATTTGTTTCACATTTGGTGAAGCCCAAACTAGTGAGATAGATATCGATCCTAGTGTACCAAGCATGGGGTGCTTATTTGAGACCGTACAATGCTCACTTCAGTCTACACACATGAGACTCCTGATGAAATGTATCAAAACCTTCTAGTTTCTTGATGTACACCTCCTCCTCAATAACCGCATTGAGATTTTTTTTTTACATCCACATGGTGAAAATTTGATCAAAGGCTCAGTATTAAGCTCAAAATGAAAATTCTTAGAAATTCTCTGAGCTAGAATGGTAGCAAAGATATCGTCACCAGGAATCCGGCGCAATTTGTTTCATCAAAAACCGACTCCGGATGAGGAAGTTATAACATGTTGTTCATTTTCTCAAATAGGTAAAAAAATTACAGAACTGTGATAGGTTGATGACATGGCAGCCCAATCAGTACTCCAGGTATATTCAGGGAATATTCTCCAATTTTAGCCCAATGACACTTTGACAAGTGTCACAACAGGATTCGTCAGTGAACTTTGGAGGTGAATTTTTTTTACAGATTATCCTAAGGTTGAAGGATAATTTTTTTTAGATGGAGTAGTCCAACTAGATCTAGACACGTGGTGCAACCTGGGGCCACCACGTGCCCCCTCTGGTGGACTCGTCCAATCCTTGGGAACTTGTCGAATGTTATGTCAAAGTATGAATTTATGTTATTATACCAACGTTCTGCTATACTTAGCCAAAGTTTTATAACCCAAAGTTTTGGCCATAGATCGGAAGACATATAACATCGGGTTGCATATATTTCGATAACCAGAGTCTAAACCATAGATAGGCGAACACATATATTTCAGGCAAAAAAATATTTTAACCAAAGTTTTAACTTAAGGGTTGGACGAATACCGTGGATAAATTTTTTTTCTCAGGGGTCGGGGTCAAACCCACAAACTACCCCGCATAGGTACAATGCCTTACCATCTACCCTATCTGATGGGTCTTAACCCTATATGGTTGCAACTGCTATTTAATGTTTGTCGGATCTAATGGAGGGGGTTCGAAGGGGGCCATCCCCCTCCCATATGACTACATAGAAAAGGCCGTGGGCAGAGCCGAATGCAATGGGTAGAGTTTAACTCCTTAATCCATGTTTATGCCACTAAACCATGGGTTAATTTTTAATTAAAATCGCATTATGAAATACGGATTAACGTGTAGTTAATACATGTTTATCATAGTTAAGTGTGGTCTTAACTATTAATTAATCCCACCGTTAATTCGCTGCACAGTTAGCAAAACCTCCAATTTTGGCATAATCCACCAAATTTTCAAAGTTATCTGGAGTCTTCTCCAGATTTGGAGGAGATATTGAAGGAAAATTTGTTTTGGCCATAACTGGAGAAATTTTCAACCAATTTTGGCTCTAGAAGAGTCATTCTTGGTATATTTCGATGTTTTTCACACATTGGAGTAGGGTGCAGAGGCAATAGGAGACTGCAAACAACATTATTTGCGCAATTGAGCTAATACAAAGGCCCAGGCCATGGAATTTGGACCAAGGAGTTGTAGCCCAAAAGGAGTGAACTCCTTCATCAAAAAAATTGTTAATGATTCAATTGTGATGGTTTGTTGTGTGTTTGATTTTTTTTGTTCAAGATTTATTTTCCATGCTTTTATGTTCAAGTATTCAACTTAATCTCCACACATTTTCTTGTTAATCAATCATAAGCACTTCAATAGGCCCATGTACAAGAAGAAAAGATCAACACTTTTAATATAAATCTGAAGATGAAATTGGCATAGAAAAATTAACATTCAAATTCAGATCAAGATGGTATCAGAGAAAAGTTTGTTTGCTTGTGTTGCATGAGTTTTATCCAAGAAGGGATTTAATAGTTGCAATTTTTTTATGCTTACAAGGTTGAAGTTCTAGAGAGGAGAAGGGAAACTATTTGTTACTAGTCCTGAGGTTAGGACCAAAAGAAGGAGAGATACAAGAGAACCATCTCCACCCAAGGTTCCACTCATATCTACACTTGAAGCACCTCAATTTTTATCTCCAGAAGTTAAGATTGAGGAGGTACAAATTGCACAAGAAGCTGAGTTGATTGAAAAGTTACAAGCATCAGAAGCTGAGCTTGAATCCATAGCCATAATGTCAGGCGTTGGAGAGACTCAAGGACATTCAGAAGAGGAATATGTCAACAGAGACTTCAATGACATAAAGAGGATGGTTAAAATTATGTTTGATGCATTCACTATTGGGATGGCAGGAGAAGGTTCTAAGCCTCCACATAGAAAAGGAACTTCAGATGATAAGAAGGATGAAGAGAAGATTTCAAAGGGAAGTGGAGGAAAGCCTCCTCCATCTCCACCATGCTCATCCTCATCATCTTCATTAGCATCATCTTCCACTTCCACCACAAAATCCACCCATACTCATTCAAAAACCCCAAAAGGAAAACTCCATTACTCAAATTGGACATTAAATTTGAACTTCCCATGTACAATGGTGAAGTAAATGTAGAGAATTTTTGCAATTGGATCTATAAATTGGAGGTTTATTGCAGAATTCATAACCTACAAGAATATGACATAAAGATCTAGTTTGATTCATTAAGGCTAGAAGGAGCGACACTAGTCTGGTGGGAAGAAATGAGTCAAGAGGAAAATTGAATCCATGGTAAGATATCCATTTCTTGGGTTGAGTTTATTTCTTCAGTTAAGAGAAATTTTTATCCTTTAGCTTATATGCAAAAATCCATTATGAGATGGAAAAAATTTAGGAAACTCAAGGGTCAAACAGTTCAATAATATACCTAGGAGTTTAGGAAAAGGGATTTTCTGTTAGGAATAAAATTGAATTCCCAAGACACACTCTCGAAATACATTGGGGGTTTACATTCCTATTTGAAACATATTATCCTTATGTTTAACCCAAGAAATTTAGATGAAGTTTTTGTGCAAGCCATGCATCTTGAAGCAAGGGGAAAGAACATTCAGGAAGAGGGTAGTAGGAAGAAGCCATTCAAGGGTAAGGGGAAAGAGAAGGGAGGAAAATTGAAGGGAAAGAAGAATGAAAGTGTTAAGAAAGAGTGGGATAAAACTACATGCAAAAATTGTTCCAAAGAAGGGCATGATGAAGCCCACTATTGGAAATTGCATCCCGAACTAAGGCCTAAGAAATCAAACAATAAGGGGAAACAAAAGATGTTTTCCACCACAAAACATGATCTTGGATCTGATTCTGGTGATGAGACCAAGATTGTAGCCATGTTCAAAAAGGGAAAAGAATCCATAGCAAACCCAAGTTCCTCAAATTGTCACAAAAACACTTCAAATGAAGAAACAAGGATAGAATTGTTCCATGTAATGGTGATTTCGAATCATACAAAGATTGATGCATTGTTTGATAGTGGGTCACAACCAAACTTGATTTCAGAAAACTTGGTCAAAAAGTGTAACCTTTAAACTGTACCACATTATAAGCCATATCCTTTGGGTTGGATAGTCAAGAATTCCAATTTACAGGATACAATTAAATGCATATTTCGATTTTCCATTACTGCAAAATTTGTTAATGAAGTTGAGTTAGATGTGGTTCCACTTGAAATTTAAGGAATTATCTTGGGAAGTCCATATTTGTATGATAGGAAAGTGGTATTTTATTTCCATGAGAACAAATATAATTTTCTCAAGGATGGGGTGGAGTATATTGTGAGAAATCACAAAAAGCTGAATATTTCTTTAGTTAATGCAGGGCAGATGAAGAGATTAGTTAATGCAAGTAAAAAAAATTGTGCTTCTCATGATCAAGAAAAAGGATGAAATTGAATATGAACCTTTTGAAGGATGTTATGAAAAATTAAAATCTGATTTGCTTGATGTGGTCAGTTAGCATGACGAGATTTTTCAAGGACCAAGTGGGCTACCTCCCAAGAGGGGAATTCAACATGAGATTCAGTTGCAGCAAGATGTTTGACTTCCAAATGTTGGTATGTATCGCATGTAAATCATGGAGAGTTTGGAAATAAATAATCAAATACAATAATTGATGAACAAAGGTATCATACGACCATCTACTTTTCCATCTGGTTCACCGATTGTTTTGGTACCAAAAAAGGATGGGACTTGGCACATGTGCGTGGATTTCTGTGCACTGAATAAAATAACGGTAAAGAATCGCTATCCAATCCCACGAATTAATGATTTTATTTCTCAGATAAGGCATGAAAAGTATTCCATTAAGATAGACTTATGAAGTGGTTATCATCAAGTTAGAATAGCTGAGCAGGACATTTGGAAAATTGGATTTAAAACTAGACAAGGATTGTTCGAGTGACTAGTTATTCCATTGGGTCTAAAAAATGCTGCAGATACTTTAATGAGAGTTATGAATGATGTTTTAAGACCATTTCTAGATAAATTCGTCATTTTTTACTTAGATGATATTTTGATATTCAAAAAATCAAGAGATGAACATGTCATGCATGTGAACAAGGTACTTGATGTATTGAAAAAATAGTAGTTATTTTTAAATATGTCGAAGTGTGAGTTTGGCAAGACTTATTTAGTATATTTGGGACACATTGTTGGAGTAGGTGACTTGAAGATAGACCCTTCCAAGGTTAAGGTAATTTTGAATTGGCCTAAGCCTAGTACAGTTATGGAGGTAAGAAGCTTTCTTGGGGTAGCACAATATTGGAGGAAATCCATTGCTAATTTTTCTTTCATTGCAGATTCGTTACATGCATTGACAAGTGTCAATAAAGTATTCGATTGGGGAGATATGCAGAAAAAATAATTTGATTCTTTAAAACAAAAGATCAGTTCAGCACCAGTATTGGCTTTTCCGGATCTTAAACAGCCATTTGAGATCCAAACAAATCCTAGTGATTACGCCATGGGAGCAGTTCTCATGTAGCATGGTAAGCCCATTTCATTTCATTTTGAAAATTTTAATGGAGTTGTGACTAAATATCCCACCTATGAAAAAGCGTTATATGCATTGGTACAAATTTTAAAGAAATGGAAGCATTATTTGATGGGGAAAGAGACCATTATACATACTGACCATCAGCCATTGCAATACTTATAGCCACAATCAAAGTTGCAGCAATCAAGACATTTCAGATGGATGGGATTTATACAAAAATTCCATTTGGTTATCAGGTGTAAAAAGGGAATCTACAATAAGGTAGTTGATATCTCTCTAGGCCTATTGTAAATTCATGTGTTATACTCAAGCACATTTTAGTTATGCATGAAAGTTACATTGAACAATATGAATATGATAGTGATTTTCAAGATGTGTATGAAATCTTGACTCAAGGAAACCAAATTAAAGAGTTAGATTATCATGTGCATAACAATTTGTTGTATCACTTGGGCAAGTTATGTATTCCATGGGGAGAAAGAAACAATATCATAAGGGAGGAGCATACTTCATTAGTTGTTGGAAATTTTGGTGTAGGCAAGATGGTAGCGAATCTCAAAAGGTATTTTTATTGGCCACACATGATTGATAGTGTATCTCATTTCATTAGAGGATGTTCTTTGTGTGCAATAAGTAAGCCTAGCAATAGGAAACTAGGATTGTACACTCCACTTCCAGTACCTTCACATCCTTGGGAGAGTATCTCAATGGATTTTGTAGGAGGTCTTTCAATGTCCAGGAAAGGCCATGATTACTTGTGTGTAGTTGTAGATAGGTTCAGTAAAATGTTTCTTTTGATGCCATGTAAAAAAAAAATTACAGCTGAACAAACAGCTCATCTTTTCTTTCAAATTGTATGGATTCATTTTGGTCTTCCTACTTCTATTGTAAGTGATCAAGATTCCCAGTTTGTTGGTAATTTTTGGTCAAAATTGTGGGACATGATGGACACTAAGTTGAAGAAGAGTACAGCCTTTCATCTGCAAATAGATGGTCAGACCGAGGTGGTTAATAGGAAAGTCATTCATTCTTAGAGATTATTGCAGAAAACATCCCAAGTTGTGGGATGAACAGTTGCATTACATTCAACATGCATACAACAGGGCAAAGCATTCTTCCACAAACACATCGACATTTGAGGCATGTCGTGGGTACTTGCCAAGATCTCCTTTGGACTTCATCATTGAGACATATGTCGCTATAGATGGTCATAATGACATAGATAAGGCAAGGAAGTTCATTGATCAAATTCAGTTGGTACATAAAAAAGTGCAAGAAGAGCTTGAAAAGAGTCAAAGAAGCTAAAAGGCAAGGCATGATAAACACCGCATTGATCACAAATTCCAGGTTGGAGATGAAGTTTGGTTATATATCAGCAAATAAAGACTTCAAGGGGAAGGTAAAAAGCTTAATCCAATCTGTTATTGTCCTTTTAAAATTCTGGAAAATATTGGTATCTGTTACACCATTTTTTGGTCATCTAACCTACTATCATTAGATGGACCCAAGTACACCACGTAAGACCAATTTTACCCTAAGTAAAATTGCTTTCACTATGTAAAATAACTTAATAAAACACATTTATTAGGTTGTTTATGGTCTAAAAAGGAAACCCCAAAAGGAAATATTAAACAAACCTATATTTGTTTGATTTTCCTGGTCATGTTTAACCCAAAACAAAGAAATTAATTAGATAAATCTTTATTTATCTTATTATTTTCTAGGAATAATTATTTAAAACTTATTTAAATAATATTCCTTGTTAAATATGACTAAATCATCCATAAATAATTAAATAAATCATTATTTATTTGATTATCCTTCAACCACTTCCTTAAAATGATAAATAAATCATTTATTTATTTATTATTCACAAATAAAGGGATTTGACCTAAGTCAAATACCTTTTCCCTCCAACAAATATAATAAAATATTCCATAAAAGGTGGATCTAGATTTGGTTAATGTTATTTTAATCATGCACCAAGATCTAGAATGACCCAATATTTTGTTATAAATAGAAGGGTTTTCTCCATATATCCAATAGACAAGACAAGAACAATTTTTGAAAGAATTTTTTGTATTAAGGGCACCTAGGAGGAGAACAAGAAGATGTTTCCAATTCTCCTCAATGGGAAGCAATTCTTCACAACTCTCCTAGTGTATCTGGTCGTGCCGACTTTAGTACCATTATTCTTCCACATTTAGAAGAACCTCTAGAGTCCCATATCACTTCAGATCACTCTAGGGATGATACCCCTTATCGTTCCTTCATCTTCCATCAGCAACCCAATCTCTTAGACATTGTTGTTGACCAACCTATGGGTTTTCTAGGAGAGAATCAATTCATTATCTCCAAATCCTCTCTTTGGGATAGTGACACCAGGTATGCCAACCCAAAAACTTAAAGTCCATTTTCTTCATATATGCAGTCCTAAAAGAGATTGGTAATCCTCCATTTCCTTTCTCAAACTGCATAACCATAACGAAAACAAATGGCACACCACATCATTAAAATGTGTTTAGATTCCATTTTTCTAAATACATTTTGGCATGACCACACCATGCTTGGGGGCACCTATGCCCGTCAACCATAACCCTCCTCAAAATCAAATTTCTTCACTTGCAACACTCATATTAGAGGCACCATTTGGCCTCCATACTTATCCATGCTCGTGTTGATGTTCGTCGTGAGTTACCATCTCGTACTCATGTTTTCATGGTCCCCCACGGGACCTTTTCTGTGTGGCAGCACCATCGATTCGCCCTTGTTTAGAGCATCCAAGTTGAGTCATCATCGCATTCATGGAGTCTATCTCGAGTCCCTTTGTACCCCGCTATAGTCCTCCATCCTTCATTGCTTGGTCTCTCTCTTGTGTCGCACATTATGGCTGTCAGTCCCACTGTCCCCTATCCCTCATGATACTGTGTCAGTCGCTGCCATGTCATTCATGTCCTTTATGCTCTAGCAAGGGAAGTCGTCCATTTGCTACTCAGTCCCCTCCATTCCATCATCATCATTGGTATTCGTCTGTCAGTCGCTCTACTATTTTCTCTCGTGCCTTAGTTGAGGATCTCTCATTGCCTCACCTACGGCGGACCTCCTTCTATCGACATCAGCTCCTTCATTCCAGAGGACAGGTCTAGAGAGCGGTGTACCTTGGTTCCAGCTTCCACTCTTGTTCTGTGCGTCAGATCAGGTAAAGGGATCTCTCATTTCCCTTTGACTTGATTGTTTCTCTACTTCAGCTCCTTTCAGCATGATCGAGATTCATATGCTTGATGGTCCAGTGATGCAGCAGCATCTCTTGGTGATGTCCGGGTGTGTGTGAGATGTCTCAACCCTCATGAGCGGGTGGCCCTGCAGGTAGCCCCCCACATGCCTGGATGACCTCTTCATTGCAGCCTTCGATGCAGCTCCATATATTTGATGATGTCGGCCTTAGCCGCTTGCAGCGCCTCTTTGATTTGCATGTATCAGTCAGATTTTGTGAGCCCTTCCCTGCTTGTAGGGGGCATTTGGGTTGTATTTGTATCTCATGTACTCAGATATTATTGTATAAGTCCTGGCTGTTATCCCAGGCATAGCATGTATATGGGATCCCTCATTGTATTTCTATCTGGCTCATGTTTATGCCGGCTGTACTTTATGGTTCGGTCCCTTGTTTACTGGACACACTATTCTTTTGTACTTTGTCTCGATGGGCATAGGTATGCATCCCCCGCCGCCTTTAGCACAAGTACCCTCTCATAAAAAGAGACTTGTTGCACCTGTAAGTCTCGTCTCCTCGGGGTCTAGTTCTTCAGCACATTAGTCTACCTCACATTTCTCTCTTTGACTTCCCTTTTGATGTCTGGTGATTGAGTTCTTACAACGTACTTCGGTCATACGATTTGCTCCTAACACTCGCACGCTGGGGGGCAATCTGTTACACCATTTTTTGGTCATTTAACCTACTATCATTAGATGGACCCAAGTACACCATGTAAGACCAATTTTACCCTAAGTAAAATTGTTTTCACTATGTAAAATAACTTAATAAAACACATTTATTAGGTTGTTTATGGTCTAAACAGGAAACCCCAAAAGGAAATATTAAACAAACCTATATTTGTTTGATTTTCCTGGTCATGTTTAACCCAAAACAAAGAAATTAATTAGATAAATCTTTATTTATCTTATTATTTTTTAGGAATAATTATTTAAATCTTATTTAAATAATATTCCTTGTTAAATATGACTAAATCACCCATAAATAATTAAATAAATCATTATTTATTTGATTATCCTTCAACCACTTCCTTAAAAATGATAAATAAATCATTTATTTATTTATTATTCACAAATAAAGGGATTTGACCCAAGTCAAATACTTTTTCCCTCCAACAAATATAATAAAATATTCCATAAAAGGTGGATCTAGATTTGCTTAATGTTATTTTAATCATGCACCAAGATCTAGAATGACCCAATATTTTGTTATAAATAGGAGGGTTTTTCCTATCATTCTTCACCTTTTGTTGCCTATTAGATCACTCTGGATCTATACACTTGGTCACATTTTCCATTATTTGCTGTGTGAGCTCCCTTTGAGTTCTATATTTGTCTGGGTTTTCTACACCAACAAGAGAGAGAGATTCTAGATCTGAAGTGCTGAGGACTTCCAAGAACCCATCCCATTGAGGAGAATTGGAAACATCTTCTTGTTTTCCTCCTAGGTGCCCTTAATACAAAAAATTCTTTCAAAAATTGTTCTTGTCTTGTCTATTGGATATATGGAGCAAACCCTCCTTTTTACTTCTTAATGTCTTTCTATGCATAGATCTGGTTTTTTGCAGCTCTTGTCTTGATCAACTAACTGCAGATCTAAAGATATTGGCAACCATCTTTGATGTTAGGGCTATTAGTTATGCATAGCTAAAGTGGTCTTTTTTCATACACTTCGACAAAGGATTCATACTAACAGTAGCAATGCATTTAAGCTAGATTTTCCTGCTTATATGAAAATATATTATGTTGTTAATGTTGATAATTTGAGATTGCTTGAGCCTCCAATGATTGATGATAAAGGAGAGCATGTTAAGCTTTCATCAATAGATGATTTCTCACCATAATATCTTGATGAACTTCAGCAGGATCTCATACTTGACAGAAGAAACAAAACTTCAAGAAGAGGGAATGTCGAATACCTTAGAGTGGGACTCAAAGGAAAAAATCCTTCCAAGGCCAAATGGATGGAGATTTAAAGGGTGAGGGAGCTATACCCTCACCTACTAAACAATTGATAGTATCTTTTGGGGTCCAAAAATCTTCTAGTGGAGAGGAATGATCAGAGGCTCAGTATTAAGCTCAAAAATTAAAGTGCTAAAAAATTCTCCAAACTATAACTACAATGAAGATCTCGTCACCAAGAATCCAACGCAATTCGTTTCATCAAAAACCGACTACGGATGAGGAAGTTATGACCTACTGCTCATTTTCTCAAACAACTAAAAAAATTGCAAAATAGTGACAGGTTGATGCAGGGGCATGAGGCTTAGAGACAAAAGCTTCATTAATTATTCCAAAAATCCAAAAAAATGTTACAAGCAAAGGTGTTGGTACCTTTAGCTATCAATTTACAGTTGTAATAGATAGGATTGAACTAGTATTTAGGAGGATTGAACAGTTTTAGATTTGTTTCAGCATATTTAGCTTCAGTTGATAGAATTTAGGAAGATATTATGTAATTAGGATTTTGTCTAAATTTGATGAATTCGATCCTCAAGAGGAGGTTGATTGTTATGTAAAACAACTATAAATTGTAACCTCTGCAATTGAGGAATTCGTAATTTGGCCGTAGAAGAGTTGATTGAGAGGTTTTGCCTCTGTTTTAATAAAATTGCAGAATTTTTATTATTTGTTGATTTTTGGCAATTTCCCAGAGGGTTTCACCTTCGAAAATCCATTTTATTTATACTTCTGTGTAGAATTTTGAGTATAGTTTCTTATGTGTAAGAAATTAGGAAGAAATTGAAGTGATTATGGTTATGTGCTTGAGATTGAATAGTCGGCAAATGGTCTCTGTTTATTGAATATATTTAAGTTATGTAATAAGGGTTCAGAGGAAAATGGAAGTTTCAAATTTCTTTGGTTAAGAGTGCAATGGAAATAGATCCCTGTTTATTTAATTATGCAGTGGAGAAGGAAGGGTTTCGAGAGAAGTGAAATTTAAACCCAAAACCAGAGAAAAATTGTGTTAAGCGTGGATGGAATTGAGAAATTGCAGTAAAGCGATTTTGTAAAACGAAACCACTGGTTTCGCACCGCCCTTGGCATGTGAGTGGTTTATTTCATTTTGAACATGATCAAATAAATACTTGACATGTCACACGAGCAATACCGGCCATTTCACGTTGCATTTGAGTGACAAAGTTCGAGGTTCGAATTAATGCGATATCCGTCCGATCGGAGCTGTAGAAAATCCAACGGTAGTCGCATTGGCAATCATGTGGAGGTTTAATGATAAGGTATGGACCCAAAGTTTTATGTAATGAAACTTTATTAACATTTGAAATCTGGATATATGTGGGGCCGAAAGGATTTAACATTTTTTAAAGCGCCGTTTAATATTATATTGCCGAGGGTTGAAATATTCACTCCTGAAAGGGTTTAAACATTGTTTTCAAAGGGAATTATTAAATTGTCAAGAGGATTCTAAACCTTGGTTAAAATTAAATTGTTATGTTTCCGAAAGGTTTAAAGCACTGTTTTAAAAGTCAAGTATTATATTCCCAAAGGGTATTAAAACATTGATTTAAGTGGATTATAATACATTTCGAAGGGTTGTAAACATTGTTTACAAAGATTTAACACTTTTTAAAGTGCAACATTATGTTATGAATGTATAAGGGACTTTTAGCTTTTAGATGTGCATTTTATTAAATAATCAATCAGAATTCATACAATTTGATGACCGAGATTGAAAAAGGAGATCAGGATCAGATTCCTCCTGAGTTAGAAAACATTGTATAAAAGTTTGAACAACTCTCCTTAAGGCCTGCACCCACACTGCCATCATTTGTGGTATCGAAGCAGCCTTCAGAGCATTTTTCAGATACTGAACAAGCTTCCAAAAGTCAGACAAATAAATCCATCATGGCTGTTAGAATTGGTAGAGGTGGTGTTGGTAGAAGAAGAGGTAGACTAGTTGAAAATGTAGAAGTACTGGAGACTATGCAACAGATCCAAGCCAGATTGGAAGCAATTGAAGTAGGACAACATAGATATCCTGAAGATGTCAGTGAACCTGAAGCTAAAGAAGAAGAAGAAAATGTTGAGCTTACTCCTGATACGAGATTCTTTAAATCAGTTTTAGGCTCTACATCCAAGCCTAGACTTGAAGTATCAACTTTTGCAGGAGGGTTGAATCCAGAAGAGTTGAGAGATTGGATCAATGAAATGAATAAATGATTTGATTATGAAGAGATGGGTGAAGAAAATAAAGTAAATTTTGCTGTCACAAGGTTGAAAGGACATGCAGCACTTTGGTGGGATGGAGTGCAAGCAGAAAGAAGGAGAGTTGGTAAGCAGCCAATCAAGAATTGGAACAGAATGGTGGCAAAGCTGAGAGGTAAGTTTTTTCCTAGTGATTATTAGCTTTCATTTTTTAGACAAATGCAGAATCTTAGACATAGATTAATGACAGGAAAATAATACACAGTAGAATTCTACAAAGTGAGCATAAGAGTAGGACAAATTCAAGATACAACAGAGAATATTTCTAGGTACATAAATGGTCTCAGAATGGAGATCCAAGATGAGATAAGTGTATTGTCTCCTAAGATAGTAGAAGAGGCTTATTAGATGGCCTTAAAAGCTGAATAAAAACTCTTGAGAAAGAAATCTGCCAAAGGAAGAGGTAATTTCCGAGGAAAGGGAAGTCAAGGTGGTAGAGGAAGATCTACAACACCAAGAGATGGAGCTAGTAGCATCTCACCTCAGTATGCACCCATAGAAGGTGATACAAGTGGCAGAAGGAGTTCTTACAGAGGAAAAGGAGGCAAAAACAGAGGAAGAGAAGTCAAATGTTACAGATGTAACAAATTAGGACATAGAGCCTATGAATGTCCAGAAAAAGAGAATGTGGGGACAAACTAGAGAAATGCAATTGGTTCTCAAACTAGAGAAGAAGCAGCAAAGTTTCCTAGAATAGAGAAAGAAATTGTGCCATAGAAAGGAGAATCTTTGGTGGTTAAAAATGTTTTGTTAAAACAAACAAAGGAAGTTTTTGAATCAACACAGATAAAGACTTTGTTCAGAAGTGTGTGCAAAGTTCAAGGGAAATGCTGTCAATTGGTAATTGATAGTGGCAATACAGATAATCTGGTCTCTATAGAGGTGATAGAGAAGTTGAAATTGAAGACAAGGGAACATCCAACACCCTACAAGGTGTCATGGATTCAGAAGGGACATCAGCTAATTTTAAAAGAATAGTGTGAAATAGAATTGCAAATGGGCAGCTACAAAGATAAAATCATGTGTGATGTGATGCCTATGGATGTGTGTCACATATTGTTGGGTAGACCTTGGCAGTATGACAGAGCAGAAGTACATGATGGTAAGAGAAACAGTTACAAGTTTCTCAAAGATGGTATGAATCAAACATTGTTACCTATGGAAGAAGGAGATGCATCAAATAAAAATTCTGATCCAAAGGCTTTATTGTTGAGTGGAAAAGAATACTTGCAGCAGATTGAAGATGAAGAGGTAAATTTTGCTTTAGTTTGGAAACCTAAGGTAGTATTTACTTCTACTAAAATTTCTAATTTTCCAATTGAAATTCAAGAAATGTTGGAGAGTTATTGTGATATTATTGTGGGTGATTTTCCTAATGAACTACCACCTGTAAGAAGAATCAACCATTAGATAGATTTTATTCCAGGATCAAATCTGCCGAACAAAGCAGCCTACAGAATGACTCCTACAGAAAATGAAGAAATCAAAAAGAAAGTGCAAGAATTGGTTGACAAAGGTTTGATCAGAGAAAGTTTGAGTCCTTGTGCAGTACCTACAGTATTAAGCCCAAATAAATATGGAGGTTGGAGAAAGTGCACTGATCCAAGAGCAATCAACAAGATAACAATCACGTATAGATTTCCTTTACCTAGAATTAAATATTTGATTAATTGTTTGAGTGGAGCAAGATATTTTTCAAAATTAGACTTGAAAAGTGGGTATCATCAAATTAGGATAAGGGAAGGTGATGAATGGAAAACAGCCTTTAAAACAAATGGGGGATTATATGAATGGATGGTAATGCCTTTTGGTTTATCAAATGCACCTAGCACCTTTATGAGGCTTATGAATGAAGTATTAAAGGAATTTATTGGTAAATTTTCAATAGTATATCTAGATGATATATTAATTTATAGCAAAACAAAGGAAGAACACCTAAGACATCTTAATTATGTCTTAAGTAAGTTACATCAAGACAAATTACTGATAAATTTAAAGAAATGTTCATTCATGAAAGAAGAATTGGTATATTTGGGTTTTGTTGTTTTCGTTGAAGGATTAAAAATGGATCCAGAGAAGATAAAGGCAATTGTGGAGTGGCCTTCACCAAATAATTTTTTTGAGGTAAGAAGTTTCCATGGACTTGCTAGTTTTTATAGAAAATTCATAAGGAATTTTAGCAAGATCAATGCACCTATCATTGAAACCATAAAGAAGGACAAACAACCATTCAAATGGACGGCTGAAGCTAAAAGGAATTTTTCAGTTTCTGAAGCAAAAGATAACTAAGAAACCTGTCTTAGTTTTGCCTGATTTTAACAAACCTTTTCAAGTGAAATGTGATGCCAGTGGAGAAGCTATTGGGGTTGTATTAAGTCAAGAAGATAGGCCTGTAGCATATTTCAGTGAGACGCTGAATGAGACAAGGAATAAGTATTCTTCTTATGACAAGGAATTTTATGCAATTGTACAATCAATGAAGAAGTGGAGACATTATTTAATGTCTAAAGAATTTGTGCTATATTTAGATAATCATGCAGCAGCCTAAATTGAATCAAAAACATGAAAAATGGGTTGAATATCTTCTAAGTTTTAACTTTGTATTGAAGCATATAAGTGGTGAAGCAAACAAGGTAGCTAATGCCTTGAGTAGAAAAAGCATTCTTGTTCAAGAAATTCAAATTGAAGTGGTAGGTTTTGATTTTCTTAAAGAAATCTATAAAACAGATTTGGATTTCAAAGAGGCATTTGAAGCATGTTGTAATCTTGTTTTGATAGACAGAAGTCAGTGGTTATATTATTTCTTGCAAAAGGGTTTATTGTTCAAAAGAAATCAGTTGTGCATACCAAATTGTTCCATGAGAGAAAATTTAATCAGAGAAAAACATAGTAGTGGACTTGTTGGAAATTTTGGTGTTGATAAGACTTATGAGCAACTAAGTCATTTTTATTTTTGGCCAAAGATGAGATATGAAGTGGAAAAGTATGTGAAGAATTGTAATATTTGTCAATATGAAAACGGGAAAAGTCAAAATGCAGGTTTGTACATTCCATTACCTATTCCAGACAGACCTTGGGATATGGTAAGTATGGATTTTGTTTTAGGATTTCATAAGACACAGAGAGGAAATGATGCAATTTATGTTGTAGTTGACAGATTTTCAAAAATGGCACATTTTATTCCATGTTATAAAACCAGTGATGCTACTCATGTTGCCAATTTGTTTTTCAAGGAAATTGTCAGATTGCATGGGTTACCTAAAAGTATTGTTTCTGATAGAGATACCAAATTTTTTGGTCATTTTTGGAGGACATTATGAAAGAATATTGGTACTAAACTGAGTTTCAGCTCAGCTTATCACCCTCAGACTGATGGGAAGACTGAAGTAGTAACCAAAAGTTTGGGTAATCGTTTGAGAAGTCTTGCAGGAGAATATCCTAAATTGTGGGATCATATTTTACCACAGGAAGAATTGCATATAATGATTCACCTAACAGAAGTACAAGACATAGTCCATTCCATATAGTTTATGGAATGCACCCAAGAGGAGTATCTGAATTGAGGAACTTGTGAAAAGCAGAAATGAGAAGTGTTGAAGGGGAGGAGTTTGTTTCAGAAATTCAAGCAATACATGAACAAGTAAAGTAGTAGCTACAAGATAGCAGCATCAAGTACAAGAACAGAGTAGATTTGAGTAGAAGAGAAGTTAATTTTGAAGTTCGTGATTTGGTTTTGGCGCACTTGAGGAAAGAAAGATTTCCAAAGAAGCGGTATAACAAATTAAAATTCAAAAAGATAGGACCATGCAGGATATTGAGCAATTTTTCTACAAATTCTTATGAAATTGAATTACCATCTGATATTGGAATATCTCCAATATTCAATGTTGTTGATTTGTACAGATATGAAGATGGTGGCAGAGATGACAGACCAGAAGATAGAGAACAGATTGACTGGGTAAAATAGTTACCCACATCAGAGCCATTACAGCTAGAGAGGATCTTAGACAAGAAAGTGTTTAAGAAAACCAGAGGACAAGAGTATTTTCAATACTTGATCAAGTAGAAGGATTAGCTAATTTAGGATGCTACCTGGGTGACAGAAACTATGCTGCAGAAATTGGGCAATTCTGTGGAGGAGCTCATGGACAGGAGCCCATGAAGATTTTTTGTCCTCAGGGGCATGAGGAGGTCGATTGTTATGTAAAATAACTATAAATTGTAATCTCTGCAAAGGAGGAATTCGTAATTTGGCTGCAGAAGAGTTGATTGGGAGGTTTTGCCTCTATTTTAATAAAATTGCAGAATTTCTATTATCTTTTGATTTTTGGCAATTTCCCGGAGGGTTTCACCTTCAAAAATCCATTTGATTTATACTTTTGTGTATAATTTTGAGTATATTTTCTTCTGTGTAAGAAATTTGGAAGAAATTGAAGTGATTATGATTCTGTGCTTGAGATTGAATAGTCGGCAAATGGTATCTGTTTATTGAATATATTTAACTTCTGTAATAAGGGTTCGGAGGAAAATGGAAGTTCCAACTTTCTTTGGTTAAGAACGCAGTGGAAATAGATCCATGTTTATTTAATTATGCAGCAGAGAAGGAAGGGTTTTGAGAGAAGTGAAGTTTAAACCCAAAACTAGCGAAAAATCATGTAAGCGTGGATGGAATTGAGAAATTGCAGTAAAGCAGTTTTGTAAAACGAAACCACTGGTTTCGCACCGCCCTTGGCATGTGAGCGGTTTATTTCATTTTGAACGCGATCAAATAAAGACTTGACACATCACACTAGAAATACCAGACATTTCACGTTGTATTTGAGTGATAAAGTCCGGGGTTCGAATTAATGCGATATCTATCCGATCGGAGCTGTAGAAAATCCAACGGTGATCGCATCGGCAATCATGTGGAGGTTTAATGATAAGGTATGGACCCAAAGTTTTATGCAATGAAACTTTATTCATTAGGGGAATTTTGAGGTCTAAAATGGGCCTCCTAAGGAAATTATAAAATAATAGTGGAAAAAATCAAATAAAATTTGATGACATCATCAAATTTTAGAGGGAAAAATGAAAAAAACTACTTTTTCAACTCATATTTTCAACGTTTCTCCCAAATTTTTTACCCAAATTTTGAGTGGGAGTACTCGTTGGATGAAAAATTTATTCTTCATCCAAGGAGTACCCATGTTGCATACTTTTGATGGGCCTTACTACACGAAAAATGAGAAATACATGAAAAACGTGATTGTAATCACGTTTTTTTTTTTATGTATTTCTCATTTTTCGTGTAGCAAGATCCATCGAATGTATGAAACATGGGTACTCCTTGGATGAGGATTTAAATTTTGCATCCAACGAGTACTCCCACACAAAATTTGAGTAAAAAATTTGGGAGATAAGATGAAAATACAAGTTGAAAAAGTAGTTTTATTATTTTATTATTTTTTAATATTTTCACCCTTTTACTTAAAAAATGGTGAATCATCCCCCATGGTTGACATCATCATCTTGAATCCTATTGGTTCTTACAAAGTTTATTTTTGTTGTACATTTTTCTTAGGAGGCCCATTTTAGACCTCAAAATTCCCCTAATAAACATTTGAAATACAGATATATGTGGGGCCGAAAGGCTTTAACATTGTTTAAAGCACAGTTTAATATTATATTGCCAAGGGTTGAAATATTCACTCCTGAAAGGGTTTAAACACTATTTTCAAAGGGAATTATTACATTGCCGAGAGGATTCTAAACCTTGGTTAAAAGTCAATTGTTATGTTTCTGAAAGGTTTAAAGCACTGTTTTAAATGTCAAGTATTATACTCCCGAAGGGTATTAAAAAATTGGTTTAAGTGGATTATAATACATTCCGAAGGGTTGTAAACATTGTTTACAAAGATTTAACACTTTGAAAAGTGTAGCATTATGTTATGAATGCATAAGGCATTTTTAGCTTATGGATGTGCATTTTATTAAATAATCAATCAAAATTCATACAATTTGATGACCGAGAGTGAAAAAGGAGATCAGGATCAGATTCCTCCTGAGTTAGAAAAAATTGTAACTAAGTTTGAACAGATCTCCTTCAGGCCTGCACCCACATTGCCATCACAGGTTGATGACTTGGCAGCCAAGTCAACACTCCAGGTATATGCAGGGAATATTCTCCAGTTTTAGCCCAATGACACTGTGACAAGTGTCACAATAAGATTCGCTAGTGAAATTTGGAGGTGAATTTTTTTTTACAGATTATCCTAAGGTTGAAGGAGAATTTTTTTAGTTGGAGAAGTCCAGCCAGAGCTGGACACATGGTGCAGCCAGGGTTCACCATGTTCCCCCTCTAGTGGACCCATCGAACCCTTGGGAATTGGTCGAAGGTTATGTCAAAGTCCAAATTTATGTTATTATACCAACGTTCTGCTATAGTTAGCACATATATGTATTTCAAACATATATTTCGGGTTGCACATATATATTTATAACCCAAAGTTTTGACCAGAGACCGGCGGACATATAACATCAAGATACATATATTTTGATAACCAAAGTCTAAACCATAGACAGAAGGACACATATATTTCAGGTAGAAATTTCATTTAACCAAAATTTTAACTTAAGGGTTGGACGAATACCGTGGAGTGAAAAATTTTGGTGCAGGGGTCGAGGTCGAACCCACGACCTACCCCACACAGGTCCAACACCTTGCCGTCTACTCTATTTGATGGGTCTTAACCCTATGTGGTTTCAACTGTTATTCAATGTTTGTCGGATACGATGAAGGGAGTTTAGAGGGGGCTAGCCCCCTCCCATATGACTACACAGTAAAGACCATGGGTGGAGCCAAATGCAACGAGAAGAGTTTAACTCCTTAATCCATGTTTTTGCCACTAAACCACGGGTTAATTGTTAATTAAAAGTGGATTATGAAATGTGGATTAAAGTGAAATTAAGACGCACTTATCACAGTTATGTGCGGTCTTAACTGTTAATTAATCCCACTGTTAATTGGCGGCGGAGTTAGCAAAACTACCTATTTTGGCAGAATCCACCAAATTTTCGGATTTATCTAGAGTCTTCTCCATATTTGGAGGAGATATTGTAGGGAAATTGTTTTTGGCCATAACTGGAGAAAGTTTCGACCATTTTTGGCTTAGGAAGAGTCATTCTTGGTAGATTTTGATGTTTTGGACACATTGGAGCAGGTTACAGAGGAAATAGGAGACTCTAAACAACATTATTTTCACAACTGAGCTAATACAAAGGCCCATGCCTTGGAATCTAGACCAAGGAGATGTAGCCTAGGAGGAGTGAACTCCTTCATAAAAATAAAGTGTTAATGATTCAATTGTGATGGTTTGTTGTTGGTTTGTTTGTTGTTGTTCATCATTTAGTTTCCATGCTTTTATGTTCAAGTATTCAACTTAATCTCCATACATTTTATTGTTAATCAATCATAAGAACTTCAATAAGACCATGTACAAAAAGCAAATATCAACACTTTTAATATAAATTTGTAGATGAAATTCGTGCAACAAAACTAACATTCAAACTCACCTCAATATTCCACCCCATTGCGTAGATAGAGCAAGAATTGATCTAATGGATGAGTACCTTGCTACAGGAGAAAATGTTTTCTCATAATCAATTCCCTCAACTTGAGAGTACCCCTTGTCCACAAATATGCCATTATACTTCTCTATGATTTCGTCTGCTATCTGCTTCACCTTGAAGATCCATCTCGAGCCCACTATTAATTTATCTGTTGGTCTTGGCACCACTTCCCAAACACTATTCTTTAAAATGGATTCATATTCCTCTACCATTGCATCAACCCACACAGGTTTCTCTACTTCTTCCTCGAAAGAGGATGTCTCAATATCTATAAGCTTAGTCATTAGATCCATGTATCTAGTGTACCTCTCATGTGACCTCCTTTGTATACGAAAATTTTAAGGATCTCCCATATTCTCCCTCAAATCTTGCACAAGTCTATCAACATCCCTAGTTCTATTTCTACCTTCTCTGGATGGTCCTTCTTGAGTGACTATCTCCACTATCTACTCCTCAATTTGTGGTTTCTCCACAACTTCCCAAGGATCCTCCTTTGGAGCTAAAATATCCTCTTTTGGTGGGATCTAAAGCTCCATCTCAAGAGAGCTCGACATCACTTTCTCCTCATTAAACTTCACATCTCTTCACACAAATGTCATTTTGAGGGATGGAAGGTACACATGATAGTTGTGGGGTGTCTCTATGTAACCCAAAAATACCCCCAATTCTGCAGTCGACTCAAGCTTATTACTTTATTATTTATATACATGGCAGTAAAAAGAGGCTCCAAAAATATTGAAGTGTGACACATCCAAATTTCTCCCCGAGAAAGCCTCCTGTAGTGTAATCATTCCAATAATCCAATGAGGACTCTGGTTATGAAAATAGACTGTTGTGTTGCATGCCTCAACTCACAAATGCAGAGGTAGGCCTTGGTCATGTAAAATCACCCTTGTTGTCCCACAATTCTATGGTTATTTCTCTCAGCCACCCCATTCTGCTATGGGTTGTGAGTTGTTGTCAACTCCCTTTGAATGCATTCTTTCGCACATAAATTTTTAAATTGATTCGATAAGTACTCACCTTCATTATCACTCCTAAGTGCCTTCACCTTATTTCTATTTTATTTCTCAACCAGTGCCTTGAATTATACGAACTTGGATGTTGTCTCATCTTTCTTTCGTATGAAGAAGATCCAACACTTCCCATGAGAATTCATCAATAAAAATTACAAAATATTTGTGTTTGGCAGTGGAGGCTATCGATAAATTTCCACGCACATCAGATTGGATTCTTCCTAGGAATGCATGTGCTTCGTTGTCCCAATCATGGAATGTGGATTTTATGTACTTCCCTAATGTACATCCTTTGCATACATGCTACTGCTTAAGTGATCCTTTAGGGAGGCCAGTGTTCATTTGTTGTATAATATTTGAGGTGCCATGATGCAAATGGCCAAGTATTTTGTGCCAAATTTCACCGACATTGTGGCCCACTCATTCTCTGCCTTAGTGGCTAATGCAACACAATATTCCACATATAGCTTATACAATTTCTTCACACGAATATCAATCTGCTTCACCTATCCTACGGCTATGTGTCTATGTAATGTTTTTCCTTTGCTGAATATCACATCAGAACCACGGTCTTCCAAAACTATAAGAGATGAGATTTTTCGTTAGGCCTAGAAAAAACATGATATCCTTGAGCCTGAGAGGGGAGCCTGACTCCCTCTGAAAGGTGACTGTACCAATACCAGTCGTGTTGTACATTCTGTCATCCCCTAGATTGATGTGCATCTAAAGATATTTCTCCTCTAGGTCACTGAAAAAATATTTACACCTTATCATGTGGAACGATGCACCTAAGTCCAAGTACCACACGCTCCCCATCACTGTGTTCGACATGCATGTGATAAGGGTAAATCCAAGCTCAAACTTTGAATTTAAGGCTTCACTTACTCCTCCTCCTAAGGTCTTCTTGCTTTCCTTTTTGTGTGGATACTTCGTGGCATAGTGTCTGTATTCATGGCAATGGAAGCATTTAATTTTTTACATATCTTTCTTCTTTACCCCTTGGCTAGATTCTTCTTTGATTTCAGATTTATTGCCTTTTCATTTCTTTCCCTTTCCAACCAATGCAATTTTTTCTTCATCCTCTCCCTTGGATGCGGTCCCATTTGTGTATTCAGCCTTATTTCCTCCTGTACTAAATTAGACCATAAGCGTTCCCAATTCGGTAGTTTCTCCCCCCCGTTCACTGAATCTTGATATTTTTTCCAGCACTTGGCAAGGCCCTGAAGGGATAGGATTACCAAGTCATCCTCTGAAATAGGAGCACAAAATCCTGCAAGCTCATCATGAAATTTTGTGAACCATCTCAAATACTGCATGATAGTGTCATTCTTCTACATCTTGATATTTCAAAGTTTATCCTTGAGTGCCAGCTTCCTGTGGTCACTACTATTATGGAATAGATCTATCAGTGCCTACCACATTGCATAATGATTTTATTCCCATGGAGATTTGTGACAATGTGGTCCTGTACTCCCTCCAATATTATTCTCCTCACCTTGGCTACATCTTTCTTCCACTGAGAAAGGTTATGGGCATAATATTTCGTTGGTTTTCCAACATCTCTCTTGATGTATTCTAGAAATCCATTATCATTGAATACCTCATCCAAGCGATCCTTCCATGTAATGAAATTAGAGTTGCCTTCCAAGGCATACTCTAGACTCAACCCATTGAAAGTCATCTTCTTAGCTCTGAAGAGATCCTACTACACTGAAATGAAAATTCGAACATCCTGAGAAATAACTTCGAAATTCCTTCTCTAATGTGAACCTTGCTTTGATATGATGTAGAAAGTACGATGTAGATTTGTAACTTCTCATGAAGTTTTAATCAACATCATAAGAGACAAACCTACTCTACTGCTCTATGGAAATTAATTCCCAATTTAGAACAAACATTTCGGACATGCAATAAGAAATAACACACATGCAGACATTATTTTTTCCTAGTGAAAGAAATCTGCTAAAAACCCCAATGTTTATTTGCATTAATCTTATAACTAAAGATGTATTACAATTTCTTTGCTCAACTAAGCACAGCCTCCAAGTGAATAACCTATCTATTTTCTCAGTGAGAAGCTCTGACCTAGAATTAGTTACTTTTTGCCTTTTCTTGAGCCCCCATTTCCTTTCACAATTACTTGAGAAATTAAGCCCCTATTATTTACGAATTTTTCCAAAATGGATTGCACAATTCCCAAGGTTGATCATCTAATTGCATGCAACACTTGTACACTCAAGACTAGCATACAACTGATGTTACATTGCCTTGGAATCTCCATCACTACTGGGGAACTCAATTATTTGCATGCACTAGCTATTTTAGGGTGTTTGATCAGTTAACTAGATGATCACTAGGTTTGACTGAAGTCCCACTGCACAAATGACCTTCCACTAGTTCCTCCAGCAGTTAGAACTAGTTTAGTTGAATACAACTTGAGATAACTGACTTTGATTGCTACAAATTAGAAGTCACACATGCTTAACTAAAATTTATCTCCTCTAACTCGAATTTACAGAGTAAACTGGTGACACAAGCCATGTCACACAAGTTAATCGCATTCAAGTTGTGTGCTGATGTGGAAATTCTTATTTTCTCAATTTAATAAAGGCATAATTAAATTGAGAATTTCTTGCTGCATTTTTCAACAATCTTTCAGGTGAATCTAATCCATGTTGCCGATGACAGTCAAGTTCCATCACAACAATGTGCTGATAATAGCAACCAACATATAGAAGTAGCATTCAAAATAAATGAAACAGTAAAAAAACACATATTTAAACGCAATTGACGGAGACCCCGAAAAGTACTCCAATTATGATATTGCCTATCCACATTCAATGAAATTGCCTCCATCGTTCCTCTCATGAAGCACACCTCTGTTTGGCCTCCATCACCCTAAATCCCATTAGTTGTTGTTGACCTCCACTGCTCCACTTCCTGAAGAACCCATCAACAACGTAAAGACGAACCCCTAATCCTTTACCTTTACTTTTTTTACTGGTGCCTCGTATTGAAAATTTTAAGACAAAATATTTATTTTGTCTTAAAATATTGTCTGAAAAGTCCCCTCCATGTAGTAGTGTTGAATGAAACAATAGACAAGTTGTCTCTAATCGTATTAATAGATATCAAAGGGACATAAGAGGAATTGATGTCCGAGAAATCTTGCCAGGAAAAGTTTTCGCGTTCTTTAGAGTCAGATACCCCCACAAAATGAAGATCCCAACAAATCGTTGTATTTATATAAGTTAACATTAATGGTGAGTGAAATAAAAACCTCGGTATAAGCACAAGATAGTCATATCCTACAAGCTGGTAGACTTAGGGTGCACCGTCAGAGTTAATTTTGGAGTTGTTAGATAATATTGTCTTAAATTGATATGTTTTTGTCTTAATTGTTAATTATCTTAAATGGGTTTCGTTTTAAGTGGTCATTGTCTTAAAATAAAGTTCTTGTCTTGAAATATTTTTTTCTTGAATAAAAAGTTGTCTTAAAATAATTTTGACTTCAACTATTATTTTTGTCTTAAATATAAAGTTTCGTCTTAAAATATTTTTGTCTTAAACTCTTTTTGTCTTAAATATAAAGTTTTGTCTTAACCATAAATTTTTGCCTCAAAGTATTTTTGTCTTAAATTTAAAATTGTTTTAAAATATTTTCATCTAAAATATAAGGTTTTGTCTTAAAATATTTTTGTATCAAATTACTTTTGTCCTAAATTTTATATTTAAGACAATTCCTTTAATATTAAAATAACTAAAATAAAAAATACAGGGAAAATATTTTTTTTTGTTTGTCCTAGAAAAAGTTTTAAAAAAAAATTCCCTTAGTAGTGCACTTGCATAATGGTATTACCGTTATGCCATAATGAATTGGAGGTAGAATATACAAGTGATAAGCATGCAAAACTAAACACAAGATTTGTGGATGAGGGGCTCCCCTCTCCACGATACAGTTTGAAATCCAAATATTTTGGTATTATTCATTAAATTACTAATAAATATATTTTTAATTAATTGATAAAAATATTTGAATTTTCAATATTTTAATAATATTCATTAAATTGATAATTAATAATGAATGTAGGCCCAACTACATAATAAAATTCAAAGAAAAAATCCATGTTTGAAGGTTTTTTCATCGTCTCTCTAATTGATGTTTTGTTTCCATTCAAGTCTGCCTTCGAGAGTAAATTTGGTTTCAATGGCATCCAGGCATCCTCAATATGGAGATAGAAGCACACCATTTGGTTCTAATCCAAAACCATAAAGGGTATTGGCTGGACTGATGGTGGAACTTGTTCAGCTTCCACTTCTGGTTATTATGGCAGTTATCATGGTTGCAGTCAATCTTGTATCCAACGATCCCCTGAATAAATTGGTGGGTGAAGGGTGCAGTCCCCACATGTATGTGAATGCTACACCGTTTACACACAATCTAAATTCTGTTTTGCAATCCTCCTTTTCAAATTTCTCTCAGGCTTCACTACTTCAATGCAGTCGATTCTCGCAAAACGGATCATTTATATCGTCTTGTTGTATGTCACAAGTATTTGAACGCCCGCGAGGGCTCCCAATGTGTGAAGGAAGCAGCTAGAAAAGTGAAAACAATTTGTCATGAAGATAATGGTGCTAGGATGTATTTGGACGGTTGTCTTTTACGCTATGAGAATAACACCTTTTATAGTCAGGATGTGGACCTTGTGGACATCTTTTATTGCACCAGCACGAATTCCAGCAATTCACAGACATTCATTCAAAGAGCCTAGGACTTATCCACGCAGCTCATAACCAATGCTTTTGATTATGAAAATAATGGCTATGCCAATGGATCCATTGATGGCTCCTTATATGGTCTCATTCAGTGTTGGCCCTCCCTTACTAGTGGTAGTTGCCAATGATGCATGAATGAAGCTCAAAATTGATTACTTGCCTATCCTCCCCAAAGTGAAGGCCGAGGTCTCGAGGCAGGCTATTATATGCACTACTCAACTAACTCATTTTTCACAGATAATCAGACTTCCGGTATGAGTTTCTAGCCTTGATGAAACTATTTGGAGTTCCATTCTCATATTACATGTATGTTGATTGCATTTTAAATGCAGCATCGCCTAATTTAACGTCATCGTTGGAGAAATCGTCATCGAAAAAACTGCCTATATTTCTCGATAGCATTTCCGCAGCAGATATGGTTACGGTGGTGTGTTCCATACTCTTCTATCGATTCTGTCGACCTATTAGTCACCAAGAGAACAATGATCACACAGGTGAAATGTATATCCTTTCATTGTACTCTCTTCCCTGCTAATTAGACTCGTCTTAGTTCCTAAACTTGGTCATATTCAACATCTATGATAAAGGAATAAGCTAACCATTCGATGAAATGCCCTTTGGTTTTTGCACCTTCGGCGACCGACAAATCCCTCCAGTGAACGCGAGCCCCATACCCCTTCCCGTCCCTGTCCGTCTCCATCCCACGACTTTAGCGTTTGAAGGATCCCGTTTAGGAGCCAGTAATCGTTTCCATTTCCTCCCACCTATGCACAGGAGCAACCATGAATGAAAATATTTTCTCGCATTCCTCGATACGCTTCAGCCCACTCCGAATAGGTCCCTGCAAACCAGTCGAGGGAAGACGCCAGAGCCACAGTGCCATGATCCTGTAATCGATGTAACATTGAAATCCCTTGTTACTCACCAGTCTGATTGAAAAAAATAATGAAAGCCATCACTGGAATACTACTGAAAACGCGATTGAACGAAACCCCTTGCTGGACCACTACTGAAAACCGGTCTATTTTGTTTAGTGAATGTTTGTTTTTTAATTCGATGTCTGTGTATTTTTAAGTGAGAATCCCCGTTACGCCCACTCCACTGTTGTGGCAACTCGCTTAAACAGATACTCGCTTAAAAATGGTGAAGCAAGTGAAATGGGAATCAATAATTTCCCTTCCAGTGCAAAACCCTAAAGAAAAGCTCATCTTCTCTAGGTCAGATTTAGATCGGTTTCTTGTACAAGGAAAACACATGGACTCCTTCGATCGGATTGCAAAAATCCCTTCAACTAGATTTGGAGACTTTATTAAAGGAGAGGAACTGAACCCATATGCTCCATGCTCTATCACCCAGGTACAAAACAAATGCCCAGGCTCAAGGCCTACTGCTTCCTTGCTATATGAAGTGTAAGTTTTTTTATAAATCCTATGTATATATGTTGGTATTAATAGTTCTCAAACAGTTTTCAAACTTTTTTATGCAGCTATGCCTGTTCATATGGCCCCAATGATAGAAGGGGACAAGATGAAGTGAAGTGAAAATACTCACTTTTGAAAAAGAGGGGATGCTAATGCCATTTCATTGTAAAAATTATGGTTCAAATCCTTGAGGTTGCGATAATAACATATAAGATGTATGAGCATGTAGATAGCCAAGGATTTCCTTGTCATGGCCAACATGACACCTTGGGTCCTACTAGGGTGCTGCATCAACCAAAGTAATCAAGGGACATGGTTTCTTCTTGGATGTTCCAGTTGACTTTGTTTGCAAAATGCATGTTAAAAAATATAATGACATGGATGTTGCAGCTCGAGATAGAGATTTATTTTTGTGTAGGAAAGATATTGTTAACATATATAATCATCCAATGAAAGGAAATTACCAGTTGCATAAGAAGGATGAAATGAGTGTGAACCTTTGGTATAGGAAACACCCAAATGATTTTTTCTTTTATAAAAAGCCCAATGGTGGAGATGTCCCTTTTATAGTTGGAATTCAGATGAAGTGGATGTTGGAGACCATGGTGAAGCTATCGAATAATAGCCTAATAGCCATGGATTTGACATTCAGCACGAATAAGTATGGGGTGAGTGTATTAAGAATGATTGATCTAGTACAGTAACTTGATTAATAATGATTGATGATCTGAAGTTGATGATCTATGTATTTTGAATGTGATAGTATCAATTGTACACACTAGTCATGTTTGATCACCAAAAAAGTGGGGTTCCAGTTGCATGGGTGGTGGCATCACGTAATACATCACAGGAAATTTTGCTATGGTTGGAGCAGCTCATGCATAGGTGTCACCAAGTTGATCATAGTTGGAAATTTAATGCTTTCATGGTTGATGATGCATTGGCTGAAATTGGTGCTTCAAGGTAACTTAAATATTTTTTTTTATAGTACAACTTGTATTTATTACAAAAATAACATGCTTGAAATGAATTGAATGTGTTAGGAGAATCACAAGGTGCAATGTTGTCTTGTGTGTTTGGCACATACGTCGATCATGGCTAAAAAATGTGAATCGATTGGCCAGTAATCCGGAAATAGAAAAAGAAATTTTTAGTGATTTGGGTTTAATTATGAATTATTGTTCCAATGTTGAAGTGAGCAATGCAATTAATGCTTTCTTCAGCAAATTTTCTAGTGAGGAAAAGTTCCTAGACTATTTCCACAAGAACTGGGTTGCTGGTGACAAGATTTGTAAGTTGAAAAACTCTTAAGTTAAATTTCTCTTTTTGGTTTGAAATATGGATGAAATATCTTCATTAACCCAAATTTTATGCAATTAGGGATGTGGGTGAAAGGTTGTCGGGATTTTCCCCATGCAAATCAGGAGACAAACAATGTTGTGGAACCATATCACTGTTACCTAAAGACAAAATTTCTATTTGATAGAAGAAAGAAATGTTCTCATAGGATGGATTGGTTGATATATGTTCTTCTAACAAATGTTGAACCCTGTTATCGGTTTAAGGAAATTCTAAAAAAGGAAGGATTTTTAAATAATTACAAGAAACAGAAACAGTTGGAACCACCAATGGAAAAAGAAAAAATAATTCCAGATAGTGATTGCAGCCCTCATTCACAAATTTCCATGCTTTTTGGGTGAAGAGTCAATCTAAAGTTAATAAGAAATATCTTGTCACTTCTCATCGTACAAATTTCATAACTTGTGATTACACATGGTATATTCATGGCAACATATGCAAGCATGCCATAAAGGTGGGTTGGTTGTGTTCTGGTTCAATGGCTTCAAACCAATTACAAAATCATCAAAGCATAACTGAGTCATACAATGACCCTCCTGAGATAAATAAAGAGGCAATATCCGATCTTCCTAAAGATGCAAACACAACTACCATGAATAGTCATAATGTTGATGTAAATGTTGAACAAATTGATATGGCCAAGGAGGGGTTATTTGGCTACTTAGACTTGGTTCAAAACAATCCTCCCGCTACTTTGACCAATATTGAACAGTTGATTTCTTTAGTTAAAAAATTGTTGGATGGCGTGAACAATATTCATATTATGGATTATGAATTCACGTGTGGATTGGGTGCTTTTGAGTTGTCTTTGAAGAGGAAGAAGAGTTCCTTAAGCCCCAAAAAGAGAATAAAAACAAGGCAACAAAATGCAAGATTGGAAATTGACTTGAATGTCCCGGCAGATGAAGATGAACCATTTCAGTTTGAACAACTCAACAAGCGAGGTCGCCCTCGTGCCAACAATGAATGTTTTTCTAGGTTTCTTGTGCACGATTTTGTTTTCAATTTGATTTTAATATTTATTCATGTATTATATGTATTTGATGTATTAATGTTTTGTTGACTATGTCCATGTATGTTTGATAGGTGGTGAGGATATGGCTCGAGATTTCTCTAATTTGATGGAATTTTCATTTAAGGTGATTAAATAACTCCATGCATTTACACTCGGTCTTTTAATACATTGATTTTTTTGTAAGTCATGGAAGATAGCTTTCAAGTGGTTTTTCGTACTTGCATATTTTCATATATTGGTGTGCAAACAATAATTTGATATATAAATTCGAATAAAAACAATGGAAATGTAACAAAATTATTAGAGGAGCTGCAATGAAATTGTAACTAAACATGTCAAACACAATTTTACCAATTTTTTATAACTAACGAAAAAAAATGGAGAGTTATATATTACAACATCAAATATAATGTGTTTGTTGTCTATGAGTTGCTGCAACAGTGAGCCAGTGTTGCAACAACAGTGAGCCAGTTTGTCAGCAACTGTGAGCCAATATGTAAGCAACGGTGGCCTAGTCTGTCAATCTAAATCCGTGGATGAAGGGGGAAATTTATGAAGATTGATGATACAATAATTACTATGTCCTGGTTCATCTGGATGAAGATACCATCCTGTCTCCATAATTACATTCCAGAAATCATATTCTTCTTCTTTTTTCAACGTATATTTCTTTTTATATACCCTTGTTGGAAGCCAGATCATTGGATACTGAAATCTAATACCTATCCAGCGATTCCCACACTGTCCCATAGAAAAAATATATCAAGCAACCCTTGTTAAGGTTGTCTTTAAGTTGAGGTAGTTAAATGGATCTTTATTTCGGGGTTGTTTTCCCATGCTATCCCACCTTGCTTTACATCCTCCATGTGCCTTAGTTTCCAATAATTGAATATGGCATGCACAATATGCAATGGTCATCTCCCTGTTCTTGGAGATAACCTCTGCTACTTCTTGAGAGTTGATGGATTTTTGATGTTCTTATATCACCTCCACATATTTTGGATGTTCTCGTCTAACCCATAGAAGGCTCTTGGAATTATGCAAATAAATGTTCACATCATCCAAGAAATTGGCTTGATTTCTCAAATACGATACAAAGGCTCTCAATTGGACATCCCCTGTAATATGGTTGGGATTCCATTTTGTATTATAAGGTACCAAAAAATTATTTTGGTACAGTTCACAGAGAAAGTATCTATCTTGATCACAAATTGTCATATATGCCTCCAAGAAACCATCACTGCTTTCAACCTTGAGAGGGATATTTTGGACGATAGAATTCTTTTTAAATATCAAGAATTTTTCAGTCAAATACATGTTGTTTTTGGTTCAAATAACCTTGCAACTAAGCACACCATCCATTAGTTGTCCAAGTTCTTGCTTATCCTTCTCCAACTTGGTCACCCTCCTTTCCAGCTCATCCATTGTTTTTTTATGTCTTCGTAAAAATTTGTTTTTATATCCTTCTTCGCATATCTTGCCAAGGTTAGGAAGTGATTTTTTGTGTACATTGTAAGGTATTAGGTGTCTCAGATAAGCATATTTAGACAGCTGTAATTTATCCGTTGGTTCCTCATTATCTTTTTTCTCACCAATGTATTTGGTCAGTTTGATCTCTGGTTCCTCACCCTCGGTTAGTTTCATATCTGGTTGTTTTTCCTATGTGTCTATACCATTTCTTTTGTTACTTTGATATGTAATTATTGTTCCTCTGTATGGATGGCTGTGATTTTGGTATGGGACTCTGCAACTTCAATGTCATCTATCTATTTTTTTCCAAGGGGTATATCTTGTTGGACCCTTGGAGAAGGAATACCTATGTCATCTATGGTTATAGACTCTGCAACTTCAATGTCATCAGTATGTTGTTTTCCAAGGGGTATATCTTGTTGGACCCTTGGAGAAGGAATACCTATGTCATCAATGGGTATGGACTCTGAAACTTGGGCCAAGAAATCTAATCTATCAAAAGTTTGTTTTTGTCTGAGCTCGTCTGTTAGGGTTTTAACTTTGATCTGTAGTTGTCCTTTTTTCATCTCGAGAATCCTATTCTTCCTTAAAAATGAAATATATAGATGAAGATGTTTACAGGTACTTAATTTTGCAATGTGCTTCTTTGTCAATTCTGGTGGTTCAGTTTGTTGGTCCTCCTGATCATCCCCATACAATTATGGTTGTGCAGTTGGTTGATCCTCCTGATCATCACCATACAATTTTGGTTGTGCAGTTGGTTGGTCCTCCTGATCATCCCCATACAATTCTAGTTGTGCATTTGATTCGTCCTCCTGATCATCCCCAAACAATTTGGGTTGTGAAATTGGTTGGCCCAACACTTTTTCCCTATACAATTGTTGGTACTCCTCTTCATCTGCATACAAAATTTGAATTTATACAAGGCCATTTGAACCATACCATTTGGTTAGTCCCGCTATGTATTCATAGTCAGAATCAGGTGAAGGAAGCTTATCAACTTGTTCTTCTGTGTTAGCAAGCTAGCCTAATCCTTCTTCCGTGCATCCTTCGTCCATGACCCCTTCAATTAATACATTATGTGGATACTCTTGCTCTTGCTCTTGCTCTTGTTCTATTTCTATATCTTCTGGGAGTTTTTCTGTTACAATGGGGAGGGTTTCAGGAACTACAGCATAATGACCTCTCTTTCCCTTGTTCTTCTTGGATTTTTTCACTACTGCCAGGCGTTTCATATATCCTCTCAATGTTCTGGTCGCAGGTTTACTCCCAAATATTTGTACTTCATCATCATCA
>CM076580.1:1349242431-1349285622 GCA_034641835.2 Pinus albicaulis
TCTCTGTCTGTCTTCCTCCGCACTGGAATTCTCGCTTCTTCGTCTCTCTGTGCCCATCGCGCCCGAGATTGCACCTGCGTTCTCGTGCATCATAGATGCGTTGTCGTTGTGGGGGAGCACTCAGAGGTCACCCCTGCCACGTCCTCCAGCCCTCAATAGAGTCGACGTCCAGCCAGTCCAGTGATTATTACGCAGGTCGATATCCAAATACTAGGAGTGGGCGAGGTCGGGTTGTAGGATCCGGCCACCGTATGGATTCCCCTGCTCCTCGCTTCCCCACCGCTAGTTCACCTTCTCCCATGACGCGCACTGCGCAATTTTCCTTTAATTGCTCTCTCAACCGCCCACGAATCACGGCTTTAGTCACTGTGGTCTTCCGCGAGGAGGCCCAAACAGAGGAAGAATGCACCCGTCCGGCGGGTCTGAGCTCGGAAAAAGCCGGCCAGCATTCGGGCCTTCAGGAGGGGAGCCGTGGCATGCATGTGGAGGTAGCACCTAGCGATCCTGGACCTTCCGAATTAGGATGGTGCCGAATCGTGGAGGAACCAGCGGTGGATTAGTTTGGTTAATTTGTTTTTCTTGCTTAGCAGGCCCAGTTAATTGGGCTGCTTTTAGTTTATTTTACTGTGCTGGACCTTTAAGTAATATTTTTGAATTCCGTAAATTAAACGTTCAAGACTGGTTTCCCCGTATGAGGGCAGTCTTCTTAATTTTTTGATTTTTTGATGACAAATTTGCCATGAGTATGGCCAGGCAATGTTTTTGACTTCGGTGTAATTTTATTCGTAATGTTAATAGATTAACTTTACTTTGAATTCTCACATGATTAGCGTTTTTCTTGATCTGTTCAAGGATTTTGGGTACTTTAATTTGTATTTGGAACAATGGACGTCGGTACTCTATCTGTTGCTTTACTGTTCTACATACTACTATTTCACTTTCTTATAGATGCCTCTGGCATATTTGAATGCTTTCTCAGATTGTCGATAATCTCCATGTGGACCGTTACTGGATTTTATATCATGTCCCTGTATGTGACATGGGGTATTTTTCTATCATTGTCTGGGGTGGGACTTCCACTTTTCTGGATGGATATTTGGGTTCCAATCTTCAGATGTGAAAATGTAATGACTTCATGGACTCTTTTACTTCATATAATATATTCAAAACAACGTTTTTTCTCTTGTGAAAAAAAAATGATTAATGTTTATCACTCTGCCTTCAAAACTAGCGATGCTGGTCTATGTTGCTGGTTTATTGATATGGTCCGATGGTCTTTTTATATTTTGGACATATCACACTCCTCACATGATTAGCGTTTTTCTCTGTTCAAGGATTTTGGGTACTTTAATTTGTATTTGGAACAATGGACTTCGGTACATACTCTATCTGTTGCTTTACTATTCTACATACTGCTATTTCACTTTCTTATAGATGCCTTGGGCATATTTGGATGCTTTCTCAGATTGTCGATAATCTCCATGTGGACCGTTACTGGGTTTTATATCAAGTCGATGTATGTGACATGGGGTATTTTTCTATCATTGTCTAGGGTGGGACTTCCACTTTTCTGGATGGATATTTGGGTTCCAATCTTAAGATGTGAAAATGTAATGACTTCATGGACTGTTTTACTTCATACAATATATTCAAAACATCATTTTTTCTCTTGTGAAAAAAAAAAATGATTAATGTTTATCACTCTGCCTTCAAAACTAGCGATGCTGGTCTATGTTGCTGGTTTATTGATATGGTCTGATGGTCTTTTTATATTTTGGACATATCACACTCCTCACATGATTAGCATTTTTCTCTGTTCATGGATTTTGGGTACTTTAATTTGTATTTGGAACAATGGACGTCGGTACTCTATCTGTTGCTTTACTATTCTACATACTGCTATTTCACTTTCTTATAGATGCCTCGGGCATATTTGGATGCTTTCTCAGATTGTCGATAATCTCCATGTGGACCGTTACTGGGTTTTATATCAAGTCCCTGTATGTGACATGGGGTGTTTTTCTATCACTGTCTGGGGTGGGACTTCCACTTTTCTGGATGGATATTTGGGTTCCAATATTCAGATGTGAAAATGTAATGATTTCATGGACTGTTTTAATTCATATAATATATTCAAAGCAACATTTTTTCTCTTGTGAAAAAAAAAATGATTAATGTTTATCACTCTGCCTTCAAAACTAGCGATGCTGGTCTATGTTGCTGGTTTATTGATATGGTCTGATGGTCTTTTTATATTTTGGACATATCACACTCACATGATTAGCGTTTTTCTCTCTTCAAGGATTTTGGGTACTTTAATTTGTATTTGGAACAATGGACGTCGGTACTCTATCTGTTGCTTTACTATTCTACATACTGCTATTTCACTTTCTTATAGATGCCTCGGGCATATTTGGATGCTTTCTCAGATTGTCGATAATCTCCATGTGGACCGTTACTGGGTTTTATATCAAGTCCCCGTATGTGACATGGGGTATTTTTCTATCACTGTCTGGGGTGGGACTTCCACTTTTCTGGATGGATATTTGGGTTCCAATCTTCAGATGTGAAAATGTAATGATTTCATGGACTGTTTTACCTCATATAATATATTCAAAACAACGTTTTTTCTCTTGTGAAAAAAAAATGATTAATGTTTATCACTCTGCCTTCAAAACTAGCGATGCTGGTCTATGTTGCTGGTTTATTGATATAGTCTGATGGTCTTTTTATATTTTGGACATATCACACTCCTCACATGATTAGCGTTTTTCTCTGTTCAAGGATTTTGGGTACTTTAATTTGTATTTGGAACAATGGACGTCGGTACGTACTCTATCTGTTGCTTTACTATTCTGCATACTGCTATTTCACTTTCTTATAGATGCCTCGGGCATATTTGGATACTTTCTCAGATTTTCGATAATCTCCATGTGGACCGTTACTGGGTTTTATATCAAGTCGCTGTATGTGACATGGGGTATTTTTCTATCATTGTCTGGGGTGGGACTTCCACTTTTCTGGATGGATATTTGGGTTCCAATCTTCAGATGTGAAAATGTAATGACTTCATGAACTGTTTTACTTCATATAATATATTCAAAACAACGTTTTTTCTCTTGTGAAAAAAAAATTATTAATGTTTATCACTCTGCCTTCAAAACTAGCGATGCTGGTCTATGTTGCTGGTTTATTGATATGGTCTGATAGTCTTTTTATATTTTGGACATATCACACTCCTCACATGATTAGCGTTTTTCTCTGTTGCAGGGTTTTGGGTACTTTAATTTGTATTTGGAACAATGGACGTCGGTACTCTATCTATTGTTTTACTATTCTACATACTACTATTTCACTTTCTTATAGATGCCTTGGGCATATTTGGATGCTTTCTCAGATTGTCGATAATCTCCATGTGGACCGTTACTGGGTTTTATATCATGTCCCTGTATGTGACATGGGGTATTTTTCTATCATTGTCTGGGGTGGGACTTCCACTTTTCCGGATGGATATTTGGGTTCCAATCTTCAGATGTGAAAATGTAATGACTTCATGGACTGTTTTACTTCATATAATATATTCAAAACAACGTTTCTCGTCTTTTAAAGTTTCAATTTTTTTTTTTAAATTGAACCCTCCGTCGGTCTACCAACGCCTTGTAGACGTCGGAACTGCGACAACCTAGAAACGTCGGAAGAGAGACAGTATAAAAACATCGGACCACATTTCGTCGGAATTGCGACAGATTACAAACGTCGGAAGAGCGAATGCCCAACCATCGACCACATCGTTTCGCATTTGCTGACATCTTGCTGTGATAACGGAAGAGCGACGTCCAAAACGTCGGACCACGTTGGGTCAGAATTGAGACCGTTTACAAGCGTTGGAAGAGCGACGTTCCAAACGTCAAACCACATTTCATCGGAAGTGCGACAGTTTACAAACGTCGGAGGCGCGACGGTTTGTGAGATGTCGAAAGAGTGATGTTTGTTCGGAAGCGACGGAAGAAGTGTCGATAGTGCGACACTTTTTACATGTGTCGGAACTGTGACGGCATGACAAACCACAGTTTGTCCGCCCTCTAACTGTCGCTCTTGCGACGAATATGTGTCGGAATAGCGACGAATTGGCCGTCGGAATTTCCGCCAAATTTTCTAGTGAGGGTTTAAGGGATCAAGGGTTTAATGGGTTATGAGTTATGATTGTAGGGGCTAAGGGAGTATGTCCTTGGGGTTAAGGAGATATGGAATTTAGTGGTTAAGGGTTAAGGGCTTATGGGATGTGAAAATGGGGCTGCTAATTCCCTTATCACAATGGGGGTTCCCTTATCATTTTCTCTCATTGTCTTCCCTCTAGGACCCCTAGCCCATATGCCATGAGATCATAAGGCCCCTTCTCATTCTCTAATGCTAGGACTATATATCTCATAAACCATGCTTGAACCTATAAAGTCTACCCATCCATGCTACCCTTATTCCCCCTTGCCCCATTAAATACACAAAAATATGCCCCTCCCCTAAAATTCATGAGAATTGAACATTTGGATGTGGCCATTTAACAACCACATCTAAAATTTTAATTCTAAGACTTTTGTTGGGGGGTTTTCAAAAATTTCCTCCAAATGTTACATTGTCAAGACTTTTAAAGGTAGTTCAGGGATTCTAAGTTAGGGGTCATGGGTTAAGGGTTAGTGTCTTAGGGTTTAACGAATCAAGGGGTTAAGGGCTTATGAGTTATGACGGTAGGGGTTAAGGTATTATGGATTGGGGGTTAAGGGGGCAGATAATTTTTTGGTTATGGGTTGTGATAATGGGGCCCCTAATCCCCTTATCACAAATATTGGGGATTCCCCTATCAATTTCTCTCATTTTCTTCCCTTTATGTCCCCTATCCCCTATTCCATGAGGTTCTAAAGCCCCTTCTCATTCTCTAATGATAGGAATATAGATCTCAGTAAACCATGCTTGAACCTCTCACTTCTACCCATCCAAGCTACCCTTATGTCTCCTTTCCCCGTTCAATACACCAAAATATCACCCTCCCCAAAAATTCATGATAATTGAACATTTGGAGGCAGTCATTTAACAAAAACCTCTAAAATTTTAATTCTAATGAATTTTGGGGGGCAGATTGTCCAAAATTTCCTCCAAAAGTTACATTGTTGTCACTTTTAAGGGGGGTTTTCAAAAAACCCGCTTTAAAAGTCACAAGAATTTAAATTTTTAAGGTGGTTTTGGAGACCCCCCCCACACCCCCCCCCCCCCCAAGTCATAAGAATTAAAATTTTAGAGGCGATTTTTAAATGGCCACCTCCATATGTTCTATTCTCATGAATTTTTAAGGGGTTTTTCAAAAACTACCTCCAAAACTTAAATTATTATGAATTTTTAGTGGGTTTTCAAAAACCCCCATGAGAAATGTAATTTGGGGCAATCATTTATATCTCCCCTCCCAACAACCACCCCCCCCCCCCCCCCCCTCCCTCCCACAAAATTAATGAGAAAACTATTTTAAAGGCGGTTGTTAGAAACCCCCTCACCACAAAAAAAAAGGTTCAATTTTCATGACTTTTGGGAGGGGTTAAAAACCTCCATGAAAAATATATTTAGGGGAATTCATTTAAACCCCCCCACCAAAGTTCAATTTTCATGAATTTTTCCTGGGGGTTTCAAAAATCCATCATGAAAAATATATTTAGGGGCAATAATTTAAAAACCCCCTCCTCAAGTCATGATAAAACACTTTTAAATGCAGTTGTTAGAAAACCGCCCCAAAAATTTCAAATTTTCATGAATTTCGGGGGGCATGGTTTTCAAAAACCGCCACTAAATCCCTAAAAACACCTTTAGAGGCAGGTTTCGAAAGATTGTCGCAAGCCAAACCGCCCCTAAAGGCCTTTTTAATAGTAGTGTAGATGTCTATACATGACAAGTGCTAAGTGTTAGTGTATTGTAAGTGCTAAATCTTACTCTGTTACTTCTCTCCTACTTTCCAATAATTGATCTCAAACAAATTTAATCTTAAACTATGCCAAACCATGCCAACACATGTCAAACCATACCAAGGAATCTCAATGTATGCCAGGCATGATAATACTTTCCAAAATGCAATGTGTGTCAGGGAGTGTTATGCATGTTATGGAGTGGTAAGGCATGTCAAAGAGTGTTGAGGTATGCCATAGAATTCCAATGCATACTAAGGAGTTCTAGGGAGTACTAGGGTAATAAAAGGGAGAACTAGGTCAAAATGCATGGAAATAAATGAATATGAGGGTGTGCGAAGGAGTGTCAACTAGTGTTACACGTGCCGAGGGAGTGAAAAGGTGTTCTAGATAGTATTAAGGCATGCTAGGGAATACTAGGGCATGTTAAGAACCACTAGAGTGTTCTAGGGAGTGCTAGGGTGTGCTAACATGTGCCACAGAGTGCAAAGATAGGCCAAGTGCTAAGGCATGCCATTATTTTCAGGGTGTCAGGGTGTGCCAACATGTGTCAAGGAGTGTCAAGGTAACAAAAGGGAGAACCAAGCTAAAATGCAAGGAAATAAGCACATAAGAGGGTTACTAATTCAGGACTTTACCTTTTTCAAAAGTATCTTGCTAGACACACTAACAATAGGTTCCAATACATGCCAAGGTGTTCTAGGGCATGCTAGGTACTACAGGGCATGCCAAGACATTCTAGGGGTGTGCTATGTTGTGTTAGGGCATGCCAACATGTGTTTGGGCATCCTATTCATGGCAATATTTTCTAGGTACAAAGTTGTTGCGAGACATGCGAGGTTCCAAGGAATGTTATTGTGTGCCAAAGCATGTAAAGGTGTACTAGGAGTGTTGAGGAGTTTTAGATCTCTCTTATTAATATAATTGACCTAGTTGTATTATTTATTAAATAATATGGTTTTGACACACACTAGTGGAACTTCATCTACACAGAATTTTCTAGATAATAAACCTAGCAAAAATGAATCATGTGTTGACTCATAAGAAAACAATATTCTCATTACTTGAGGGAAATGATACACACTAATTATAAAATTTACTAACTCTAACCACTATGGTCTTGGACACAAAATGAAAAAGACTTCATAACAATGGCCTTTAATGATTATCTTATGTCAAAAAATATGGAAAAAATCACATAACATCATCAAAAAATCTTTGGAATGATCAATGATGACAAGCACTTTTTTACCGTCACAAAAATTAACCAAAAAGAGAATTGGTGAGGGCCAATAAAATATCATCACTATAAGTGTGACCAAAGAGAGAATTAGTGATGAGCCTTTAACAACCCTCATGAAAAGTGTAATTGAAAATGACTTTGGTGACAAACCTTAAACGATCGTCAATATATGAACTTAAAACAACACTTTTTTAAGGCCCATTTCCATATGCAACATTGGTGACAAACCTTAAAGGCCATCATAGGCATGACCCTCACCAATGACCCTTTTTGTTGTAGTGATTTTCTGTGTCTTCTTCATCCATATGCATGTCTGCATGATGGGTTTCACTTTTATATTCTTTATGACCATCATCCATATTTGAATGGGATACTCAAAGCTATTTTTTCATCCTAGAGTCTTGCTCATTAAATCTCAGACCTGTAGTTTACTTTCTATTGATTCTTCAATAAAATGTAACAAAATTTGTTGCTTTATGTCACTTTCCATTATACAAAATTCTACTTCCAAGGTATTTCATGCTTCATAGGAATATGTAGCTTTTTCTACCTTACACAAGGACTTATCATCCAATGCATGTTTTATAAGATCTAATACTAATGCATCACATACTTCATCATATGGGTTATTAGACCGATACTCAACCAACTCTTTACATGAAAGAAAATTTTTCATTTTGACGGTTCCCAAAATTAAAAAAAAAAAAATTCCCCTAAATTTTGGAAGTTTTACCAAATCTATCATGATCCATTCATCCTCGAATTTTTCAACTTTGTCTACTTTTATTTTAGATGGCCTGATTGTGGCGAGAACCTCTATGAGCTCTTCGAAATAATTTGGCTCTTCGTTTCGATTTATTTTCTCGGTTTGATTATGTCTTTCTTTGTTACCCATGATTTTCATCTTTATTTTGTCTTCTATCTTCTTTACTTATTGTGTCAAACTTCTAGAAATGAATGTTGCGTACACTTGGTTATCTTTAAAACTAAACATTCTAAACTTCACTTTAACAGTGGTTCTGAAAAACTACTAGCAACTTTGCTAAGCTCTTCTATGTAGATTCTTATGAAGGTTCATAGCTACAACTTATGGTCGAGACTCCTTCTTTGGTCAGTGGTGGTCGCTCTGTAGGATACTCACCCTAATATTTTAGTAGTTGCGTTTAGAAACTCTCAACGTGCTCTAGTTTCTAGTTATGGACCAATGGATGCAAACTTCAATTTGTAGGATACTCACAATAACCAAGGCTCTTAGTGGAAGTAACTCATGACCTTCTTAACTCCTTTAGTTCTTTGAAACCTTGTTAAACCTTGATCTGATACCACTTGTTATTCAGAGGCATAGATAGACATGAAAATACAAGACAAATAAATACATAAGCTTTTTCTTGAATAAATAAGTTATATTCATTAATTATTCTATCATATACATCCATTGAGTTGCTACTACTCTCTCTTTTTACTTCACATTACAATGACCCAACCATGAATATATAAGCACTAAAATTTATAAATATGGAATCATGCAAACTATAAGTTTCTTTTCCTTATGAAAAATATGACTTGACACTTTAACTAAACTTTTCTAACTTCAGTTTCACATAAATTGACATTTTTATTTTCCTTAACTTAGCTTTTCTTGGCAAGGCATTATATTTTAACTCTGACTCACTTGAATTATAATATTATACTTAACTTTCTTTCCTTCACTTACTTGACTCTTCAGACATAGCTTGAATGTGAGAGTACTTACTATTTTTATCAAGTGAAAGGATTTTGATCTATGACAAAGTTGCAATTGATGGCAGTAAATCAAATAGGAAATTTGGGGATAGGTTTGTATGAATTGTGTTCTCTTGAGACTAGAGTTCACTTGGTTGTAACACATTTGAAAATTTTGACAACTATTATGCCAGTTGGGTTGTTGATTCTATAATAATCATGAAATATAAAAAGTGAGGTGTAGTATGGAATCACATACTTTCGGATTGAGAAAATCAATGAGATGAAATGAGTCATGATGCACCACAAACTTATAGTGATGGGCCATCTGGATGTGGTAAGTCAACATCCAATGTGGTTGATTATAGGGGCATGACAATGACTTTTTAGGTTAAATTAAAGTTTATGCTAGAGGTACTCTTTCAACTTCCTACATAATTTATTTATATATATCTCTATTAAGTGAGGAAGATAAATCACATAGTCATTATTCCCTAGTTTGAAATGATATAAACTACTAATATTACTTGGTTTCTTAATAATGCATTCATGATTTTCTAATTACTAGATGAAAAAATTTGCCAACACATTAATACCTAACAATAAATTAATATTAAAAAATATTAAACTGTCTATATATATATATATATATATAAGTAGAAATATTGTTTACAATAGGAAACAAATTTGATATTAAAATATTTCTAAGAAATAATTAAATTATTGTTATTTATCTCTTTTATGTATTTGTTCAATAGTGAAAATAAAATTGATATGTGAGTATAAGACATATGCAAGCATCAAATTTGTGACTTTTCATTTAGAAAGAAAAAATGAAAGTTTAAAATGCATATATATATATAGCAATTGAGAAAATATTGAATTTTTTATAGTTATATTTTATCTAATTTCTTGCAAATTTATATTAAAGTTTTAGTTGACGTAATTTAAAAATTTCGCATATTTAAAATAAAATAAAAAATAAAAAAAAAGCTCATGGAGTATAAGTCAATTAACAATCACCTTGTTATGAATTATTATGTAAAATAATGAGATTCAAAGTTCAAATCCTCGTGAATTAGGCCAACCAAAAAATATTAATCTTTATTTATTATAATTTTAGAGTGTGGTATGTATAATGTAATTGTTTTGAAATCAAATGATATTTAATTCATCACTTTGTGTAATTTTTAATGTAATTTTAAAATAGATATACATTACATTAAATACTTAAAAATTAGTTAAAGATATTCTAACTTTTCAAAAAGTTATATTTTAATTTTACAATTAATTAAAAATTAATATAATTAGCATATTCTATTTTTATATTTAATTAAAAAGGATTAATGAAAAAAGAAAAATATAACATAAAAGAAAGAAATTGATATGATTAAATTTCATGTGGTTTGAATATTTATTTTCAAAAATAAAAAATATAATTATCCCTTATCCATTCATGGAATCTCTCCCGAATGTAACTACAAACAATTTATCTCTAATTTTGTCAACAAAGATCGAAGGGACAGAAGAGGAATTGATGTCCAGGAAATCTTGCTAGTAAAAGTTGTTGCATTCTTTAGAGTCGACTACCCCCACAAAACGAAGAGCCCAACAAATTGTTGTCTTCGTATAAGATAATGTGAATGGTAAGTGAAATAGTAGCCTCGATATAAGCGTGAGACTACAAACATTAGGGAAATTTTGAGGTCTAAAATGGGCCTCCTAAGAAAAATGTACAACCAAAATAAACTTTATAAGAACCAATAGGATTCAACATGATGATGTCAACCATGGGGGATGATTCACCATTTTTGGAGTAAAAAGTAAAAATATTAAAAACAATAATAATAATAAAACTACTTTTTCAACTGTTATGTTCAACTTATCTCTCTAAGGTTTTACTCAAACTTCTAGCAGGAGTACTTGTTGGATGCAAAAATTAATTCCTCATCTAAGGATTACCCGTGTTACATACTTTCGATGGACCCCGCTACATGAAAATGTGATTGCAATCATGTTTTTCATGTATTTCTCATTTTTCGTGTAGCAGGGCCCATAAAAAGTATGCAACATAGGTACTCCTTGGATGAGGAATAAAATTATGCATTCAATGAGTGTTGTTGCTCGAAATTTGAGTAAACCCATAGGAAGATAAGTTGAAAATATAATCTGAAAAAATAGTTATTTCTTTTTTCCCTCTAAAATTTGATGACGTAGTCTAATATTATTTTATCATTTTCACTATTACTTTATAATTAGGAGGCCCATTTTTGACCTGAAAATTCCCTAATGGGGGGTTTTAAGACGATATTTAAGACAATTTTTGGGTAAATTGTCTTAACTTGAGACAAAAGAAAACTTGTGTATTGTCTTAAATATTGTCTTTAAGCAGGTGTCTCAAATTAAATAGTCTTAAAATATTGTCTCTATAAATACAATATATAACACAAGCATTTTTGTCTCTCCAGGGACAATTTCATTTGTCTCTCTAGAGACAATAAAAAATTACATTCAAAGATAATGCAACAACACTCTTGTCTCTTTAGAGACAATATAAAATAATGAATCTAGAAAGGATGTGAAAGGAGACAATGCATGGAGACTAAGTTAGAATAAAGCCACCTTGGGTGTGAAAGGAGACAATGCATGGAGACTAAGTCAAGGTTGACCAAATCAAAAAGCATTGTAAATGAGAGAGTGGAACAAGTGGAGACAGCGCAATTTTGGAGGAGTCTTTGCATGGAAGTAACCTCATAAATGAGTGGGGCCAATGGTGAGGAAGCTCATCAAGTATATAATGGAGGGGATGGTAGCCTTATGAGAAATTCGTAATATTTTTTATGTTTGAGTCTTATGACTTATCGCATGCTTCAGTTGTTTAACTGGGTTTGTTGTACTGTTTAGTACAATGGTATTCTCATGCGGGAATTCCACACTCTTCCTTGGAGGACTTGGTGAAGAAATATGAGAGGAGTATTATGAGATTCATTTCCACCGTCCGGCATTGGGGCAAGTAGTCACCTATAGCTATAGTGAAGTCTCCTTGAGGAACTGCGCTATTTTTCATGGTGTTGCAGTGGAAGGGTCAAAACCCCTGTTTATGAGCTAGTTTCCTAGAGGAAGGACCAGCCTTTCACTCGGAAATATAGTAAGGATAAGCTACAGCCATTTATTTTTCATTTCAGCCATATTGATGTAGATCTTCAGTCAGCCAGCGTGATTCATCCATATATTTACAGTATATACTTTTTGTATCTCATGCCTATCAAGAAACCCTTGTCGGGTTACCTTGGGATTGTGTAAAAGAGACTAGATCTCCATTTTTAAGCTCTTTTGAGTAATATATCTACAGATCCATTTGTTTCTCTATTTCTGTAGAAAAAACCCTCATTAAACTATGTTTTCTTATGCTTCAAAATTATCGTGTTGCAGTAGTCATGGGGTTGTAGTGTTTTTGGGCTGATCTGGGCTTGGGAGGCCTGTTTAACTAAGTTATAATGATTTTTTTCTGATCTCCTTGAATATTTGGTTGTTATAATACATAAAATAATGGATCCATGGGATTTTCTTGACTATTATAGCATAATTTTCTAAAAAATACCTTTTTGGTGCATCTATTGCTGATTTTCCTAAATAGGAATATTACAGTAGTATCAGAGCTCTGATCTTGGCTCAGCCTGTGTAATTCAGCCATTATGTCATCTAAGGAGGCTTCTCATAGGAAGGAGAAGATCTCCAGAAGAGATAAAGGAAAATTTTTATTATCAGGAGGAAAGGAGTTCTCAAAACTTCTTCTTCAAACTCTGCAGTGCATTAGCAAAGACATGAAAGAGATGAGGAGGGAAAGACATGGGGATCCCTCAACAATATTTGCACATGAGGAAAGCTCCAGTTCTTCATATTGTGGGTGTGAGCATTCAGCCACACCATCAAATTTACAACACTCTACCATGCCTATGTTCATAGCAAGTGAGATGGAGGAAATTGATGTGCCAAAGAAGGAGACTCTTGGTGATTATTTGCAATAGTATGAATCTCAATCTAAGAGGGTGAAAGATCACCTAAACTTCCAATGGTTTTGCAAGATCAAGGAGGATAAAATACCTAGCAACCATAATAGAAGCACAAGGTGCAAGCAGCATGATGAGGGTAGATTATTTCTATCTACTTTTGATGGGTCACCTAAATGTTCAACTAGTGCTTGGGTGGAGGAGCTAGACACCTATTTGCAGCAACACCAAGTTTCAGAAGATGAAGCCATTAGAGTAGCAGCACTGCATCTTGGAGGTAGGGCTTATGCTTGGTGGTTATTTGAATCCTTTTCATTAAAAAATACAAATATATATACTTATGCAAGGTTCACTAGGAGGGTAGTGAAAAGATTTGATGAAAAACATTTTGAAAAATCTTTGGTTGAGCTAGTCAAGCCAAAACAATAAAAACCTTTTCATGGGTTGGAAGGATCTATAAACCCAACTCCATTTCAGGAAACTATTGAGGGGAATAAAATTTTGCAGAACACCTTGCTAGAGGCAATATCCCTATTTCATAGAGAAAACTCCTCTAAAAAGAGGACATGGAGATCTCTTTTTCAAAACAGGATCCTCTTATTGATGATAAGGTAACTTCCATTGATGATGAAGAGGAAGATGGAGCACTTGCTCCAATGAGAGGAGTTCTTTTATGTTCACAAGAAGTTCCAAAGAATCTCACATATGGAGATCAGAGCACATTCCATGAGCAACATGTGCCATCATTGATATATTGTGATATCTTGAAGACAAAAGAAGAAGATAGGGAGGATGATCAACATCATATGATTGGGAGCACACACCCCTACCAATTTCAGAAGTATGACGTACAAAGGAGGAAAATTGATTTGTGTAGTGAGAGCAAGGACAAAGTAGTCCACCCACATATACAGCCTACTCTAGGCCTTGATGTGTCATTACATGGAGGCATTCCACCAGGGAGACCCCCTGATTGGAATATGAATAAAGAGTTCTCTCAAAATGGTGTAGTATTGACATTTTTGGCTAAATAAGGAGCCTTGGGAGGAACTAGCACAACGCTGAGAACCTTTGATGGGTTCCAAGGAGGGGTGAGAAATTTTTTGATATGGAAATTGCTATCTCCCACTCAATTATTTGTGTTGAAAAAGGATGATCCAGAAATCTATGATGGCATGAGCATGGTGTCAAAGGGCTATTCCATAACCTTGGAGAAATAAATGATACTTCCACACATGAGGAATATTTCTAAATATGACAAGAGGCTATTTGCACTCTTGTATGCATTGACCAAACAATGGAAGTCTTGGATGGGAAATGCCTTCCAAGAGGAGGTTGACTTCCATGTACTTCAATCTTGTCTTGGGAAAGATCAGCTGCGAGGGAGGCAGTAAGAGTGGAGTAACAACACTCCAACATGTGGCTTTGGCATTGAGCATGTCAAAGAGGAGAGTTATGATGTGATAGGTGCTTCATTTCAGATTTCAACAATGTTGTCATTGTTGGGAAGCTTAGATCCATATTGGGAGTCCCAACTATTGGTGGAATATTCCAAGAACCTCTTCACATGTAAGGTTCTTGATGGAAAAGTGATAGATGGGAGGTATAGAGTGATTGATGGAGTCATCTATTTCCATGATTAGATCTACTTGACTAAAGACTCCAAGCTCAAGAGGGAGATTCTACATGTAGCTTGTGAAGCACTATTTTCAAGACATGTAGATTCCATTGAGTATTACCACACCATCATGAAGGGATTCTATTGGGAGGATCTCAAAGAAGATGTGCACCAACATATCAAGAGATATGTAACCTGTTTGATGTATGAGGAGAAGAAAAACCACCTTGCAAGGTTGTTACAATCACATCCCCTTTTGATGGAGAAATGGGAAGGTTCATCTATGGACCTCTTCACCAACTTGTCTAAAATATATGGTAAAGGTTGTGTTTTGATGCTTATTTATCAACTAAAATGTATGTGCATTTCTTTACCATTCATTTGCAACACATTACTCCACAAGAGAGCAAACCTCTCTTTGGGTTTCACAGTCCTATTGGGACTACATTTAGTGATGGAAATAACCACTTCATGGAGGGCTTTGGGCAAGACATGTTTTCCTTGGTTCATATTCAGCCAACACCTAATGTCCTCTACTATTTTTCAGGATTTTGAGAAGCTTATGGAAGCAAGTAGGTGGTTGGATGGCTATTTATCATGTCATGTTTTGAAACAACTAGAAAAAAAACAAAGTTGGTATCACTTGAGGGGCTATTGTCACCATCCATTATGTCATGTGACACTTAGTCCATATTCATTTCGGAACCCATATGATGATGATACCCTATTCACTATAAGTGGGGTAAATTGGGTAAGAGAGGTTCCTAGAACCAAAAGGTGGCATCATGAGATTCTAAGTACCTTTTGGCTTCTTAATGGCTATATTATTGCACCCCAAGACCAGCAGTTCCACATCTATCATAAATTGAGAGAGAGATAGCATGAGTTGGATAACTTGATATCTCCTTTTCATCCATCCAGCCTTTATACATTGCAGAACCAGGGGATTGGTGATTTTTTCAATGAGCTACCAAAGATGGCTCATTTTGTTTGGATGATAGCATGGAGATTGGAATTTCTCATTGAGATTGAGGCACCTAACATTTACCATATCTCATTCCTTAAGGATGCCAATGGACAACATATAACTCTTTCCATATGTCTCCCACTTCTTCATGATGATAGCTATTTGGTTTATCTACCAAAGGCTAACTTGTATACTTGGGAGGAGAAATATCCATTGGAGATTTTGCAGTACCTTCGCAGTTGCTTGAGGACAAGCAACATTTGGGAGGGGAAGATTGTAATATTCCTAAAGTAGCATGTAGCTAATTGGAATATTAAAATATAACCTTTCTTTCTTGTTTGATGCATAAGTGGGTAAGGAGACCCTTAAAGTCTCTTTAGCATGAATAAATCACTTCCAGTGTGAATGTAGATCAGTTTAGGTGGTCAGAATAAAGCCACCTTGGGTGTGAAAGGAGACAATGCATGGATACTAATTCAAGGTTGACCAAATCAAATAGTGTTGTAAATGAGAGAGTGGAGCAAATGGAGACAACACAATTTTTGAGGAGGAGTCTTTGCATGGAATTAACCTCATATATGAGTAGGGCCAATGGTGAGGAAGCTCATCAAGTATATAATGGAGGGGATGGAAGCCTTATGAGGCATTCAAAATATTGTTTATGTTTGAGTCTTATGACTTATTTCATGCTTCAGCTGTTTAGCTGGGTTTTCTGTACTATTTAGTACAAGGGTATTCTCATACGGGAATTCCACACTCTTCCTTGGAGGACTTGGTGAAGAAATCTGAGAGGAGTATTTTGAGCTTCATTTCCACCATTCGAAATTGGGCCAAGCAGTCACCTATAGCTATAGCGCAGTCTCCTTGAGGAACTGCGTTATTTTTCATGGTGTTGCAGTGGAAGGGTCAAAACCCATGTTTATGAGCTAGTTTCCTAGAGGAAGGATCAACCTTTCACCTGGAAAGCTAGTAAGGAGAAGCTATAGCCATTTATTTGTATTTTCAGCCATATTTATGCATAGCCTTAGTCAGTCAGCCTGATTTAGCTATAGATCTGTAGTATATACTTTTTGTATCTCATGCCTATCAAGAAACCCTTGCCGGGTTATCTTGGGATTGTGTAAAAGAGACTAGATCTCCATTTTTTAGCTCTTTTGAGTAATATATCAGTAGATCCATTTGTTTCTCTATTTCTGTAGCAAAAAACCTCATTAAAATTCATTGTTTTATTCTTCATAATTTCTGTGTTGCAGTAGTCATGGAGTTGTAGTGTTTTTGGGCTGATTTTGGCTTGGGAGGCCTGTTTAACTAAGTTATAATGATTTTTTTCTGATATCCTTGCATATTTGGTTGCTATAATACATAAAATAATGGATCCATGGGTTTGTCTTGACTTTTATAGCGTAATTTTCTAAAAATTTCCTTTTTGGTGCCTATATTGCTGATTTTCCTAAATAGGAATATTACACAAACGTAATATGCTTCAAAATGATGCTCAGATCAATCCTTGTTAAAGTCATGAAAATAAAAATCATGTACATTAATCTCATGAGTTGATTCTTCTTCCTCAATATTTACCATATCAGAATTCTATGATTTCTTTATTGTGGAACTTTCATCAATTCTTATTTAAATAGTAATAATTCCTCTGCATCTATGTGTTGCAGGAAAAGATCAACATCATTTATGGGAATATGAAGACATCTAGAAACTAGTATATAGTTTCAAATCAATTTGTTACTCTAACCTTTCAAACTAAACAATGAAAAATGAAATATGTTTCTCCAAGTTTTAACTAAGAAAAGTTTGATGCTGCACTTTTCTTCCATTGAAAGCTTCTTGTTCAAAAATCCAACTATAGCCCCATGTACTCAAACTAGTGTCTTATTAGGTGGAACAATAAAAAATATGGTTTGGGAGAGCTATATAGAGAAGAAAAGGAAAGGTGAGGATGACATTTATGAGACCCTCCCTTTGCTTTAATGAAAAGAAAAACATGTGTTCTATGTTGTTTTTAATTTATGTGTTTTAATGAGAGTCCCATGTTAGATTCTATTAAGACATCATTTGGAAACGACCCATGTGGATGGAATTAATGGTTTTTTAGGCTTGGTAATGTGATTTAAAGGGATATTCCTGCTAGATGTCTTGTTTCCATCATGATCAAGAATATTTCGTAAGAATTGTAGATATTTTCCCCTAAGCTCAAATGGATGGTATTATGTGGCTATGTTTTATGGACCCTCCCAACATCAACATGCTAGGTAGGTCTACACCCAAGTTTTTCAGTAAGCATATTTCAAAGAGAGGATTTAAAATTTGGAGGGGTTTTTGGGGTCACAACACTATCTTGGTTGGATTGGATAATATTTAATAAGCCCCATATTCCCCAGCGCAAGACAAGAATGTGTTTTCAAAATGATACCAGAAATTTCAAGACGCATTTAGAAGCACTGGAGATGTAGTCATTCAATGTTACACGGGTACACATTCCCCATCCTCCCAGGACTTGGGTGCTACAAAGGGGATTGTTTACCCACATTCCCTTTTGGGGAAGATGCAAGGCGACATAACATGGAGCATCCCCCTCAAAAAAGGAGATGCCCTCATGCTCCCCTTTGATCAAAGTCACTGTTTTGAGGAAAAAGGACCAAATAAAATCAGACTAAAAATTAAAATGAGTGTAAACGTATTGCATTGTTAGATGAGGAGGGACCTAAAGCACAACTCAAGTTGGTTGGTGTGCCATTGATTAGCATTCTTGAGAATGAAAATGATTTTTCTTCATATAGTGACATTCCATGTTATATGGCAACTCGTATAACAGGGTTTTATCATCTATAGTCTTAGGAATTTTATATGTTGATCCTATGGAGAATTTAGCACGTTCTAATCTAGTTACACATTAATTGAGCAATATTATCATACTTCAAATGTAAAATATATTTGGAAGGTGTGAAGACTATCAAAAGAAACAATATGGGGGAGGAGATTTTGTTACTCTCCTTTATGTCTCCTACAAAATCCTAGCCAAAGCATTGGTCAAAATCCTATGTTTTTGGTTTCCTTGATAATTAGAAAGGACTAAATTGCAATGCTTAAAGGAATATTAATTCCATATCATCTTATAACTGAATTGACTCAGGTGATTAGCCAAATTGCTCTTTTTCTGAAAATTGATTTTGAAAAGGTTTGTGATAGGATTTAATGGAACCTCATACTTAACATGTTGTATGCCTATTTCTATCAAATATTAGTGGAAATTTTGTTTTTATGATTCTCAATAAGAATAAGTATGAATTTCATACTTTCAAACCCTATTCTTCTACAGCAACATGTATAAAACCTATGGATATCATACAATATTTGGCCATTCCATTTGATATGAAGCTCTCTATTACTAGTCAATCCAAGAGGATAATGGTCAAGTTCAAAAGAAAATATCAAGCATGGAGTCGTCTTGATCTTTTTCTTTCCAAGAATGTTACAATTGTTGATTGAATTCTCATAGCAAGGCACATTTATTAATCGTGTCTCTTCTCCTCTCAACTATGGTTGTTGGTAAAATATTGGCTAAAAAGGGACTTTTATATTTGATTTCCTTGTAGAACCATGAATAACAACAATGGAATACTTGGCATGATCTTAACCAAGCTCGAGAGTCAAAATTCCTTCCTAAGTTGTCTTTTTTTATGATGGAACTCCATGTGTTATGTGATGTCATATCTAGAGGAATTGGATGTGGAGTAGTAGGAAGGAGCTTTATGACCTTAAAAGGTTCTCCATGCTTTAAAAAAAGAGGGGAGTGAAGGGTATTGAAGCACAAAGGCCAAGGAGGTTCCAATCTATTTGGAAATCTCAATCTTTTATGAAGAAAAATGTATTGGGGTGGGTCTAACAAGGCCTGGTTTTTAGACTAGGCTCACAGAGTTGATGAAAAAATGATGCAGTTGTAGGAATTAATTGCTTGATCATGTCTTTTGGAGGTGCTAATAAATTTTTAAATCTCATTTTTTTTCAATAACAAGATGTTGGGGTGAATCCAACAAGGATTGGTTGTCAAGACTAGACTTCACATAGTTAGTGATATGAATGACGCATGCATGTTTTATGGTACAGATGAAAAAGTTGAGTGTGTATTTTAGAGGTGTATGTCCACCAGAACATTTTAGGAATCGTCTTAGGTTTCATTTAACTACATTTTTACTTCCCACTTGTTTGGAAAGATCCACTCACACTTCTATTATTAGGGACAACTGCAATTTTTTATGGCACATGATTTGGTTCTCCACTATTGGATCTTTGTGGAAATACAACTGTAATGCTAATTTTAATGAGGAACCACCTCCTTTCAATGAAAAAGCATATTTTTTAGCTGATTATACAAGAAATTATAATCCAAATGAAAATCATCAATCATGAGTAATTTTATTGTGTAGGGAACATGTCCAAGTAACTAACACAATCAAATATATACCATGTGGCATTAATACCAATAAATAGAAACTAGAAAATGACTTCCTTAGTTGAGTTTGACAAGATATTCCATAATTATTTGTATTAACTAAAAGATAGAACCATGTTTAATTGTTAACATGCAGTCTATTACCTGTCGTTTCCCAGCGAATAGAGATATGGAATTATTCATGATTGACCGCTTAGATTCAACACCATCTATTTCACCACGAGAATGTTGCACTCCTAAATAATCCCTTTTGTCAATAGCTAGAGAAAGGGTCATGGAAGAGTTCATTTTTGCGTTACAGATCCAATGATGAAGTTCCCGTGAAGTGAACCCTTTGAAAAATGTGATTGGATTTCAACACTATCATCCTGTGCTTCATTTCCTTTCTTTGAAGTTAGAAATGTACCCTTGCTACTTTGTGTTGTACTCTTTGTTCTTGGATATGTACCGTGATTCTGCACTCTTGATTTTATGATCATAGGAAATGCATTTCCACTACTCGTGCCATTTTTGGGTGGCTTAGGTTTCTTGAAATGATGGTTAGGTGAGATTTTATTTTTCTACAATAAGGGAGAATAACATAGATTGAATGTAATTGTAACTTTCACGAGCCTAATATTTTGTAAGAGAATGTCAAGTCATACAAGTTAACATGTATAGAATATATGGTATAAGTATATGGAAATTACCTTGTTGGCGGTTCAATTCTCTTCATTTTCTGGGTTGGATTCATACTTCCCTTCAGCTATCACTTCAAAATTTTGTTGATCATCTTGTGATTCCTCATTGATGTTATTGTTGGCTTCACCCATTGGTGTTTCTTTAACATTTTTTCTCTTTGTAGTCCTATCATATTCAGACTCCACCAGCATATCCACTTTTGTAATGTTTGTTCCTATATTTGCATCATAAAAGTTTTCATTTCCAAGCTTCACTAAATTATAAGATATATGAGAGGTTGAATCATTAGATAAGGAGTTATTTTCATGATATTCATTCCCATACTAAACCATTTCATTTTATGTTTTGTGAACTGCACCTTCTCCATTCATAATTCTCTTAGAAAAGTCTTCACTTCTTACAACTACTTGAAAAAATCTTAATTCAATCATCTTTGGAGAAATGAATTCACAAATTCAATTCACTTATTCCCAGAGCTTCCTACAACATACAAGGCGACATAATCAATTATATAATTCATTCATCCTCTGCCAAAATTTTCTTAGTAAATGTTTTGAAGATAATTTACCACACATTGAACAATATCATTTTCAGCAAGTAACAACAAATACATGCACATTGTTTCATTGGATTTTTTCACAATCATACAATGATTAGAAAAACACTGAAAAATCAACTTGATCATTAGCATCAAAAATTGAAATTGAAATTAATATTCCTTGAATCTCATGTATTAAAAAGCTAAGTGGAAAGTACATATGTCATACTACTTTCAAAATTGACTAATGTCTTTCGATCACTAAAGGAAGTAGTCCATCTCACTTCAATATCTATTGTTATACAAAACAAATTCAACAAGAAATAGCACTCATATCCCTTCATTGCTAGCTTTTTCTCTCCTTCACAGTAAATCAAAATCTATTTGTTGTTTTGAGTGCATGAAGGTGTCAGGTAAGTGAAGAATTAGAGTTTTGTGGGAGGGTTTTATCCACATATTTTTGGGCCTTTTTTAAATGAAAACGTATTTTTTAGGTGGTAAAGGATGCAACCCCAGGGTACTCAAACACACATGAAAGCATCGTTTGGGTAGCTGTTTTGGTTTTCCATCCCACTCACCTACTGGGAAGATCCCATTTTTTCTCGGTTCATGATATGAAGTCCCCATCCCAAATCTAGTAACAGAGACAAAAATTTGGGACAAGTTTTGGAACCCCTTGACCTGGGTGCAAATACCCATCTAACATAGCATTTTTCCTTGGAGGTGATCCAAGGTGGAAAATTGTATAAGACAATTAAAATTATTTCCAATGAATAAAATTGGTTCCTTAAATTGAGGAATAATCAATAGGTACTCACATTCAAAATATTTTAGAGACATCATTGACAAGTTATTTAGTTTTCCTATGCCATAGAAGCATAAATATTCAAAACATACTTAAAATTGGAAAGCCTGGTTTCCCACCATTTTGGAAGAAGGAAGGCCTCGTGAAAGCTTCTAGATCTTTCATTCGGTAGCAAAAAATTACAATTAATTAAATATCAGTATAAATTTCTTCTAGTCCATCGTCCAAGAAATGTAAACGTGGAAAATCCCACTAATCACATACAAATTCCAACAACAGTCTAGAGCCTATACACTTGGGAATGAGATTGCAAGATAATCACACCTAAGGAAAAAAATATTTGCAAAATTCTAGGCGAGAGCCATTCAAATTGTGGAAATTTATGGTAGGACAGTAAACTTTAAAATCAGCCACTTGTAACAAATTTGAATTGTGCAAGTCCATGGAATTTTGAGTATACAATTGTTGTCTTCTTAATTCTAAAGAGAATCAGAAATGTTGGCATGATGTAGCACATTCTACCAAGTAAAGGGGACACTTGTGGGTTCAATTCCTGTTGGATGCAATGGAACTGCACATATCCATTAGTTATGGAATGAGAATTATGAAGAATAACAAGAAACATTTGAAGAATACCAAACCTTTCATTTTATTGAAATTCTTGGTATTCTTCAATTAAGAAATATACGATAATAATTCATCAAAGTATTATCCATAATAAAACCTAACAAACTTTGTGGTGGTTGAATGTCATGGGGTTTAGATGCCACCGGGAGAGGTAAAACACTTTAAAACTAATGAGCCTTCATTCCAATGCTACACACCAACTCAATTAATTATTGGATAAGATATACGATATGGATTGTCTAAATTTACTTATAGTGTTACAAACTAGAGAAAGAATTCATTGACATTAGATATCTCAAATAATAATATTGATAACAAAACAAAGGTTGGGGTACATCCAAATAAATTAACTAGGGATCACATGTATGCATCGTTATGACCTGCATGACCTGATGACCTTCACAAGAGAAGGAGAATCTCCTATGAGGGAAAAAGAAGTAGCATAATTTTTTGCAGGCTAATTCGAGCCCCTAGTTGGATAAAAGCACTATGGCTCATCCCTACTACTTCGAAATTTCACGTGACATGTGAAAGACCACAAGACCATAGGTACTTACAAAGCTCCCTAATTCCCTAAACATAAAAGGTTAGAAATTCTAAAATCTTGTCCTTTAAGCAACATATGTGATATCATCATAAGCTTACTTTATAGTGTATCATATATGGAAGGGATTGGTAATAGCATCTCACTCAAAACGTTAATGTAGTTGAAACATGACATCTCCTTTAAATCACATTACCAAGCCTAAAAAATCATTAATTCCATCGACATGGGTCATTTCCAAATGATGTCTTAGTAAAATCTAGCATGGGGCTTACAAAATTTTTAAATGCATTTGAAGCAGGACAAACTGTATCTTACAAAATGTTTGAGACAATTAATAGGAAGCCAGTGATCGATATCTATCATATAAATGGCTAGGTATTCAAGGATATTCATGGTGATATTGAATTTAAGATGTAGATTTCAGGTATTCAGCATGGCCTAATGTTGAAATATTTGTTGGGTTCTCATTGAGAATACCTAGAGGCACCACTGCAGTTTTAGGTGGAGAGAGTGGAAGTGGAAAGTCCATAGTGATAAGTGTCATTGAGAGATTTTATGATCCACAAGTTGGTGAAGCGCTTACAGACAGTTTCAATGTCAAGGAGTTTCAACTTCAACGGATAAGGAAAAAAATTAGACTTGTAAGCCAGGAACATGTCCTATTTGCATGCAATATTAAAGAGAATGTTGAGTATAGTAAAGATGGAGCTATGCTATAGGAAAAACATATTGTTGTCAATCTTGATAATGTAGAAAAATATATAAAAAAGAAGCCACGTGTTTTTTTTCTTTATATAGATCTTGATTATTTCTAAATTTCCCCATTGTGTAATATGTATTTCTTTGCAGATGGATATTACATATGTTAACTCTATTATAGTTTTTATTTCCATGGTTTTGATACAATGGCGGGGGAGAAAGGCACCCAATTATCTAGAGGCCAAAAACAAAGGATTGAAATTGTAAGGGATATTTTAAAATATCCTTGAATTCTTCTCCTTTATGAAAATACTAGTGCCTTGGATATAGAGTCCAAAAAAATGATTCAAGAATCTCCTAATAGAATTACGATATATAGAAAAATAGTTATTATTGTCTATCATCTGATCATAGTAATAAATGTTGATATGATTTCTATGGTTAAGCATGGTACCATTGTTGAAAAGGTAAAATTGTACATTGCATTAATTTTTTCACCTTTCTCAATAGAGAATAGATCAACAATATAGTAACTAAAAGAGTTCTTCCCACCTCGTGCTGGTGGTTTTAACATATGTGGATATGAAATTTATAAAATGGCTCTTCCAAACTTCTCATGTCATTATCTTTAAGTTTTAACTCGGGTTTGGTAACAAGTTTACTGGCAGGATTAATCTTGGTTCCCCATGCCAATATATTAATTAATCTAAGAAATGTGATATTCACGTCCACACTCTCAACTCGTAATGAAACCTTTAGGTGCATATTCATATTTTATACATCTGCATAAGGTGCATCAATGATCAATCAAAAAACCAACAATCAAATGATTCTGTTCAACTCAAAATACATTTGGATAATTTGAAATCTATTAGTAGGGTTGAGATTCAGAAGTCGACTCTTAGTTCTATAATCAGTGAGTCATTTTGAGTTGTTGGCAATCTCCACTCCATTTTGTTTCCATCTACCTTCCCTAGTGAAAATATTCTTGAGGATGTGGAATATGGTCAACAAAATCTTATAAAACGTGTTCATGTTTTACGCTTATTTTCTTTCAACAAGAAAGAGGCTCCATAGCTCATCTTGGGATCTATTGCTGCAATTGTAAATGGGTGATCATTTCTTGCTTTTTATCTCTTGTTTTCAAGTATCATGAATAGCTTTCATAAGCCTCCACATAATATCTAAAATATTCCAGTTTCTGGTCACTCTTTATTGTATCTTTGGCAGCTACACCCGTCCTCGTGACACCATTACAATTGTATTGCTTCATTGTTGTTGGTGGTAGGCTTATGAGACACATTTAATCATCAAAATTTCAAACTTTTGTATACCAGGAGGTTTGATGGTTTGACCATAGTCAGAATTCAATGTGATTAGCTAGAGAACCCAAATAATAAGAGTGATTTTATGTGAATATATAGCTTGATATAGGTTGGTCATGGCCAGTGCACAAAAGTGACTTATCTCAAAGTCAAGTTGGTTATATGCACAACATTCCCCTGATATGAATAGGAGGCATCCAAGAGAGAGAATTACATAACAACTTTACCCCCTAATGTTCAGCATGGGCCATGGGCCATGTAATGAATATGTCATATCAACCCCCCCAAAACACCTTATTCCCTGCACCAACAATTCACAACCTAACAAATGTGGCCTTGAGTAAAGTAAGGAAGAAAGATCCACTAAAACATTTTGATCGACTAAAAGTAAAAAGAGTGGCTCAAGTTTTCCTTGAAAATAGAGTTGGCAGCCAAAAATATCTAGTGTCATAATGTGGAAAAACATAATCCATTGTAATGGGTTGAGACTTCTTCATGGAAGAAATATCTATCAAAAATTGGTGGGGATAGATCCTCTAGACCTATAAGGGTAGGAATCATGTATTTCCCCTTTAGAATAAGTGGTCATATGCTAACATATGTCCACATGAGTCAAGAATTACGCCTCCCTTCACAATAAAGCAATGCATCCATTGTAAAACCACCTACTCCTAAAACATAAAAAATCCAAATATGGTGGGGTTAATAATGATATTATCACAACATGGAACAAGTAAGGCCCAATATGAAAAACACACCCTCATATTTTCACTGTAAAAATATTATATTAGGTCCAAGAAAAATGTGGAGGAAAATAATATAGGAAACCCTCATAAAGTATTCAAAATATTTGTTGAAAAAACTAAGGTAAAACTCATCTAAAGAAAGGTTTTAAACCCTAGAATATAGATGATCCAAAAACCCTAGTTCCCGAGCGAAAGAGCAATGCTACTAGAAAACAATATTCAGATCAATTGCAAAATAAGGTTATCAGAAACCCCAATTATTTGGTCACAAAAAATATATGATGCTACCAGCCAAAAGATTAATATAGTTGTTGCAAAATAAGGAACAGAAAAGTTCTAAAACCATGGTTCCATAATCACAAAACAATGATTCCACTAGTGAAAAGTAACAAGTTTGCTGCTAGAAAATTTCCTGAAATAAAATAGCAGTAAACCTTGATGCAGGGCACTCCATAGTCCAATATTTCACAAGTAGATCCAAAAAACACGCTTAAATAGCCTTAAATTAGATGCCCTATTCCAGCTAATAAAATCACCATGAAAAATGAGCTTCTTCCAGAAAAATATATAAAGTGCATAAAATTAGCCCTATATTATATTTTTTATCTGTCAAAACTAGTCCCACCCAGTTAGCAGATAATACTCTTAACATCAATGCCCTATTTGGATAATAAAGGCACAAAAAATAGGGTTGGACAGGGTGGGAGTGGATCATCTTCAATCTAAAAATAAATAATGAAACTAAATTTGATTGGGGATTAGGGAAGCTACTAATAATCAAGCTAATACATTGGAACTTTGTGAAGGGCTTCAAACTTGAGACTAAATAAGGACCAGGAACATTTTGGTTATACGACACTCAACAACCATTATTAGGGATATGCAATACTTTACAACCCCTAAGGACAAAAACTTAGCAAGGCTCATGCTCAGAAATCAAAAGGAAGCAATGAGGTTATAGTTGATAGAGTATTTTGATGTGCTAAGGGTATAAAATATCCAAGTGGATCAATTGCATAATCATTCAACTTGTCTAGATGAGGAAAATTTAAAGACAAAATGGGGGATAATATCTTCATCGCATATCCCATAGACTAATTTATATTAGCTACAGTTCAATATAAAATATCAAATTGCAGTGAATAACACAGGTGGAGACAAGGTGGCATAGTGCATTCAATCAGAAATGATGGGTATTAAAAAACCATAATCCATGATTACTCTCTCATATATCACTTACAATGGATTTGTAGGACCTTAAATGGCATAAAATGTTTATGGATATTCCAAGTGAAATTATTCTGGTTTGTTTTGTTCTGGAATGTGTTGGGTTCAATGACAATAGTGGCTTTCAGGGACCAGACCCCTCCCTTTAGTTTATATTTTTTTGGGTCACTAAGATGTTTTCTATGCCTTTGTTTTGGAAAACTTGCTACCAAATATGGGATCCACCATTTTGTAATCATTTCAGGTCTGGAACTATACCTTTTTAGGCTCATTTCATGCAATTCTTGGAGGTTTTGGAGGATGGTTTGGCACAATCATTCAAGTCAGTTTTTTTCATGTGAGCCATCATATTCGCATCATGCTTTGATGCATAATGAATGTCTCCTCATTAAAAATTAGCTACCTATATCAAATACGAATAATATCATTTCTAATGACGTTGGAGCTCAATGTTCCAAACATGAAAAATTACAAGAGATTGTGAAAATTTGGAAAAGGAAAAATGGGAAGCTTGAAGCTAGGTATGGTATGCTTTACCAATTGGTCATAGGCCTCATATTTCTAAATATTTCGGTTCACCCAGGGATATCAACTAGTATTCTCCAAAGATTGAAAAAGATGAAAAAAATTGTCATCAAACTCTAGGATATTTACACATATAATATGTGAAATTCATTTATTGACAGATATCAAGAAAGAAGCCAATAGCGCCCATTTTTTTTTCCTGAATCTAGGTTTATCTATGTTTGGTAAGGTATATCTGATACTAAGCCATTTTATTAGGATCTAAACTAGCAGAACTCTATGCCATATCATTATGGAAGTTACAATGAGCCAATATATAAGAAACAATTTAAAATTTTGGAATCTTTTTGAAAGACTCACTTTATGGAAAGCCCTTTTTTTTGCATTATTATGTTGTATGGTGCGACTGCAACAACTTATTAACACATATTATAACCATTTCATTTTTTACAAAATTACCACCAAAAGCATGTCAGAAGAAAACATTAGTAGATGGTGAATATGGGCTCATATTAGTGCCCTCTAGCTACTGGCTTAACTCGAAAAAATTACTAGAAATAAAACAATGCTAGAGAAAACCTAGAAATAAGGGATGATCCAAAAAATGTTCAAAAACTCATAATCAATTTATACTAGTAAAAAAAAAATATAAATCAACCACTGAAGACCTTCGAAGAGGGTTTAGACCATAGGGAAAATCGTAGGAAACCCTAAACAAAGAAACAAATCTGAAAACCCTAGATCCATAACTCTTATTTTAATGCCTCTAGCCAAAAATCTTCAACTCAGATGCACTATGTAAAATGAAGGAAGTTCATCGCCACTCTAATACAATGTTAGAGATCCATAGAAAAAAAGAGAGGACAAAAAAAACCAGCAGCAAAACTTTGATCCACAATCCCTACATTTGTACAATTAGAATATGAACCAAAACTAGTGTGTAAGCTAAAGGAGAAAAAAACACGAGAGAGAGATAAAGAGAGATAGATATTCATACCCATATCAATAAGAGGAGACAAATTGACCATCAAAAGAGATATCAACACATGATATTTACCCATAGACTAAAGAATAAGGAAATTGTATCATTGATCGAAATGATATTACAAATGGCAGCTGGGTTTATACATAACTCAAAGGTCATTTCCTCAAGAGAGGATATGGACCCACTATGATGACTAGGTCAACATTAATTGGTTTGGTATAAAATAATTGACCAGTGACTGGGCTTTCTTTAAGCTAAACCTAGTAACGCAATAATAATGATTACAAAGTGAAGTTAATCTTGGCCTCAAGTAAATCTTACAACATCATCTCAACAGTAATGTTAATAAATTTTATATCCACAAGGGATGTATTCTGTGTAGTAGGATAATGATATACTGTAAAGTCTATTTATCTTCCAAGATTTCTACATATGGTGAACTCCAATTTTAAGGGCAGAAATATGATAAGTCCAATTAATCCAAAGTCTTAATATCCCTAGCTTGTTCGTCTTCCAACTTCAGATCTTATAACTTTTCATAATATGTCGTTCTCAAAAGTCTGAGAGTTCTATGGGTCACTAGAAGGTCCACTATGAGTGAAATTGCACGTGGCCAGAAGATCATGATCGAAAGTGCATATAGAGATGATGCAGGCATCCCAAGTCAAGGTGAACACATAGGTGCCTCGTAAGCATGGAGTCAAGTTTTGAGCCCTAACCTTTGACAGCCAAATCAGAAAATGTGGTATTTTCCCATGCATAGAAAGATATCAGAATTCCATTTTGGGAGGCTAATTTCCTCCTAATTAATTATAACGAAACCCTATTTTATGTCCTTATCCAATGTACATATATAAAATTCATTTTTTTATCCAAGAACGAAGCCAAAGAATGACAATTAAAATCCAACAATGATATTCCTCTTGTGGAAATGTTTTCATAGTTGAAGTAATTTAACATATATTAATTCAGCAAAGGGTGTTCTCAAACTTTAATCTCCCATAAATCCCATACAAGTACTATTTTTTTTTTAACCCAATACATTAATTTCATACAAATAATACGCTTACACCTAACAATTAATACAGCGAGCGAATAAATATGAGTTACAAGCTCCATCCACAATTTATGTTCTAGTGAAGTAGCAGTTGTCAGACTTGTCAATCCCAACCAAGGTGTCAAGGCATAACAAACCAATGATCCTTAATAGTAAATTTTCCATGGCTTATTTCTACTCTATATATCATACTATTTTTCATGGGTGGCCTGGAGCTCCAACTCCCATAATATACATACCCAATACATGTCTTCAGCCCAATGATTTGTAAAAATCAGTGTCTTGAATTTTGTATTTAAGAAAGAAAGGATTCCTAAATAGGTTGCAGGGTTAAGAAATTATCTAAGAAAGGGTCTTAGACTAAATAAATAGGACTTACAAGCTCCATCCACATCCTCTAACTCAAGTTCTTTGATACCAACTTTTCCATGGCTTATTTCTACTCTCTACATCATATTATGTTTTAAGGGTTCCCTCGAACTCCACCTCACAGAAAAGACACATCCAATACATCTTTGTAGCCCAAAGAGTTGTGAAAATCAATGCCCTGATTTTTTTTATTTAAGAAACAAAATATCCCACATAGGCAGTGGGGCTAAACAATTTTCTAAGAAATATATTTTTTTTAGGAATTTTTCACTTACATATTATTTGATGCTCTTCCATATTGTGTCATGCCCCCATATATTGTTACTTTTTTATCCATTAATTGCAGAATGGTCAAATAGAAGCTCAACATAGCCAACTATGTTTATTTTGCATGCCCAAAAATAAAATAGGTACTTACAACACTTGGGGAGACCAATTTTTGCTGGTAATGGTAAGAACCCCTCATCCAAGCCAATAATTTCCTTCATTCGAGAGAATGTGTTTAAAACAATCACAACCCATGATAAGAACACCCTCATTATTTTCAAAGCCTTTGTTTGACTCCATTACTCACTACGATAAAAAAGTAAATTTGTGAGGGTCATGCTTGTGATGGACCTTTAAGGTTCATCACCAATGTCACATATGGTGACAGTCCTTAAAAAAGCATCACTGTAAGTGTAAATTGTGATGGTCCTTTAAGGTTCGTCAGCAAAGCCATTTTCAATGACACTTTTGTTCAAGGTCGTTAAAGGCCCATCACTAATTCTCTCTTTCGTGACACTTCTAGTGATGAAATTTTAATGAACCTCACTAATTCTCTTTTTGTTACTTTTTGTGGCGGTTAAAAAATGTTCGTCATCATTGATCATTCCATTGAGCTTTTGATGACGCTATGTGCCTCTTAATATATTTTTTGTCAAAAGATAATGATTTAAGACCGTTATTGGGGAGTCTTTTTTATAATATGTCCAACACCATAGTGGTTAGGGTCAATCAATTTGTTAAGAAGTAATTAGAGTGTATCATTTCCCTCAAGTAGTGACTAGTCTAATAGAGTTTTCCTATGAGTCAACATATGATTCATATCTATTAAGTTTATTATCTAGAAAATTCCCTTTAGATAAAGTTCCACTAGTGTGTGTAGGAAATATATTATTTAATACTTAATCAAAATCTATCAATTTTATTAATGAGAAATACCTAACACTCCTCAATAATCTAGGCACAACTTAAATTAATTCTTTGTCACACACTAACATTTCTTAGCATGTCACATGTCTTGGAACATCTTTGTACCAAGAACATATTGTCATGACACTAATGCCAAAGCACATGGTGGCATGTGCTAACACAACATAGAACTCTCCTAACATGTGTTGGCATGCATGTAGTCCCTAGCATGCCCTGTAACATCTTGGTTGCATGCATTGACATACATTAGCACTTGGAACACAATGTGTTGTGAAACTAGCTCCAGAAATAGAAGAAAAGAGATATCAATGCCTTAGAAATAAGCCACTTCGAGGGGGCAACCTCCAATACATTACATGAATGAACAATTCTTGGATGATACAAATTACAAAACCATCATCTATATAGAGATTGCAGGGTGATATAGTCTCAGTGGGGCCACAATGTAATCCTAGCCGACCTAACAATAATAATTTAAGGGCACAATAATAACAATATGGGGGTTACAAGGGTACAATGATAACAATAAGGGGGTTACACTAACAACAATGAGGGACTATACTAGTAATATAGGGACCTAACATGCCCCTCTCCTTCAAAAAAGTGTTGTCCTCAACGCTTGAGTAGCTCTGGGTGCTTCTGTATAAAATTCTCATCCTCCCATGTAGAATCTTCAGTGGGTAAGTTCTTCCACTTGATGAGATACTCTGAAATTGATCGATTCCATAGCTATCGAGTTCTTGTTTCCGTGATCGCTTCAGGTTCCAATATGATTTTTCCTTCCTCATCAAGTTCTGGCAATATTGTTTGAATTGGAATATTTTCACCTATAACCTTCTTTAAGCATGAAACATGGAAAGCTGGATGTACTCGCGAAGAAGCAGGAAGCTCCAATTTGTATGCCATAGTACCAATATTTTGCAACACCTTGTAAGGACCATAGTACTTTGGCGATAATTTATTATCCTTCTTAGCTTGCTTGAGGGACATTTGTTTGTATGGTTGTAGCCTTAAAAATACCCAATCTCCTACATCAAAACTTCTCTCGTTGCGATGTTGATTTTCCTGTTGTTTCATTCGATTTTGTGCCAAATTCAGGTTATCCTTTAAGAGTTGGAGAACTTCTTGCTGATGCTCGATGTGATCTTCCATTGCTTGAACCTTCAAATTTTCCCTTAAAGATGATGTGATGGATGGTGGATGATATCCATAAAGTTCCATAAATGGGGTCATTTTTGCTGCAGTATGGAAGGAAGTGTTATACCACCATTCGGCGAGAGGTAACCACTTGACCCATTGTGTTTGTTTATCAGATACAAAACAACGAAGATATCCTTCCAAACATTTATTTACTATCTCGGTTTGACCATCGGATTGAGGATGATAAGATGAGCTATGAGCTAATTGAGTACCCAAACAAGAAAATAACTCCGTCCAAAAATTTCCAGTAAAAATGGGATCTCTGTCGCTCACAATAACCCTTGGGTTTCCATGTAGCTTTTGAATTGTGTCCATAAATGTAGTAGCAACTGTACTTGCTTTAAATGAATGAGATAATGCACAAAAGTGTGCATACTTGGTAAGTCTATCAACTACCACCATGATGACACTCTTTCCTTTCGGACTTCGGTAAACCTGTGATAAAATCCATTGAAATCTCCTCCAAACGTTGAATTGGAATGGATAAAGGTTGTAGAAGACCCGGGGTCTTAATTGTCTCAACTTTATTCTACTGGCAAACCAAACATTCTGCCACAAACTTTTGAATATTATATTTAAGGCCATCCCAAAAAAAATCTTTCTTCACCCTCTGGTAAGTTTTTAAAAATCCTCAGTGTCCTCCTAAAGGAGAAGTGTGCAATTCCAAAAGACTCTTTTGTTTTAGTTGGGAATTATTACAAAGATATAAGCGATCTTTGTACCATAAAGAATCATTTTTCCAACTAAATGTATCAGATGTACTAGGATCTTACTGCAACTTTTGAATAAGTGTCCACACTTCTTCATCCTTCTTCCATTCATCTCTTGCTTTGGTTATCCAATCTGGTTGGATAATAGAAATGGCACAAAGCAATGCTTCCACCTTTTCATTCTTTCTTGAGAGTGCATCTGCAACAACATTTAGCTTCCCTTTTTTGTAGATTATTTCAAAGTCATAACCCAACATCTTTGTGACCCATTTTTGTTGCTCTTCGGAAGATAGTCTTTGTTCCAAAAAGTGTTTAAGGCTATCATGATCAGTTTTTACCTTGAAGTGTCTTCCCATTAGGTAAGTTCTCTATTTCTTTAGTGCATGCAGTATTGCAAACATTTCCTTCTCATAAATAGGTTTCTGTAAATACTTTCCTTTGATTGGATGACTTTCAAAAGCAATGGGTCTTCCTTCTTGCATTAAAACAACACCAATTCCATTTCCTGGGGCATCACATTCCACAATAAAGGTTTTTGTGAAGTCTGGCGTAGTTAAGACCGGTGCTAGGCACATTGCCTCTTTAAGATGTTCAAAGGCCTTAGTTGCTTCAAGAGTCCATGCAAATGCATCTTTCTTCAATAATGTTGTTAGAGGTGCTGCTATTCTCCCATAATTCTTAAAAAACTTGCGATAATACCCTGTTAACCCGAGAAATCCTCACAACTGCTTTATGGTTGTGGGGACTTTCCATTCCTTAATGGATTTAATTTTGTTAAGGTCTACCTTAACACCCTTTTGAGATACAATATGACCCAGATATTCCACCTCTTGTACTCCAAAGAAACATTTGGATGTTTTGCATATGATGTTTTCTCCTGCAATAGTTTGAGCACCCTGTCAACATGTTGAACATGATCCTTCCAAGACCTACTGTAGATTAGTATATCATCAAAAAATACTAGCACAAATTTCCTAAGGAAGGGTTTGAAAATGGAATTCATCAACCCTTTAAATGTAGAAGGTGCATTGGTAAGGCCAAAAGGCATGACCAAAAATTCATAATGACCCTCATGAGTTCGAAATGTTGTTTTCGGAATATATTTAGTCTTCATTCTAATTTGATGATATCCTGAACGAAGATCCAACTTGGTAAAATAAATTGCTCCATGTAATTCATCCAATAATTCATCCATCGTAGGAATGGGAAATTTATCTTTAATGGTGAGCTTATTGAGCTCCATATAATCGGGACACATGCGCCATGATCCATCCTTCTTGTGTACCAATACTAGAGGAGCAGAGAAATAACTTTGACTAGGTTGAATTATACCAGCCTCTAACATTTCTGCAATCATACGTTCAATTTCACTCTTTTGGACATAAGGATATCTGTAAGGTCGGATGTTTGGAGGAACACTTCCTGGAATCAAATGAATAGCATGATCATGATAATGAATAGGTGGGAGTCCTTTGGGATTATCAAACACATTGGAATGATTGTCCAAGACTCTTTAGAGATCTCGAGAAATAGATGATTTTGATGTTGGAACTTCTAGTGAGCATAATTGTGCAATTATGCCTCGTTGTTCTTTCTTCAGAAGCTTTGTCATGACATTAGAGCTTATTATCTTTCCTGGCTTCCCTGTGATACCCCGTAATTCGATTTCCTTTCCTTCCAAAAAAAATTTCAAGAAAAGTTCTTGAAAATTAAAAGCTACCGCCCCTAAAGATTGTAACCATTGTACTCCTAGTACGACATCAGTGCCTCCCATTGGGATGGAAAGCATTGGAATATTCAATACATATTCCCCCATGGATAGCTTGATATTATGGCATTTTCCAGAGCAATTTATATTTCCTCCATTTGCAACCATCACTTGACATTCTAATGCTGGGTATAGGAAACAATTCAATTCCTTGGCTACCTTACAATGAATAAATTATGGGTACTACCTGAATCAATCAACACTATTACCTTTTTCTTCTTGATATGTCCTTCTATCGAGTTTGAGGAGTGGTAATTCCTGCCAATGCATTACACGATATGGTCGGACTCATTTCTTCCTCTTCTAGGGTTGGTTCCTGGAGTATATCCTATTCTTGTTCGTTTTCTTCTTCCTCTTCACAATCTATGTAAAATAATTTCTTCTCAGCACACTTACGACCTTTAGTGTCTTTGCTATCACAACTGTAGCAAATCCCTTTTGCTCTTTTTTCTTCCAATTGTTGTGGTGTCAACCTTGTAGGTTGTTGAAATATAGGAGTAGCAACACTTCCCTCTTTATAGAAGTGAGTGGTAGGCTTCCTTGTCGCCATAATTTTACATTCAATTTTTCTTGCCAACCTCAATGCCTTCTCCAACGAATCAGGTTCCAAAATGTGAACTTCATGTTGGATGTTATCCTTTAAATTACCTATGAAAATATCAATCCTATGTTCATCTGTAATATCAGTTACCCTTATATTCAATTTTTGGAAGTCCTCAATGTGCTTCCCCATTAAACCCTTTTGTTTGAGGTTTATCAATTGGCTAAAGAAGGTGTTTCTCTTTGTATCCTCATAATGTGCTATCATTTCCTCCATAAAAATTGACCAAGTGACAACTTTTTTACGGGAGAAAATCCATCAATACCATACAAATGTATTTTGTTCTAGATGTAAAGTTGCAATGCATACATTTTGTGTGTTTTTCACATTATTGAGATCAAAATATTGCTCCATCTGTAGAATCCATGTTACGGGATCCTTGCCATCAAACTTCCTCATATCCATCTTTGGAATATGGTGGTTCTTCCTACCAAAATTAGAGTTTATCAAATCATGATTATCATCTATTTTGTTCTCATCGTGAGTTTCCTCTAATACCTTTTCACCATTAGGAAACATTTGTTGTATCAACTTTGTCAAACCTTCCATGTCTACTTTTAGATCATTCTTCATGTTTTCCGTTTTTTCATCGATCTTAGCTTCCATGTCATCCATCTTATCTTCCATGCCATCCATCTTAGCTTCCAAACCATTCATCTTAGCTTCCAACCCTTTCTTCAAACCTTCCATTTCATTTTTTGTTTCTCTTTGTGATAGCGAAATTTGGTGCACTTGCTCATGGACTTTTGATATCTCATGTTGCATTTCTTCATCTTCATGAGTCATAGTAGAGCCTTCTTAAGGCTTAGTCGGTGTTGAATTATTTTTAGGAGGCATTTTAGAACCCAATACTGATAGCTATTCTCAATAGGCCTTTGGAATCAACTAGAACTGATTTTTCAAACAAGACACATGAAATTTGAAAAAACAATACACACCTTTTTCTTGATTTTGAGGAGCTCGATATTGAAACTGAATTATCTTTGTGATTTCGGATCTTCAATATCTGAAATTTGGCCCTGAAGTCACCCTCTGAATCTTCTTTTGAACGCCACAAGTCTGTCTGACCTGATTTGGATTCTTCAAGGCAAAGTTATGTCCAATCTCCCACAATGACCCAATTATGGACTGGTTCAGTATATCAAACTTGTATGACTTTCCACGTGTCACTGTTTCGCTCTGAAATTGATAGAAAAAAAACTACATTCCGTGTACTTACAGCCACGTTTTACAGCATTCCAATCCGATGCTGAGAGAGAGAGTTATGAAAATTTTCCCACGATAACCTCTTTGAGATGAAATTCGGGAGCCTAAAAAAGACCTAACTTTCACAGATCATATCTCTGAAAATATTGCGAAACAAGCTCTAAAATTTTGTGACAATGTTCCTAAGGATTTTGGCTTCACTCTCTAAAACTTTTAGCTTCTTAAACTTCGTAGAACAAAGGTTATAGCGCAAATTCCGCGATGACATGTTTAGGTTAAATTCAGGAGCCTGCAAAAAGCCCTAACTTCCATAGATCATATCTCCGAAAATATTTCGAAAAAATCTCTAAAATTTTTCAATGATGTTCCTCAGGATTTTGGCTTCACACTCTCAAAATTTCAGCTTCTGAACCTTTGTAGAAAATAAGTTATAGCGAAAATTCCACGATGACCTGTTTGGGACAGCAAAACCCTAGAATCCAAATCTCTGACACCAAATGTTGTGAAACCAGCTCCAGAAATAGAAGAAAAGAGATATCAATGCCTTAGAAATAAGCCACCTCGAGGGGGAAACCTCTAATACATTACATGAATGAACAATTCTTGGATGATACAAATTACAAAACCTCCTTTCTATATATAGGAGTCCATAAGGCCACAATGTAATCCTAGTGGGGCCACAATGTAATCCTAGCCGACCTAACAATAATAATTTAAGGGCACAATAATAACAATATGGGCGTTACAAGGGTACAATAATAGCAATAAGGGGGTTACACTAACAACAATAAGGGACTATACTAGTAATATAGGGACCTAACAGAATGCCACTTAGCATGTATTGGGACCTATTATAAGTATTCCTAGCATGCCCCTTTTGAAAAAGATAAATTCTTCACTCACTAAGCCTCTTATGTGTTCATTTCCTTGCATTTTAGCTTGGTTCTTCCTTTTGTTACCTTGACACTTCTTCACACATATTGACATACCTGGAACCCTGCACATCCTTAGCACCTGGAATCTATTGGCATATCTTGGCACTATTTGGCACATATAATTAGAACACCCTGGAACTCCCTAACACACTTTGGCACTTCTTGACATACCATGATATTCCATAGCATGCCTTACCAATGCTTTTCATACTTTGTCACTCCTTCCTTGGCATGACAACTCGCACTCATTAACACTAGTCCCTCGCACAGGTTCCTCATATTCATTAACTTCCATGAATTTTGACCTAGTTCTCCCTTAATGTTTTTTCCTAGTACTCCTTAACACTCCTCAACATCCATTATCACTCTCTAATACACCTTATCACTTCATAGCATGCATAACACTCCCTGAAACATATTTTCGCTTGGCACGTGTTCGCGCTTAGAAATTATTATCATGTATGGAATACATTGATATGCCTTGGTATGATTTGGCATTGTTTAATATTAAGTTTATTTGAGATCAATTGTTGGAAAGTAGATGAGAAGAAACAAAGGAAGACTTGGCACTTAGAATGCACTAAGACTTTGCACTTGGCACCTATTGGCACCTATTTTTGGTGTTCCTAGCATGCCCCTCTTGGAAAAGGTAAATTAATGACTTATTAACCATGTTATGTGTTCATTTCCTTGTAGTTTAACATGATTCTCCCTTGTGTTTCCTTGACAGTCCCTAGCACACATTGACACACCCTTGCACATCTCAGCATGCCTTATCACTTGGCACATCTTAGCATGTTGTACATGACTTCGCACTATCTGACACATAGTAGCATTCCCTAGCATGCTTTGGCACTCATGTCCTCATAGATATCCTTTAAATTTTTTCACAACTTGGGAACCCAATAGTCCTTGGCTACTACAGTGCATGTGACAACATTGGCCTGCTTCAACTGAAACAACTTGACCAATTGCACCTACTACAAGTAGATTATGTGTTGTTCACCTAAGAACTTCCTATAACTCATCTTATCCCACTCATGCCAAATCTCAAATTGTCCCACTTAAATATTTACCAAGACAAGGATCACATGATATAGCCATGTTCATAAAACAACTAAGAAACATAGCTTACACAGGCAATATTTCACATGTATGTTCAGTTCATATAAACAGTAGAACATGAACTGTGAGTTTTCAAGAACCACAAGATGCACAAGGCACACAAGATATAAGTTGACACAAGCAGAGTTCCCCAAAACGTATACACAACAATGTACAATGTGCAATTATCTAGAATAGTTTAAGACATGAGCATGTAGTCAAAGTGTGCCACGTCTCATATAAAAAAATAGCTAAAGGAAAAACAATGTTGTGCCTAGCACAAAGTGATCTCCCTTTGTCTAAAACTTCTATTTCGAGCCCCGTATAACCATCGTAGGCTTGCCTCCTATAAATCATATTCTAAACATCTCCTAACACACTTCGTCCTTAGCACATTTAAATTTGTTAACACTCCCTGGCACTTGAATTTCCATGCATTTTGACCTATTTATCCCTTGATATGTCCCGACACTCCCTAACACTCTATTTCAGCATGCATTGACATTTTTCGACATGTGTTAGCATGCCTTTTCATTCCTTTGCATACCCTGAACCTCCCTAGCTATCATGCCCTCACAATTACCCTTACTTAATTTTGAACTTGGGAACCCAACCAAGCCCTCGCTTGACTACAAGAGATTGACCAAGTTACAGTTACTACAACTAGACTATGTTGTTGAATTGTGTAGCTTGGGACGTACTCCATAATCCTAGTGAGATGGGTTTGTGTGAGATTGGTCAAAAAAGGATTTGTGGGAAAAGAAGCCAAGAAAAGGTATTTTGGACCCAAGATGGGGCTTAAAATCTAAAAGAAAATTAAAAAGGAAAACTAATATTTCCTAAGGTCTAAGTGGATAAAACCCGTAATTTCTAGAGGGTTCTTAAGAGGTCTAGAAAAACTATTTAAGGAGTCCTTAGGATGAAGGAAAGAACATCAAGTTAGAAGGATCTCATTTAATAAAGGGGTCGAAGAGAGATGTAGCCCTAAAGAGGCCACGATCATTAGCATGTCTAGCATTCATTAAGATGCCTCAGTATGCTTTGGCATGGTCTAATATTAAATTTATTTGAGATCAATTATTGGAATGTAAAGGAGAAGTAACAGAGGATAATTTGGCACTTATAATGCTCTAATACTTTGTGCTTGACACTTATTTCATCCTACTATTGGTGTGCATAGCATGCCCCTCTTGGAAAATGTAAACTGATGACTTATTAACCCTATGATGTGTTCATTTCCTTGTAGTTTAACCTTTTTCTCATTTTTGTTTCCTTGATATTCCCTGGCATGTATTATCACACCCTTGCACATATTGGCATGCCTTAGCACTTGACACATCTTAGAATATTTGACATGCCTTCGAACTATCTCACACATGTTAGAATTCCCTTGCATGCCTTGGCACTCATGCCCTCACAACCAGCCTTACATTTTTTTATGACTTGGGAACCCAATAAAGTCCTTAGCTACTGCAGTTCATGTGATATTGGTCTGCTTCAGTCGTAACAACTTGATCAATTGCACCTATTATAAGTAGATTGTGCCTTGTTCACCTAAGGACTGCCTATACCTCATCTTAGGCCACTCATGTCCAAGTTGAACTTTTCCCACTTAATAAATTACCAAGACAAGGATCACATCTAGCCATGGCCATAAAAAAACTAAGCAACATATCTTACATAGGAAATATTTCACATGTATGTCCAGTTCATATAAATAGTAGAGCATTAACTGAGAGTTCGCAAGAACCGCAAGATACACAAGACACACAATATATAAGTCGTCACAAGCCAAGTGCCCCAAAACTTATACACAAAAATGTACAATATGCAATTGTCTAAAATAGTTTAAAACATGAGAATTCGGCCAAAGTGTGCCACATGTCATATAAAAATAATAGATAAAGGAAAAATAGTGTTGTGCCCAACACAAAGTCTCCCTTTGTTTAAAATTTCTTTGTCGAGCCCCTTATTGCAATCATAGGCTTGCCTCTTGCAAATCCTATTATGAAATTCTCCTAACACACTTCATCCTTGGCATACTTTAATTCACTGACACACACTCTTATTTGTTCATTTCCATGCATTTTGATCTAGTTCTCCCTTGTGATGCCTCGACACTCCTTAACACTCCTAAACATGCATTGACATTGTACAACATGTGTTGGCACACCTTTTCATTCCTTGGAATTCCCTAACCCTTCCTATTTATCATGCCCTCACAACTACCCTTACTTAATTTTCGACTTGGGAAGTCAACCAAGTCCTCGCTTGACTATAGGAGCTTGACCAAGTTATAATTACTACAACTAGACTATGTTGTTGAATTGTGTAGCTTGGGAGTTACTCCACAAGCCTAGTGAGATGGATTTGTGTGATTTTGGCCACAAAATTCTTTGTGGGAAAATAACCCAAGTGAAGGGGTTTTGGACCCGAGATGGGGTTTAAAATCTAAAAGAAAATTAAAAAGAAAAAATAATATTTCCTAAGGTCTAAGTAAATAAAGTTTGTAAGTTCTAGAGCATTCTTAAGAGGCGTAGCTAGGAAAATCTATTTAAGTAGGCCTTAGTATGAAGGAAAGAACATCAAGTGAGAAGGGGCTCATTTGATCAAGGAGGCTAGGAGAGATGTAGTCCTAAAGTAAGTCAAGTTAGAGGGCTGAGTAAGCATTGCTAAATGGAGGCCATGATCATCCACTAAGAGTAAGATCATCATCTAAGGGCTCACAAGAATGTCACATACCTTAATGGGTTTGAGATAGGAAGTAGGATGGCATATTGTTGGTTCTCTTATGGAAGATCAAGCTCAAGAGAGGCGACTCATGAGAATTTAGGCATGTGATTTCAGTGGTGTTTCTGTGTGAAGGCCGCATCAAATTTTGAAATAGTAGAGAGGGTTGAGACCCTACCTTGTGGTGTTTACTAGGTTGCAAGGTCTATGATAAAGACCAACACAAATGGAGGATGGTCTACACTAGAATTTAGGGCCAAAATAGAAGTAGTCATAGGTGTAATATTGACTGAGGTAACCATAGTTTGAGGGTTGTATTGATCTAAAGTTCAGGTCAAGATTCAGTCAAAGAAATGACCAGAATATATGGATCCATGTGAGCTATGCCGAGTCTCTTATGGAGCAGAAGCAATGTGCCATATGAGGAATGGATTGACATGAAGAGGATTTGATTTTTTTGGACTACCCATAGAGTTTTGGATAGATATATAAAGCAACCTATAAACAGTTAGTCAATGGAACTTTAATGGATGATTTGTGACCATAGTTCAGTCATCTACAAATTGTTAGAAGGATGATAAGATGAGTAGTTCAAATTTTTTCATAGATTGGACAAAAAATAAATTGGTACACAAGAATATTGATTTTGAGAGGACTCAAATCACTATTAGGTGACATATTTGAAGAGCCCTAGATGAGGGCAGTGTTTTGGGCACTAGATCAGTAATATAATTTACTATGGTTGGGAAAATTGATGGTAGTCCAAGTACAATTGGAGGGTTGTTAGGTGACTGTCAAAGAAGAGCTCTAAGTCCTGTACTTATGAAGGAAAACAAGACTAGTATAAGGGTAGGTGTATTGGGCCTAAGGACATGCAGACTTTGAAGAAATAAAGTAGCAGTCAAGTGGGGTAGCCAACTTTCCATAGTTCACTGTACTGTAGAGGATTGCGTCATTGAGAAGAAGGGAAACCTCCATATCCCTAGAATTTTCATCTTGGAGCAGTAGTATGGAAAAAGTGGGTAGACCAAAGAGTTGTTCACAATGGAGTTGTGAACAACTGATCGAAAACCTTAAGTGTTGCAGACCTTAAAGGAAAAAAGAGGTAGATAGAGGGAAATTTTTTTTGAGCTGAGTTTAGTAACATAAAGGATTTGAGTTCATTGATAGAGGTAGATTGAGGAGTTGCATAATGGGAGGCAAGAGGACCTGCCAAAATGTGTTCAAGACATGTGGATTGAAAGGGCTATGTGTGACCACCATAAAAAAGTGGGTCAAGTGTTATCTTGTTCAAGGTATCTTGGTTGTCAAAGGACTAACACCAAACCCTAGTTGTATTCATTGTATCAGTGTGATTTTAAAGGGCCATCATACCTGGTACGAGAGATCTAGCCTATTCTATTAGAGTTTGTAATTTAATGAAGAACAGTTTGAAAAATTTTAAAAATTTCATGTGCACTAGTTGATTCCCTGATGTGTTTACATTTCATTGTGAAAATTAGATGTGTTGTGGCACTTGAGTGTGTTTGCATAAAATATTCTAAGACCAAACATAAATTATCGTGTGTCATGGAAATTCAACATATTCCTTGTTCACCTAAGAAGTACATTTAACTCATCTTAGACTACTCATGTCCAATCTCAA